>VFFE01006030.1:95660-207771 GCA_008921705.1 Burhinus oedicnemus | reverse complement strand
GATGACACCAAATTAAGCCGGAGTGTTGATCTGCTTGAGGGTAGGAAGGCTCTGCAGAGAGATCTGGACAGACTGGATCAATGGGCTGAAGCCAACTGCATGAGGTTTAACAAGGCCAAGTGCCGGCTCCTGCACTTGGGTCACAACAACCCCAGGCAACGCTACAGGCTTGGGGAGGAGTGGCTGGAAAGCTGCCTGGCAGAAAAGGATCAGGGGGTCCTGGTGGACAGCCGGCTGAACATGAGCCAGCAGTGTGCCCAGGTAGCCAAGGAGGCCAATGGCATCTCGGCCTGTATCAAGAATAGTGTGGCCAGCAGGAGTAGGGAAGTGATTGTGCCCCTGTACTCAGCGCTGGTGAGGCTGCAGCTTGAGTACTGTGTCCAGTCTTGGGCGCCACAGTATAGGAGGGACATTGAGGTGCTGGAGCATGTCCAGAGAAGGGCAACGAAGCTGGTGAGGGGTCTGGAGAACATGTCTTATGAGGAGCGGCTGAAGGAATTAGGATTGTTTAGTCTGGAGAAGAGAAGGCTGAGGGGAGACCTTATTGCTCTCTACAACTACCTGAAAGGAGGTTGTAGTGAGATGGGAGCTGATCTCTTCTCCCAGGTAACTAGCCATAGGACAAGAGGAAACGGGTTCAAGTTGCGCCAGGGGAGGTTTAGGCTGGACATTAGGAAAAACTTTTTCACGGAAAGAGTTCTCAAACATTAGAACAGGCTGCCCAGGGAGATGGTTGAGTCACCATCCCTAGATGTGTTTAAAGTCATGTAGATGTGGTGCTTAGAGACATGGTTTAGTGGCAGACCTGGTAGAGTAGGGTCAATGGTTGGACTAGATGATCTTAAAAGGTCTTTTCCAACCTAAATGATTCTATGATTCTATGATTCTAATCTTTGTGCAGTCTTGGGAATTGATTGCAGTCTGAGGAAGCTGCTGTCTACGCAGGCCTGAGACATCAAAACAGGGTATTGACCACAACATGTTCTTTGCACGGTATTGTTAGCTAGGGAATGACATATATTATGTGGTCATATCTATCATCTGTTTAGCTATGCCAGCATAATTCATACAGTCAAAGAAGTTATGTCAGTAAAATTTCCCAAGTGGACAAGCCTCATCATGATTTTCTCACAACCACATAATACAACATTTTCACACTGCCCAGAGCAGCTAAGCAAGCATCAGACCTGGCTTTTGGTGTAAGAAACCCACTGAACAAAAGCAGCATGTTAAAGGATAGGTCGTCATCAAAGCTTTTCCACCTTTACTTGAACATGGAAATGCATGAATGGTTTCTGCCCTTTCAGAACATGAATTCAGAATAAATTTTTCCAGGAACTTCAAAAGTCATCATTTGGAACTGGGAACCCAAAAAGGCAGGCAGTGTTTGGTCTGCATGCATCAGGAGAGTTTGTATTTGCAACTGCATTTCCGCAGCAGAGATGTGACTTGTTCAGACCCCAGGTTGAAAGCAGACCGGTATAGGAGTTTGGAGATACCCACTGGAAAACTCTCATCTCAGGGCAGGGACTCCTAGCTGTGCCCTCAATAGAAGTAATAGGTGATCATTTATGTTTTCAAGGATGCTTCTTTTCCATGCAACCTGAGCAGGGACCTGCGAGGTTGACCAAAGCTTCGAGGCCAGTGAAACAGCTTCTCTGGGGATGGAGGCAAAGCTGTTCAACACCGACCACAGGGAGGCTGAGTTCTCAGAGACACTGCTGTGCCAGTTGCTGAGGGCATGGTGCGGTCCCCATGCGTGTCAGTGACCAACCAAAAACTGCCATTGGGAGGGGGCACCCAACCACCAACATGGAGTACACCCTGATTTGCAGCATGCATTTGTTCTGGTTGTGAATAGCACTTACCTGCTCTTGAGAGCGTCTACGAGTACGTACTGGGGGGAATTAAAAAGGTCCGCTGTGCAGTGACAACTGTATCCCAGCAAAAGCCCCAGCACAGGGAGCTCATACTGGCTTTGCAGGGCCTTCTACAGGCAGAACCTCCCTGGCAGTAGCACTTCCATGCTGGCATGGATGCCATATCTAGCTGCACCAGCAAAATCTTTTCTGGTAGAGGCAAGGAACACCTGGCAGAGGGGGCCCTATAGCTGGGCATTTCCCAGGCCACCTGTATGACCAAACCCACCATTTCATTACCACTCTGTTGGTGGGTCAGAGGCCTCTCTTTCTGAGCACATGAAGATGATAATACTAGTACAATTGTGTATAGGTGATACAGGCCACAGTCCTGGCCACAGGAGAAGCACAAGGCATGCCATTTATGTATGTCTGTGTGGTCACAGAAATGATGTTGTGATGCTGCACTGCAGCTAAGGGGAAAGCTTTGGAGGACAGGGCCACAGTGTAAGGTCCTGTCAGCATGTCAAAATGAAGCTGTTTGCACTTAGTCAGCCAAACACCTTAAACATGCCCCATGCTTCAGCCTGGCTAAGGAGAGCTGTTGAAATGTTACCTGCAAACTTGATTGTGTCTTACTGAATACAGCGAGGCAATGTTGCACCCCACTGCAATATTGATGGGGTGACACTGGGTCTTGAGTGTGGGAGGGTTAGACAATAACACTAGAGATAGAGTGTCAGTGCAATAGGTTAGATATGGAGCAATGTCCTGTCATAAACAAAGTTTGGTCTCACCTACACAGAAGGGATCTGCCTAGGTTTACCATATCGTAGCCTCACAGCAACCATGGACCAAATCCTGACATTTCACTAGCTTTGAGAGTGGCACTGACTCAGAAAACAGTTAAACGCAGTTTTAGTTCTCTGTGCATGAAAAAGATTGACTTTCCTGTAACACGATATGGAGCACTGTACCTGCCTGCTTCAGGGCTATGCTATTTGCAACAAGGATGGGACTTCGGCAGGCGAAGGAGTAGGAGGCAAGAACAAGCCATGAGCTGTATGTGTGAGGCCACAACAACAGATGGAGCTGGAGGCAAACCATCCCAATGAAAATTGTCCATGGGTGAAGCAAAGACCTGCTTGCAAAAACCTGTGTCTGAACTTGCCCACGCAGAGCGGGTGTTTGAGTCTCAGTCCAACACTTCCTGGAAGCTTGGTGGTGGAGGTAAGAGTCAGAGCAGAAGAGATCACAGGGTTCATATCAGTAGAGGGTACAGACCAGGTAACAGAGTCCAAATCCAGCAGCTCCTTTATCCTGTGACTCATAAGGACAAGGGGAGTTTTGCAGAATCACAGCTCCAGGCCTTTGGATGGTTTGCAAAAAGGCATCTTAGTGCTGATGCACGTGAATTGCTCTCAGCTGAGCTCTGTGAGTACAGAGCATGGGTGGCATTTGACCTATCCTAGTTTCATCCACTGTCTCTGTATCATCACCATCACGGACAGTGGAAGAATTGCGCAAAGGGTTGCCCAGCTGCTTTCCCATCATAGCTTCTCCCCCAACTGCGATGGGAGGTCTGGAAAGCATGGCTTGTGTTTTCATCCAGTCGACAGGAGACTGAGAGGAGCCGCAGTAATAGGCTTCAAACATGTGAAAGGTCCCTGCAGAAGAGAAGGGAATAACCCATTCTCTTTTCCCACTGGGGAAAAGTCAAACTCACGTGCCTAAAACACGGTGAGAAGATCCAGGTCAATACCATGAACCATCTCTAAATAATAAGGTGAGTGAATCACTTCCTGAGTAGTCTGGAGGATTGGAAGGCTGTTAAAGGCATGTCAAAAAAACATCTGTCAGGCATGGGCTAGGCTTAGCTAATCCTGCCTTGGAGAGGGGGATGAGTTAGCCAACCCCAACGTCCTTTCCTGTTCTGTGTTCAGTGATTTCACCAGTCATCATAGTACCAAGGGACCGAATGCAGCTATGAAAAGCTTTGTAAGATCCCTACTGGTATGTGTTCCTTCCATAAAAAAAAAAAACCAACAGACTCACCCATGGTTTATTTAGGAAGGAAATAGATATTCAGGGAAGGAAAACATCCTCCATTTGCTCCATAGCCAATGCTTAAGGGAGGACTGTGAGAGGAACTGGGTCCCGCAGTGCTTTCTAAAAGCAGGCAAAACTTCTCCTTCAGGAACAAAAAGATGCACTACAGCCAGCACAGCCATCTCTCCTGTAAGTGCCTCCAGGCTCTTGGACTGGTGGTTTTGAATCTTCCTGATTATGGATCTTCACAAGATTTTGTCCCTTTGAAGATGCAGCAGGCCCCATACAGTGAATTTAAACTGGCCAGCAAAAGGCTTGCTCTCCTTAATTACCTTTCACAGACGTTTTAGAAATAAGGGGTCTGCAGACCACAGGCCAATGGTCGCTTTGTTGAAGAGCTCAGATTTAAGCTCTTTAAAACTGAGTGCCAATGATCAGGCATCTAATGTGATATTGCCTGGGCTCTACGTTGGATTATGCTCCCAGGAAGCAATTTGTATTTTGAAGCTCTTCTTCAGGAGGGACCAAAAACCAAGCAGTTCAGAGTCGAGAAGACTGTGGACAGGCGGAGGGGAAAAAAAAAAAAAAATCTTTTTGATTGACAGCAACAGACTGGTCTATAACCCCCCCGGGGGTCATCAACAACCTCATCGTAATGGCCACGTCATTTCTCACGCACTCAGAGATGTAGCTGGCTCTTCACTCAGATGCTGGACGTGGTGTCTTCCTAGGCCCTTTGCAACCCTCACAAAGTACCCTGACCCGCATACCTCATGGCAGTGACACCCCCTGGCTTTGGACTCAGGGTAAAAGCCTCCTGGCGAGTTCCTCACTGCTGCATTTCCTCAGGGGGTGCCAGGAGTTTCAGTTCCAGCTCATGCCCTGGGGGGCTGGAGCACGCTGTAGTGCAGCACGGAGCATTGTTAGCCGAGACCAAAATGGGTTGTGCTTGGCAAGCGCAGTGGAAAGGAAAAAGAGGGTGACCTAGGAGCATTGCTGTTCTCACTTCATTTTTCCATTGCATCCGCTGCTTTTTTTTTTTTTTTCCCTCTATCAAGCCCAAAGAGAGAACAGAAACAAAATATAAACAGGTTCTCTCACCATAAGTAATGCAGGAGGGGAGCACTGTCAGAGAGGGGAAAGCAAGAAGGTCTGGATTATAGTCTCCATCCTTCCACTCACCCCCTCTTCTGTCTTTCACCCCTCTCAGACTTGCTTTCACTCCAGCATCCCACCACTGCTGCCACTCAGGGTGCTGAGCTGATGCTTGCGCTGGTCCATCAACAGGGTACCAAAGAATTGTATCACTCACAAGCTGGCTCTGAAGAGACATTTTTGGAAGCGCCTCAGCTCTCCCCACAGAGTATTGTCAACAGATACAATGGCTCAAATATCAGAGCAATTGAAGGCAACAGGAATTTTTTTTTCTGTCTTGCTGGGAGCAGCTTCTGGCCGGTCTGAGAGGCCAGGAGTCTTTGTGAAGCATCGACAAACCCATTGCTCAAAGCTCAAACCATATAGAAGGTGCCCGTCTCCTGTGGCACCACCCCCAAACTGTCTTTGGCAGAAGCCAAATGTATTGGCATCTACTTCCCCTGAAGAAACCCAGCCCTTGCCAACTGGTCCAGTGTAGCCCCTCTTCTGGCTGGCTCAGCTGAATGGCCAAGGAGTGAGTAGTCCAGACAAGTCCTGTCCTGCAAAGGGGCATGCATGGCGAAAGGTTGCTTTGCCACCGCCTGGGCCGTGCCAAACTTACCAAGGGCTACGCATGCAGCGTGGGGCTCAGGGATGTGATGTGTCCATCAGGCAACCTGCTTCACCCTTCCCTGCCCACCTGCCTCTCTCCATCCCTGTGCAGCAGGAGAGGTACAGCGCATGGGTTATCCATGCTCCACTCCAACAGTCCGGCAACTTCAACTGTCTGTTTCCATGACAGTATCACAGTCCACAGAGAAAGGTTTGCAGAGGACATGATGCCAGGAAAGTGCCTGGAGAAGGTCTATTTGGAGAAGATTCCCTTTTGAGCCAGAATCTCACCCATGGGACCCATGACGACCAATCTGCCCTAGAACTGGATCCAGGGAAAAGGCATTTATTTTTCTGCATTTGACTGGCAATGTTACCATCTGGGCAATGGTCACAAGGCAGACCCCTGAACTTGGCTCCCCCTTCACTGGCAGAGCTGCCGGGGCTGACGGAATCGCAGCTCCCACAAGCCTCAGAGCAACCGTGTGCTTGTTTGCAAGAAAGGTCTTGAAAGAACCCCTTACCCAGACCTGGAAGCAGAAAACCCAACATTTTTTCCCTCTATAGCATGGTTCTGAGAACATCAGTAACCATGATCTGCCTTGAAACCGGCCTGCAGCCAAAAGCACACCGATCCCAAGGCCAGGGAGGAGGCTGGGTTTGCTGCTGCTGCTGCCTGTATCCTCAGGCAAGCCACTGACTCGGTTGGCTGCACCTCAAACCTGCTAAAAGCAGCCTTTCCTGATCTTGCTTTAACTCTCCAAGAACATGGGTTCCTCTGCAAGCCCAGCACATAGCAGACTTTGCATTTAGCCAGCAGATTTTGCAGCTGTGCTGCTACAAGCAGACCCTCTGGGGCTGCGGCCGTGCCCCCTTAAAAGCTGCTCCTGTATTTAAAATGGCTCTTGCAATCCTCCTGTAACCCGAGCAGCCAAAATTGGTGCTGGCAGTGGAAAGCAGTTACACAATATCCAGGAGGTGAAAGCCTTTTGGAAAGGAGATTGAGGTGGGAAGCTCCAGTCCCTGGGGTGAACACCCATGCATCGCCCAAGGAGCCCAGGAGAAAGGAGATGGACGAATCCACTCCAGCAACTGTCTCCCTGCCGGCTGTTGCTCTCCCAAACCACCTCTGCCGTGACACTTGGACAGATCTGGACAACCAGGTGATGGCACTGCCAGTAAATGAGGCAAGCTGGACCTGTCCGAGTCCAAAAGGCCACGAGACAGGATACCCACACACATGCTGTTCACCCTGCATGTGTTTCACGCATCACCTTTGGGTGCCCAAAGTTGTCAAGTCAGCCATGTATTCACCAAATTGTATCGTGTCTTCCCTCTCCCGATGCCACCCCAGCTGGGGGAGCGTCCAGAGGTGGGAGGCCCCCCAGGCAGAGCAGGAAAGGTGCTGGGTGCTGGGCGGCCTGCAAACCTCACCATGCACCGCCCCGGCAAGCGTGCTGTGCCGTGCCGCAGAGCCGGCTCCTCTGCCAGCCAGAGCCCTGCTGCTCCCAAGGGCAGGGTTTGGCTGTGGCAGGCTGGCTCTGGCACGTGTGCGCGGCAGGGCATGTATCCTGTTTCTTTGCACGGGCTCGCCGGCATGTGCATTGCTGTCGGTGGGACGGTATGGGCTCAAGCCGCTCTGTCTTCTTGAGGCTGGTCCCACCCTGGCTGCCAGGAGAATTGCTCCGACCTGTGAAGGCAGGATTTTGCCCACAGCATCAGTTTTCTCCAGCCATGCAAATTAATTTGCCGGTAACCAAGAAGCGTGATCTAACTGGTGCTCTGCACCATCTACACATGTTGGAGCTGCTGGGATTCCTAGCCTCCTTTTCTTCCTGCTCAAAGCCCCGAGCTGCCAGCTCCATGTAGCTGCCAGGACAGACCTGGCTTCCCATGCTGCCAGCTTGCCTCCAAATGAACGTCCATCAGCTGCTTTCGCCTGTGTGAGCCATGCAAAATATCTGGGCCTTGGCTGCAGAAAGCCCCACACCCTGCTTCTTCGTAGCCCCTGCATAGAAGCTGCCGGGTTGAGCACATTCCTTCCTCCCTCCTTGCTTCGCTCTGCCCTGCGGCAACTTCCAAAGCATTTTTGTGGCATGCGAGACCCGGAGACAAATTCATGAGATGTGGAGATGTGGTTTCCATCACGTGCCATTAGCCCCGAGTCCTTGCTAGCCCAGGGGGCAGAGGGTCTGCGGGGGCTGCACTGGGCAAAGGCACCAGCCATGCTCCTCTCTGGAGGGTCGAGGTGTGCTTATTGTTTCACAGCTGCCTCCTTTTAAATGGAGTTAAATTGCGCTCCATGAGCTGATTGGGAAAATATTGTGTCTGCGCTCTCTCTCCCAGGTTCCTGACAGTCAAAATAATAATTACGTGGCCTGGGAAACAATGGTAATTACCCATAAGCCTGGGAACTGCTTTTGCTATTCAGCTTTATGGGAATCTATACGGCTCTCGTGGAAGGGGATTATTTACCTAGGCCCTGAGAAAAAGCCGAGCAGCCCGCATGCTCCTTCTGGCTATTGTATTGCTGAGTCCCATGGCGGTGCGGCCGGAGAGCGGCTTCCTCTAGCTGTCATTAATCCTTGTGTGCTTGACTGCCTCAGCACGCAGCATCCTTTGGGTCACTGGCTGCTGGGAACCCGGGCCATTGTTTTGGGGCCTTTGTCCCAGACGGAGGGCTTGCTGGAGCTGAGGAACCCAGCTTTGCAGGCATCACACAGCCACAGAGTGACTGGCTCACAGCCTGACAGTTGCTCAGGCTCTTCCTAGCTCTGCTGCTGGGAAGCCAACTGGATTTGGACCCATTTGACAAGGACATAGGAAGGACTGGCTCCAAGATGTCCCAGTATGACCCGTGCTGGCCCTGTGTGAGCGAGCTTCCCTGCACGCTGCTGGCTGCAAGAGGGTGGCTCCACCACAGCCCCAGGGATGGGACGGGTCCCCCAGGACCCCCTCACTTGCCCCTGGTCCCTAACTCCCAGCCTGGTCTTCTAGTCCCCGCAGGGGAGAAGCAGGAAGACCCAGTTTCAATTCAGCGCATGAATTGAAGCACAGGAGATGTTCCCTTTCTCTAAGAGTTAAAAGAAAGAGGCTTTTTAATACGGATGGTGCCCACGGCATGCATGTGCACACATGCGCATGGAAGGAGCTGGGGCATGCAGGGAAACCCAAACAGACCCTTTGTTCCTTGCTGTGGGCTTGCAGAGCCCTTTGTGTTTCCTCCTTCTCCAGAAGACACTTGCGGTGGCCTTCAGGTGGTGGGAATGAAAGAGGAAGATGTGGAAGATCAGTATCAGTGATTCAGCCATCAGCAGACCATCACAGTCATGCACTAAACAAGTGGGCACACTGCGACGCTTGAGAGCAAGCCTGCAATAATAAACCTGCACCTACAGGTCAGCATCTGCAGGATCTTGAGCTGCCCTACAATAACCAAGCAGCATATCTTCTCCCAGACACCATCAGACCAACCCACTGCTTTCCTGGCCAAGCTAGAGTGAGAGGGCCAGCACTTAGGAAGAGCCCCAGCTTAAGAAAGTGTGGCACCAACCCTCGCGAATCTAAAACGCCTGTACCGTGTTACAGCCCCGAACTGTGAAGCAGCGAGCTCTGCAAACGTTTTCTACAGTGGGAACCTTAGGGCAAGGAAAAGAAATCTGAGTGTTTTCCAAGTCAAGGTTCAAAGGGAGTTTATAGCTCTGATGGGAAAGTCTCTTTTCAAGGTTGCCTCTGTTTCAGCTCAAAGTACATTTTAGGGACAGCTCAGCAGGAAGTCGTGATTTCTTCTGTGTGACGATGGCAGGCAACGCACCAGTGAGCCTGGAAAGATCTGCCTTTTCTTTCTCTAGGTGAGGCACACAGCTGAGAGTGCCTACGTATGGGGGCAAGCCCCCACATCACTCCAAATTCCTGTTCCTCCCAGGGCTGCTGCCAGGCCACGGAACAAAGCGGCCAGCCCCTACCGCCTACCCCGTTCTGCCATCACATTGCGACTGTCAGCTCTCCTCCTGGGCTTGCAGCAAGGAGCCTCCCTCCTCCTGCCCTCTTCAGGGGCGTTGGGTGCAACCACAGCTTTGCAAGGGGCAGCAATATTATTTGGATGCTGCGATCACACCTTTACAGTAACTCATTGCTTTGTGAGGTGCTAATCGATGAGAAGAGGGCTGAGAAAGCCACCTTCTATACCAGCCCAGCAGTGATGTTGGGAAGCACAGCCAGGACCTGGAGGAGGTCTGTCTGATGGCCCCTATGAAGTGCAGCGATGTTGCTGTCCCCTCCACTGCTACCCAGGCAAAGGACACAGGGAGAGTCTGTGGGTCCACCCTGCCCTGCACAGCATGGTGCTGCCTCAGAGACCCCCAAGCTGGTGTGTCTCATGGCCCTGTGTGCAGTGACAGTCCAGGGCTGGGGCACACCAGCGTGGCTCTGTGCCTGGGCTGCCTTACCCTTACCTCAGGTATGGAGCTGCAGGGACCCAGCTGTGCAGCTGGCCCAGGGAAGCCTCAACACCTTGCAGGGATCATGAAGCACCAGCGTGGCCCAAGGGACCTGCCTGAGTTTTCCCGGGGAGCCTGTGGCAGAGCGAAGGTCCAAGTTCTGACCTAGCCAGCGCCTGGTGAACACAGAGCCACCCTAGTCCCTGCAAAGCTGCACCAGCCTTCACAGCGCATGGGGAGCGGGGTGACGCTGGTCTCAGGCTTTGATCCCTCCATCTTCTCTCTGATTTTGCCCAGAGAGCAGCGCACAGGGGAGTGGAGGGACACCCTTCCCCTCCCACGTGCTCGGCGGATGCGGAAGGCGGTGGCAGCCGGACAGAGCCGCTTTCTCCAGCATAGTGCCGCTATTGTCTGGCCGGGCTCCGGAGCCGCACAAGGCGCCTCTCATCCCCACCAGGCAGGCACAGTTGGGACCTCCGTGGCCCAGCAGCACAGATGACAAGGTGAAAGGGATGGAGGCAAGCCTCTGGAGTGGGCAACCCACCTTTGCATCTCCTCAGAGCAGCCCCACTGCTTTTTGGACTTTTGTGCAAAAGATGGTGTAAGGGAGGACACTAGGGTGGGGGCTAAAAAAAGGAAAATCTGAAGGAAGAGGGGAGGGAAAGGAGAGGAGATGACACTGAGATACGAGGGGTGAGAGAGAGCCGGTGAGGCAGAGCCTGCCTGGGAGCTGGAGAGGAAAAGCTGTGAGCCCCATGGGAGCTGGGCTGTGGGAAGAGACAATGCAATGGAGGGGAAGGAGCCGGCTCCCGCTCTGGGACATGCAAGCCCTGCGCAAGGCTGCAATTAGAGAGAGGAGACAGCATGTCTGCCCGGGCTGGGAAGTCTCCTTCTGCTGCGGACGCAGGCTCAGGCAGGGGCTGGCGCAGAAACATGCTGCCTGCTCCCTGCCCCTCCGCACACCCCTCCTTCAGCTCACACCCTGAGGGGGCCAAAAGCGCTGAGGGCAGGTGCTGGCAGTACCTGCGGAGATTTCCTCCGAGGTGCAGGGGGCTTTGCTCTCCAGCGCCGGGATCAGGTGCCCGGTGGTGCTTCGTGCCCGCAATTGCGGCTGCACGGCAACGCCAGAGCCCCCTCCCCAGGTCAGCCCTCCTCTCCTGGCTGCCCTGGGCAGCCCCCTCCTGCCTCCCAAAATAGCTGCTCAAATACATACGTTGTCAAGGCAAGCAGGTTGCTCGACCGCTCGCCTGTCATGGCCGGCAATACACCCTTCGGCAGGCTTTTGGGATTTTCCCAGATGAGGAATGCTACAGACACGCGACTCCAAGGCACAAGCTCTAGTTTTAGTGTCCTCCCCTGCACTGTGATTATCCAGCCCCCAATGGAAAATGCAAGTTTTTTTTGGAAACAAAGTCTCTGGGTTTGGCTCGGAAAGGCTCAAAAAACACTGTGCAAGGGTCACAAACTTTTAATGCGAACTGTGTTTGGCTGGGGCTGTACAAAAGGAGGGAGACAGAGAAGGAACAGGAGCACACACCTTTTTTGCTACCGCAAAGCTTGGCTGGGAAACTCTTTGTGCTTCACTGTCTCTAAAAAGCAAGCAAGCAAGCAGCGCAGCCAGACCGACTGATTTCCAAATTTTACGGTTCATTTTCACCGCCCAGCCAGATGAAGCAGAGCTCCTGCAGCCTTCCACAGGAGTGACAGCAAAGAGGGATGCTTGAAAAGAGCCAGAAACTCGTGGCAGAAAAAGAAGAAAGAGGAGAGACCTAGAGAGAATACAGTGGGTTTTTTTTTAAAAAAAAAAAGCAAAAAAACCTTCAGACTTGCGGTGGGTTTTTCTTCCGGCTCAACAGCGTGAAACCAACAGAACCATTTTCCTGCTCTTCTGGTCATTTTAAGATCTTTTTTCTGAGGGGGAAATCAACACGAGGTGTGGGAGGAGACCTGCCAGTTTCCCTGCCGTTCTCACCTGCGTGGGAGCAGTGGCAGCGATGAGTTAAGGCAGCACCATGTATTGACTGACCTGTCAGAGAGAGAAGCATGGAAGATTACCACGGCATATTTAGAGCTGTGCAGCAATAACAACTAATTTGTTTTTCCTTAAAGAGCGGTTAGGGTTGGTTTTGTTTCATTTTAAATAAAGACATTTGGACTCCAAAGGTCATTTCCGTGGAATAACAATGCTCCTTTCAGAAAGGGGCACCGGCAGGGTCTCCGGTACACCCAATGCACCCTGTCTGGTTTGAAAGCCGAGCAGTGGCTCAGCCGGGTGAGCGTCCCCAGGGCTGCCCTATACACAGTGCAGCAGCTGGCTGTCCCAGCGGGCCCGGCACTGAAAGCACAGGAGCTTGGGAAGGAGTTTCGGCTTCTCCGTTGGGGCACCCAGTGCCTATTTGTCAGTAAAACGAGGATGGGGTCCAGCCCCTCTCCCCAGCCTCAGCTGCACCCCTGCGGCTTCTAGGACCACTGGCAGAGGATGGTGCATCCCCAGCAGGCAACGTATGGCCCTGTGTTTCCCTCATCCTCATCAAGTACGGCATGAGGATCAGCTGTGACTGAAAATACTGATTTAAAAGTAGTCTGTTTGCAGTGTGTGGAGGTTTTCCAGGTGCTGCTGACTTTTAAGGGCAGGTGAACGTGCCTCACTGACTCGAGTGAAGCTGGTACCATGATCTGTCGAAGCAAGGTGATTTATCCAGCTCATGCAGGAAGCTTTCAGCAGAGCTGGGAGAAAAAACAGGCATCTCAGTTTCCTGTTCCAGTGAGATTCCATATTTCCGTTCCTATATGCTTCCTAAATAACTACTCACTCAGGCTTTCAGCAGGCAGAAAGTGATACAGCTGTGAAGAAGAAAACTTCAGGCTCAGGCTGTTCTCTGTCTTGCAGGAATGGATTTGCCACAAATTTTCTCTCTGCTGTAGTGCAGGCCTCAGCATCATTTTCTGTCAAACAGTCTTCATGTTTCAGGTCATTTTGCTTTGAAAGTAAATTATCTTTTATTCTGTGCTGGGAAAGAATCTGCAGAAAGAAAAAGCTTTCTAGTTAAAAAAAGCTCCCCTCCTTAGCGAGCACTGCTGATTTTCACCCTCTCAGAAATTTGTAAACTCTTCTCTCTATTTATCTAACTTTGCTATTTTTGGATTTGCCATAGCTGTGTGTGCTGAGAATGTGTGTACGGCAGGGAGAGTGTCTGTGCTGCTTATTTTTGGCCGGTGCATCAGTTGTTACTGGGAGCTTCAGTGAGGATCAGGTACTGCGGGAAGATGCAGAGGGGAGTCCTGATCCCCTGTCTCTGCCTCCTCTTCCTCCTTGGAGAGCAGTGCTGCCCCGCCCACCTGTTCACCATGGCTCAGCAGTCCCTAGCCAAGACAGCCAGTGCAGACGCCATTGGGAATGCCAAGGGTTGGAAGAGAGGGGAGAAGGAGTCCAGGTAAGATGGCATGACTGGCTGTGGAGGTGCCTTCCTGACCTCCTCTCCCCACCCCAGCTCTCTTGTGGCTGTGGGAAGGGTCACTGCGGCAGCTGAAGGAGGTCTGCACAATTTTGCCTCCCGAGGGCACAGCAGGACTGCAACCATCCATAGGAGAAGGCAGTTTCCTCCTCTGCTCTTCCCAAAGCTGCCCTGGCAACTCCCAGACAGCTGGCTCCAGCATGGGAAAGAGCAGGACAGGACAAACACAGCCACCATGCATGGAAAGGAACCCATTCCCCTCCACAGGGAGATGTGGGTGTACACCTATGTGTATGTACACATGCGCGTGTATATACCTTAATACCCTACAGCTTACAAGACACTCATAATTTTAGTTTTCTTGTCTTGCCAGAGGCTTTTCCAAAATAGCCCCAGCCATGGTTAACCCGAGCTGCCCTATGCTGTGCCTGGAGGTGGGCTGGGTGGGGGAGAAAGGAGCTGCCACTGTGGGAATGTCACCTCCGCCCCTTCGTTTGTGACTGGGGATGCCCCAGCAGCATGCGAACAGATTCTCCCATATACCCTAAATAGTGTCAGTGCATGTTTATGGCCGAGATTGGGGGTGAACCCCAGCACTGGGCAGTGATTCACTCCTGTCCCCCCAGGCAGCAATGGCACAAGGAGAGGCCACTGCAGCTCTCCCGTACTGTCAACAGGGAGATCTGTCCTGCCCCAACCAAAGTCCTGGCCAGAGCCACTGTGCGTCTACTGATCGCACACAAAGCTCTTCCTGATTTCTTGGAGGCTTGTGGGAGCAACTTTTTTCAGCTCCAGAGTTTTGATTAGGGCTTGTCTTTCAGTAGCCAGGAGGTCACAGTGTCTGGATAGATCACAACCTGAACATCTGCATCCTATTACACAGCACCGTGATTATTTTTCAACATTGCCCACGTCTTCTAGCAATGACAGTCATGATTAAAGCCTGGAGTGGATTCCTGAGTAGCATTTCAACTTCCTTTACTTTCGCATCCTGACCGTAAACAGGAGAAGAGGGCTTTCCTTGGGCACTAGGTCAGGAAGCCCATGTGCCTTATGGTGATACCGATGCACTGATGAAAGCCCGGAGATGTCAACGGGTACAAAGCAGCTGAACAAACCTGCCAAGGGGTGCCAACAATAGCAGGATGTCACTGCAGCTTGCAGAGAGGATGTTTCCATTCACTGATTTGGCTCCCGTGCCAAAAGCCATCCACTGGTCCAAGGAATAAAGCCTGTGTCTCCAGGAAGTGACCACGAGCAGACCCTGGTGGCTCAGAGCTAGCGACGGGGATTTGGTTTCCCCATCCACAAAGCCAGGGGAGCAAGAGGAGGAGGTGTGTGAGGCGAGCTCTGGGCAGGGCACCTCTGGGCAGCCCCGTTCACAGCTCTCGTGCATTCTGGACCTCCTGTTACAAGGGGGCTCCATAAACCTTCTTGTTGGAGACTGGGACTTGATCCTTCTCCTTCTTGGGGGAGGGAGGGGAGACTGCTTGGGGAGATCAAGGAGCCAAGAGGGAAAGGATTAGTCAGGTCAAGTCTATAGCAAGAGGCTGGAGCTGCCAAGCAAGTACTGCAGCTGGGACACAGCCTCAAAATTTCCCAGCCAAGTGAGGATTTTACTTTCTCTCCTCATAATGCAAGGAGGCATTAATGAGCCCGCATTTCTGGGCCGTTGGGCTTCGGCTTGTGCAGGTCAGCATTCAACACAACATTCAACAAACTTCTTTCACCGTAATTTTCACTGCAAGGTTTTGTAAGGCAGCCAAGGGCAGGAAACTGTCTGTAAATGAGTGCGGCTGCTCCGGGTGGGTCCTGGCGCTGAAAGCAGCTGCTGTCTACGGTCTGGATCTGACCGGCGAGGAGGGAGGAGGCCAGACTCATCCAGCCGCTCGCCCCTTCCCTTGGGAAAAGGGGCCGTGGCACACGCCTGTGCGCACAGCCGGCACAGCAGCTCCTGCCCGCTCTCCTCTGAAACTCTTCCCGTCCTTGTCCCGCTTTACCTGCCTGCTGTTTCCCTGCCTGGCTCTGTCTTTCTCTTCCTGGGCATTTTCAGGTGTCCTGTCCCCATGTGCCTGCCTGCACGTGCACCCACGTTTGCATGTCTGCTTTAGCCCCAGCGCGTGTCTTGCTCCTAATTGCTCAGGCTGCCTAGCGGCTACATGCGCATTTATGTGCATCTGTATTTTTCTGCTTGGTCACGCTCGTGTGCCTCTCCCCGCGTCCAGCGCCTGCCTGCATCTCTGCTTGCGTTTGTACATCTGCTGGCTCTTTTTATCGTGGTAAACAGGACACGTGCATCCAAGCTGTGTGCATGTAAGTTGGCTGGAATCATGCCGGCCGAGAGCTGAGACAGAGGGATGGGGAAGAGGGGGAACGTGAAGGGGAGCTAAAGGGCTATTGGAAAAGGCCTTGGGGACAGCCTGCCTTCCTGCTGCCTGTGCCCTGCTCTCATGGAAAAGATCCTGAGATAAGCCTGTTCATTAAGATAACGACTGAGTGCCTGTGGAGCCGCGAGCCACTGCGCTGGAGAAGCGCAGCAGCTCTCCTCGTTCACCCTC
This sequence comes from Burhinus oedicnemus, assembly GCA_008921705.1. NCBI lineage: Eukaryota > Metazoa > Chordata > Aves > Charadriiformes > Burhinidae > Burhinus > Burhinus oedicnemus. Next base: position 191,665 of record VFFE01006030.1, on the reverse strand, counting down.
TGAGCCAAGAAAGGGTGAAGGTGTCCCAAGGCTGCGTGGCAGGGGCTGTCCCTGCTGCCCTCTCTGGGGCTAATGGGGGTCAAGGGTGGGGGGCACAGATGCGCACCATAGCTCAGCTGAAAGGAGAGGGCTCCAGGGGGTTGGAAAAGGCAGGTGCAGGGCAAAAATACTCCAGTTTCAGAAAAATGTGGGGTGAGCAATTAAGGACGTTTAAAATAGGAGTAATATTACTTCCCTCCCTCACAGAGAAGGGGTGGCTGGGACTGCACGACCCAGCTTATAAGTACCTCTGCAGAGCCTTGGTTAAAACTTTGTCCCCCACACGACGATGCTGACCATCACACCACATGCCAGCTGAATTGCCACCCCACATTGGGGGGCTTCCTCGCCTTGCCTGCAGGCATGGTGGGGCAGGGGGGGAGGATGAGGAGGGAGGATGCAGCAGTAAAGGCACAGAGGGTCTAAGCATCCAAGAATGCTAGCAAAGGGCAGGGGGGAGGGTCTGCAGGCAGCTGTGGGCAGCTCGGAGAGCGCAGAGGACCCTGATGAGCCAAATCAGAGGATGCAGAGAGGCCAGGTGAGAAACCTGGGAGAGGAGGAGAGACCGGCAAGGTTTCTGGAGTTTTAGCTAGGAGGAGGGATGGAGCAGGCTGGCTCTTGCCTCCTGCGTGGCACATGCCACGCAAGTGGTCAGAGCCACCCTGGGGCGCTGGCAGTGCTGGCGGCATTCACACGCGCAGGGAAGCAAGGCAGTGGCTGTGCCGGGGTGAGACGGAGGGGTGGGGAGAGACGAAGAGGCATAGAGGCAGGCACAGCCCTCAAAAGAAGATAAAAATGAGTCAGCTGTACCAGCTGATGACTGCGGGGTCCTGGAAGATGTCAACGTTTCTGTCTCACTTTCTGGAAAATACCCAGCCTCGTGCACGTTCCCCAATGGAAAACTACTGCAGCAGAAACCACAAATGTGGCCGCACACCAGGCAGGTGGGAGGGCTGGTGAGACCGGCTGTGGTGCCTGGCAGAGGGGCCGTGCTGCCAGGCACTGCTCAGACCTGCTGGTGCCGGACCCAGCCCCCGTGCATGCCGGCCACCCCTCTCCCTGCGTAGCTTTCCAGGTGTCCCTTGTCCCCTGCAGCTGGGGCCAGCTTACCCCAGGAGCAGCCAGCTCCTCTGCTCGGGTACCTCGAGATGCACATCAGTGTCCTTGGCTGCTGCATCCCACCCTCCCCGCAGGGGTGCCTGCCTGCAGACCTGCGGAGGGCAGCAGGTTTGGCCTTTTTAACTTTGTCTGGGAGACTAAATGAAGTGTGGTTGGTCCCGTGTCCCCCGTGCCCCCATAGCACTCCTGATACTCATGGGGATTCGGTAAAAGCAGGGAAGCCACAGAGAGAGCTTTGCAGTGGTGCCTGGCTTCCCCTCCCACCGGCTCGAGGAGCCCTGTCCTGGGTTCCTGCTCACACTGGTCATATCAGCTGGGGGGCGGCTTGGGTTTTCAGCTTATTTCTGGACTTTCTTCACGTATGACTAGCAGTCAATTTAAGAGACATGAAAAAAATCAGTGTGGCCAAGGTTAAAGGTCAAGAGAGGGATGCCTGCAGCTGTGAGTGCTCTCAGGTGCAGCAGCAAGAGGGGGCATCTTCACTGTCCACGGGGGAAGGCTAAAAACAATCTCACTACTTTTCTCTCCCTTAACCACCCATTTAACTCCCCTTGCTTTCCGCTTGTTTCTTGCTGTCTAATTAAATTTCCTCAGATGACAGCGTTTCAGGGCAGAAGCCTGGTGTGGGGGGTGTGCAGGTCACTCAGCCCTCGGCCAGCCATGGGGAAGGAGCACGTGTGTGTGTGCACCCCCACGCTCCCCACATCCAGACTCCGGCCCCGGCTGCTTTGTACAAGTGGACGGAGACATAACCAAGGGCACGCTGAAACCTCCACCATGGGTTAGAAGACAAGCAGCCCTCCCTTAACGAGGACATGATATACCTGGCAAGACTATACCCTTCATGGGGAACAACAGGCTCTTTCACGCCGGGTGCTGGCACAGCTGGGAGTGGTCACGGGACAGAGGGAACCATGGATGATAAATCAGCTCAGCACCACCAGCCATAGGAAGCTGCCAGGGATGTGGGGTCACCCCACCAGCCCCATGCTGATGAGGCAGCCCCACATTGGTTGCTGTTGGGAAGCCCTGGGATGCCCCACATTGGATTCCACCAGGAATCGCAGCAGGAGATCAAATCTGGAGGGCTACAGCTTTGCTAAAACTGGCTTTTTCAGGGAGGTTCAGGTGGAGATGGAAGCTCTCCAGTGCTGAGGGAAAAGCTGCATTTCTGCCTCTCAGTATCTGCTGAGGCAAACCCATCCCAGAGGGAAAGGGCAGCATTACTACTGCCTGCCACCTGGGAAGCAAAGTCCCTGCTGAGAGGAGCCAAATCTTTACTGTGCATATCTAGAGGCACTGAATTATTAAGGAGAAAAGGTACCTTAAGGCTGCAGGTGGAGCAGAGAGCTTTACAGATGGCTGGGATTAAGTGTAATGGACCTCTGATGGAAAACCATCTTTTGATTGCTGCAGGATGGTTTCTCAGCTGTGGGGCAACACAAAGAAGCCAGAGCGAGTGTGGTACAGATCATCATCACCCCAGGGAATTACTGGTTTTGATAGTCTAGTGCAGCCTTTGGGAGCATTACAATGACTGTCTGATGGGGAGATACCCACTCCTACCCTGTTCTCTGAGAATATCCACAAACCAGCCTTTGCTTTTGCTGGATGAGCCCAAGACATCCTTTCCCTGTCTCACCAGAGCAGGGAAACAGGCCTTGCTAGCCTACAAAGAAAAAGCACACTAGGTAAGGCCAACCAGTGACACCCAACATGGAGGTGTGGGGAAACACCATCGCCTTTCACGCCGCTTGTGAGACTCACAAGCAGCGCAGGTCCAAGCGAGTACCGCACCCAGAGCCTGAGGCTTAGCATCTCTGACTGGCCGGGACAGACGTGTGCAGCGCTTGTTGTGTAAAACTTGGGCTGTTTGTCAGCAGTGAGGAAACCCTCAAATATCCTGGAACCAGACTTCTTCCCACCCTCCCGCTTCCACGTGATTAAGGTCATGTAAGAGCTGACTGTCCTTTCCAAGCCTCCTGAATTTGCCAAAATTAGGCTGGATTTGTGGAAACTGGCTTCCTGAGACCTCGTGCACTTCCTGCTTCGAATACCGGGCCAAAACCAACACAGCAGTGCTTGCTCTCCCAAATTTTGGTATGACTCCTTTAGTCCCGCACGGAGCCACAAGTTACAAAACTCATTGATTTTGAAATCTTGAAGGTCAAATATTTTGGCTTTTTCAAGGCTGCTCAATCAGAACATTGCTATGACACTGGGTACTGGAAAATTTTGGAAGTCGATGCTTCAAAGAAACATCTTCTTCTGGTTGCTAATGCCAGCAGCAGGTGATCCTTTGCCATTAATCCTTTGCTATTAAACGGCACCCTGAGGTGAAAGGCATCTCGCCTAACATCGAGCAGTTGTGGGAGCTATTGCCATTTATTATGGGGATCACCAAGAAACGCTTTTAGGGACCTGAAGAGTAGGAAAGGGCATTACAGCTGACTGCCCTACTGTGCTGGGACAAGAAAGCCTTTGCTCCAAGACCTCATAATCAAATAGAAGATGAACAAGAAAGATGCAATAACCACGGTGGAGAGGAAGCCAAGGGCTGGAGAAAATTGTGATGTATACCAGAGCTGCAGGGACTGAGGCTTTCTATTCCTAATTAACGGACTCACTTGTCTTATTTTCTGCTCTAACCACCATATTAGCCTTTTAAATATAGAAGGCTCCTCCCTGGCTACGTACACAGCCAGCCCGGCACCACCATCCATCTCAGCTAAGTTGCCACAGCTTGTATTTTCAGAACCACTTGATGGGTGGATTAATGGCTGCCTTTTTATTGCCAGCTCCTCAGCTTTTTTGGTGTGGGGGAGGAGAAGTAATTAAAAAAAAAAAAATCATATGCAAGGCTTTCAAGTGTCATGAAGATGGCTAAAAAAAGCCAAGATTTTTTTTTTTTTAAAGGAATCTGTAGGGTTTTTGTTTGCTGCTTCATTTGAGAAATGTGAGGCTTGTAGGCTCATTATTCACACTTCCCCACACACACACCCCAGGCCTGGAAAGACTCTTGATTATTTTTAAATGAAAATGTGGTGTTTTTCATAATTACAGGGCTCCAAGCTCTGGAGCTTTACTGGAGTAACTGTGAGTGCTTGTCAGTGCTGCCCAGTGCAGCCACCTGTGCAGGAATCCTGAGGTCTCAGTCACATTTAAGGTGAAGAGCAAGGTCTCTCATCTTCTCTTTAGGGCTTTGAGAAGTAATATTTAATATGAAATCCATAGAAGTGATTTACAAATAATTGTTGATTATTGATACAGATTTGATGTACAACACAGTACAAACTGAAAAGGTGTTTTCTTTTGTTTGTTTTTTTAATTATCACTATTATTTAGAGAGAAACTATCCAGATTTAAAAGCTTCCCTGTAGGTAATGCAAACAAAACCCCAGTGGGATGCAGAAGAAAGTCTGGGTGCAGACTGAGGGGAAGACAGCAAACAGTAGACACAGTGCTAGAGCTGGGAAGGGGGAAAAAACCAAGGCATGACTTGCTCTCTCCATCACCCCGCAGAACTGCAGCAAAGCAGTGCTTCAATCAGAAATCTCTCATCCAAGCTGATGTTTCTCATAGTGGAAATCCAACACCCCCGAAGGACAGGGAGGGATTATTTTAACCTCTCGTTTAGAGCCAAGTCTCCAGCCGCGCTGCAACAGGCAGCACGCTGATCAGATGCTGTTACTGCTGCGGCGCGGATCCAGCCCTGGCTCCGGGTCCCACCCAGCCATACAAATTTGACTACGGCAGTGCTCCCGCTGCGGACAGATCTGAGATGGCCTCTTGCACTTTGCATACACCCGCTCTGGCCAGAATGACTCAGCCTCACCCTGGCTTGCCGACGCCTGTTATTCCTCAGAAAACCAGGGTGACATGAGTCATTTGGTTACACCAGCGTGAGGCCAAATGCTTTGGGCTCCCTGCAGCTGGCTCAGCTGCACAGACCATACTCACCCCGCTGGCTGCAATGGGGCCACACTCATCCTCTGCGGTCCCCATGCCTGCGGATGGAAGCACCAGGCTGTGACATGGGGAGACGCCTGCTTCGTGGGACAGGGGATGTGTGTGCCGGGGGCCCATTAGCACACTCATAAGAAGTACCTGTCTTCCCACCAGCAGCCAGCTGCAGCAGGGAAGCACGCTTTTTATTGCGACTCCTTTGAGTGGGGGGGGACCTGCAGGGGCCAGGTCACCCCAGACGACATATTTCCCACACCTCATCACCTCGCACACCAGGCAGAGCTGGCTGCTGTGCTACAAAGGTGTGTGGGAGGACAGGTATCCCTACCGGGGTCACCCCTTCCCAGCTGCACCCAGGGGCTGCTGCAGGTTTTGGGGCTGGTGGCAGGGAGGGGGACTGCTGACAGGGGACACTGCAGGGGGGCAGCAGCCCAGGCACCGTCCCCAGGGCTGAGCCAAGCTGTGCCGAGTGCCAGCAGGGAGTCACACCGACAGCCCGCTGCTCTTTGTGCCCCGGCTGCCCATCCCAGGGAGCGCTGCCTTCAAAAGTCATGTCACCCAGGGTTGGGCTGACTTGCTGACACAGGGTGCTGCCCTTGCTCAGCAATTAATTTGGATGCAAGTAGCATTTGCATGTTAATTACTCTGCCTAAGTAACACCATGTGTGGAGTGAAGAGCGAGAGCTTTTCCCCTACTCTGAAATAATTCCATTTATAGACAAGCTCTTTGAGATGGATGAGGCTCAAAGCAGATACCAAGGTACTGTCTATCATTTCCACATAGCATCACCTTGGCTTTGCCAGACAGCTATGTGGGATCAGGGGAGCCCAGGGGCGCCCCACATCAGAGTGGGAGGGCAGAAGCACTGCGCTAAGCAGCGCAGGGTCCCCCCACACCAGCTACCCTCACGTGTGGACTTTCCTGCAGGCTGGCACAGCACCAGCTGCCTCCCTGAGCTGATATCTGGGTGGGTGGGAAGGAATTTGGACCCAGTGGATCTGATTACCAGTGCACAGCGCTCACTCGTGTTAAGGAGGCACACGCCGCCATCACAGCGCTAGCAAGCCAGAAGTCTGGCGTTGGGACTAGCAATTGCATCCAAAGTGCCTGGCTGCATCTGGACCTCACGCTGGCTGAGGACGCCTTGCTCCCAGCGAGGGGGGCTGGAGCCCTCAGCAACCTGGAGCCTGCACCTCAGGCTGGGGAAAGGGGGGGGGCGGGGGGGCAACGAGTGACGCCCGCGGCTCATCTTGCGGGTTTAAAAGCTCTTCCGGATAGAAGGAAGAGGAGGGAGCTGTGTAAAAGGCTGCTGAGAAATATTTCCATTTCCAGCGTAACTTGAGTCATTTGGAATGGAAAGTTTCCATTGCCCAATAAATCTAGCACACTTATTTGGAAAACAAAACAAAAAAAAAAAAAAGAAAAAGGACAACTTTTGGTGTTGGCTTGAGGAACATAACAGCGCAGTGGAGGCACTGACGCGCACCACCCACCAGCAGGTACATGATGTTCTTGGCCCAAGCTGGGGCTGAGGAGGGGCACAGGGCAACAGAGCAGGCACAGGGAAACGGGTGCGTTTGGTGCCCAGAAGAGCCTGCTCGCTCATGCTGGCAGAGCTAACGCAGAGGAAAATTAAGGCTTGGATCAGAGCAGGTGGGGAAAAAACCCGTGCACCTCTGGATGAAATTAAAATGCGTCAGAAGGTTTTCAGGGTTTTTTTTGTGGAGCTGCCCGTGTCTGAAGCAATGCTCTTTGCATTACCTGACCGCAAGGGCAAATTCAGGCCAGGGGTGCAGACACGCTCAGCTGTGGCTTCTGCCCAGGGCGGGCAGATTTTGCTTTGGGCAGTTAGCCCACTGCTTTGGCAGGGGTGGCTCTGGTGGTGGATTACCCTGAATCCAGAAGCTTAAAGTACAGATAGCGGGATGGGGGATCAGATCTACCTGCCCTGGGGCCTTCTGCCGCTCCCCGTAAGTGGAGCTTGTTCCTAACAGTACGCTTTCCAGAGGACCACGTTCCCCACATTAGGTTACGGTAGGTTATGGTGGGAAAGGAGGAGGTTGTGCCGGGGCGGGGGGGAAGAAGGAGGTTTACGTGTGCACGGGCTGCTATTTTCAAGCAGTCCTCGGCCATCCTGATGGCTGCCAGGTGCGGGAGCCGGGGAGGGAAGATGCGGCGGGACCTAGCCGCCCGCAGCCGCAGCCCCACGGCCGGTGCCCGGAGCCGGAGCCGGAGCCGGTCCCTGCCCGGCGGGGCGGGGCGGGGCGGATGGCGGGGCTGCAGTGCACCCCAGCGGCCGCCGCTCTCCCGCAAGCCGAGGCCCCGGGTGCCCGGTGCAGGCTGACCGGGGCGGGGGGGACGAGGAGAGGGCTCCCTCTGCATCCCTTGGAGCATCCTCCCTGCTGCGGGGGGGACGAGGGGAGGGCTCCCTCTGCATCCCTTGGAGCATCCTCCCTGCTGCGAGAGCCCGCAGCCCTCCCCGGCGCCTTTCTGTGCGCCGCCGACACCTCTGTCAGAAAAACCTTTCAGTATTAAAGCCACTCTAGTGCCAGCGGGCTTCTCCCGTTACCCTACTTCCCCTCTCTCCCAGCCTCCCTCCAGCAGCACCACGGTGCGGCTCCGCAGCCGCAAAGGAAGATCTTGCACAAGGACCATGGGCGCAGGGTTTGGGGAGCCAGGGGCTGCTTGCAGCCGATGAGGGCACGGGTGCGCAAAGTAAGTATATGGAGCAGGACCCTTGGCAGCACCTTCTTCCCCAACGCCGAAGAGACGTGGGGCACAAGGGGGAACACAAACGGGGTCACCTGGAGCCCCCGGCAGCCCCTTCTCCCCAGCACTCACAGCTCTTCCAGGGGAAGGAGTGGGGGGATCGCACTGCAGCGCTCTGGAGGGCACGAGTGGACACACGCAGGCTGTGGGGCATCAGAGGGACGACCTACCTGTCCCCTCCTCAGCTCGCACACACCAGACCCTACAAGCTGAGGGAGTGGAGGAGGTGACCAGCGAGGGCTCTTCCTGGAAGGCGGTAGGCAGAGCTTGAACTGCGGGAGCTGCACACCCGCTGTCACCCTGATGGACACCAGAGCACCCAGCTGCCGGCAGCAGCAGGGCTGGAGCGATGCCCTGCCCCTGATGGGGGAGAAATAAATACAGGGAGGGCCCCCTCCACCTGGAGATGCAGCTGCAGTACAGAAACTGCCCCCAAATATAGCATCAGACCCCCTGTGTTTTTCTGGAACTGAGACATGGGCAAGCCCGTGGCGGGGCTCTTGCCTGAGCCATCCAGATCAGGTGGCAGAAGAGGCGCAGAGAAGTATTGCCTCCCTACAGCAGGTAAGTGCGACAGCATCCCTTCACATGCTGCCGCTGTGTTTCTGGGCAGGTAATGACAGTGGTCCGGACACTTGTATAGCTTCCTGCCCAGGCTAGAGAAACAAAATTACTGCAAATACTGCTGTTTCTGATCAGTGTGAGAAATACCGTCCTTCCAGTCACACCTGCCCTGTTGCAGGACCACCTTTTAAACCGAGGCCAGGGCAGCAGTATATATAATGCTCTACTCGTGACAGTCTTGCACTTACAGCCAGAAACTATTGAAACTAATGAAAGCTATTTACATCCAAGGCACAAGAAACGTTGCAGACAGAGCACTGCAATTTGACAAGAGATGGCTCTATAGTCACCAAGACGGATTTAAACAAGCAAACAAACAAACAGAACGGAAATGATATCATTAAGAATATCAAATAACAGCAGAGAGAAAAACAAGACAGCATCACTAAGAGCAGCAGCAGCTTTTCTGCATTCAGGAGCAGCCCTAGACTCGCAGATGACTTTCTCAGCTCAGCACACGCTAACGAGTCAGGCCAGACGGCTGGGACAGCAGGGCCCAGATCTGCCTCTCACCCTCTGCTGCATCGCCTTGGACAAGCCACCCTTTCACCCCATGCACTGATACAAGCAAGAAGCCTAGAATATGCAACACCACAGTCATGCCTCCCTCCCAAAATGATGCACAGTACTACCTGTGCCAAATGGCCATGCTTGGAAGGAGAAACTACAGCTCCCCCACTGTAGAAGTCCTGCCAAATTCAGCTCGGGTCTTACCCGGTTTTTACAGGCTCTTGGAGGTGGGCCGACGCTTACAGTGCATGCGTGTCTTGCCCAGGCCAGGGAGAAGAGAAGGTCTGAGGATGCTTTTGGGTATGTTGTGGTGACAAATTGAAGGGAAATGAAAGGAAGAAAAAGAGGGAGACCAGGTGATTTTAATGGTCATCTTCTTTCAGAGCACTACCATGTGCCCTACATCACAAATGTTTCTTCATCACAAATGAGACTTCAGCACCTGCATTTAATTTACCACAGTTTTGTTATAGAGCTTTTCCAGCTGGTAAGAGCAGACCACTGAAATAAAACAATCAATAAAAGCTAAGTTTGAATTGCAGCCTCTTATAAAGTGATATTTAGATTGAACAGTTGTCCAGTGTAAGAACCATTATATTGTTCCCCCCATAGCTCTGCTGTCAGCATTACAAGACTCTTGCTGGGCAGACATTAGTGTTTCTGTCTATTAAGCCACAAAATTTGGCACATATTATAGTTTTCCTTTACCATTGGTCACAGACCACATCAGTCTCTCTGTGAACCAAGAAACGGATGCGCCTCTGAGCTTTGTGCGCAATTTCAATATAGGCTTAGCACAGCAAGTTTGTGAGTACCCAACCAGCCTCTCAAAGAGCTATGCCTGCAGCGCCCATGACCCAGGGTAAAACAGAAATGTGTTAATACACTGGGCTCTCCCAGTCTGCTTTAGGCTGTATTTTAACTATTGAGTATTGCCAAAATTTTGTTTGGTTTTTGAGATATTTCCTGTTCAGAAAAACACACCTGGACCCCAGTGCCCTCCTGTTCACAAGCCACATGTTACACATAGCTCAGTGAGCAGACACTGGGTTTGGCTGCTAGCATGTTTTCCATAAATTACATATCTTTTGGATGTAAACAGTGACTGTTTGTTGAAGCATTGTTTTCTTGTTTTGATTGTAGGCTGAAGGTTCAAAGGGATTCAATTTGAGAACACCAAGAGTGGCCTTTGCTGTGGTATCCTAAGTAAAAGGGGAAAGTTAAATACTGTAACACAAACAGGGATGTGGTCCTCCACTTTGCGTGGAAAAATTCTGCTCTCGTTAAGTCCTAGCAAATGAAAGCAACCGGTTGCTACAGCTTCTCCATGCTGCGATCGCATTAATGGCTTTGCCCAGGCTGCATGATGAGGTTGCTGCCACCTCCACATCCCAACCCCCTTCACCTCCCCACCCCCTTCACATCCCAACCTCCATCAGTCCAGCTCGCCACGTGGCTGTGGCACATGCAGCAGGCAGAGCAGGTCTTTGCTCTTGTTTTGGAGTCTTTTTAACAACTCTTGAAGTACTTAATTTGCCGGAAGGTTGGTACCCATATTTTTAGGTGTTACTCTCCCCTTTTTATAGGCCACGAGTCTGTGTGTATCATGGGGTTTGACTTTACCACCTCTGGTGTCTCACTGCTGTGCCTCAGATTCCCCTTTCTCAGGAGAGAGTGCCTGCAATGTGCTTACAGGGGCAGCAGCCTTCAGTTCCAACTGTGTCCACAGGCAGAGAGCTTGGGCTGTGCCCCTAATACATGTTATCTGTGTAGCTATAGAGAGTGCTGGAGGAAAATACAGGCTAGGTCTGGCTGGATTGGTACATACACTATATAATGTATATCATATCCATATTGCATATGATCATCATCACTTATTAAAACCTTCTGCAAGACCTGAGATGCCTTTGCTGAGAGCAATCTCTTTCATCATCAGGGATGCTTTTGGGAGCGTGTGATGCCACAGAGGGAGCAGCTCCTGAAGGCATATAGCTGCTTGCACCCCCATGCAGCACTGGCTCACGCTGCTACTGCACCCAAGGTGGGCTCGGCCAGCCAGAGCAGGATTTCTGCCCCTGCTCTGCTCCCACCATTGCTGTGGGCTGAGCAGAAAAGCCTCCAAGTGCTGCAGAAGGGCTCTGCCTCCAGAGCAGCTTCCCCAACCCCTCATGGGTCTAGGAGCTTGCCCAAAGTCAACATGCTGCATGGAGGTCCTGGGGGCAGCCCAGGACTCCAGATGGCCCAGGGGGAGCAGTGAGCATCCTCCCATCCTGCTGCAAGGTTAAAGAGTGTCACAACTAGATTTATGCTTTCCCATTGTGCGAGTGCCCTTTCTCAGTTTCTGTCAGGCACCAGGAGGGGAAGACAGTCTGTTGCCGTCTTTTTTTGGTTGTTAATGTTGGATGCGAGTTCCCCAAAGCCATATACTGAGCATCTGGCACCACCATCCCCTGCATGCTGGCACTTCATCATCCCAAACCAGGGGATGTCGTTAGCGATCTGCATGGCTGTAGCACTCATGTGGAGCAGGGTGCGAGTTTCTCATCCATCTGCTCCCCCTGCAAGTGCCTCCTCATCACCCCAGAAGTCACCTTGGGTGGCTGGAAAGGCTCTGGCAGCTTTCCAGCTGTTTACATCAGGATCTTCTTCATTCCTCTGAGGTTTTGCTAGGGGTTTGCATTGTATTAAGTTTCAGGAAGCACAATGAAACTGAAGATCTTCCTATGCCAGGCTCCTGCCCTAAAGTACTTAGTCTCTAGGGAATGGAGAGCAGACAAATGAGAAGGAAGAAGGTGCAATATCTGAGCAAAAGATCAAGCTGATGAGAGAATATATTATTCATTAAGTGTATCTCCAGGACAAGTAACAGCAGGAGTGTGGGGACAGAGCTTACAATTGTCTTAGGTACAGTTTTAAATTTTTTATATACCCATTTTTATCTCCACTTTTTTGACAGCTATTTACTTCATTCGGGATAGGACTCAGCCTAGCCACCATTTTTGAAAGTGGGCATATTTCTATGTCCCCACTGGCTTCACTGGTGACAACAGGATGTGCTTGTGATTAGGTGAGTGCATGCACTTCCTCTGAACCTGGAGCTCCCCGGAGCCAAAGCAGTTCTCTCTACAGATTTTGCCCCCTCATTGGCTTTAACTGTCTGCTGCCTAAGGGGAAAAAATACAGGACAGAGATTCCTGAGCTGCACTATGAGAGGCATCATTTTAAAAAATACCTGCTGCCCATTGCAATGCCCATGGAGAGAGCTGAAGAGGTCTGAGTTTGTTTCTGAAGTTGGTGATAGCTGGGTCTCTCCATGAGGCCTGCCCATCATATGAACTCAGGACAGAGACCAGAGCTGCTCTGACCCACAATCACATTTCTCGCTGGTGGCAGAGATGCCAGAAATCCATCTGCAAGTTGCTTTCCCACCTTGCCAACTTTTCTCTTGTTGCTACTTTTAATACTAGCCAAATCTGCTCAGAGGAACTCACAGAAGACCTAGCTGTATATTCACACTGCGGGGCTCCTGCTGACTTTTAGAGGGTGCCTCCTGCCCCCAGACTGCTGGAGGACTCATAGGACGCTGTGCCAACTGCACTGGAGTGGGAAGGAGCTGGGGAACAGAAGTTCATCTCAAAGACTTGGGCCTCCAGCACGGAGATAATGAGAATTCAGTGGCTAGTGCCAAGGGCATCCCCTTCCCAGAAGTACTGCGCTTCAGCACACACATGGCTTTGGCTTCTGGCATCACTTACACCCCCTGGGTTTTCCTTCCCCATGCAAGCCCTCAATTCAAGTCCTCATCTGGGGAGCAAAGCAGAGTGAACCAGCCCTGTGGGGGGCTGATGTGTGCAGAGCAACCCCATATTTCAAAGCAGGTGCTAAAACCCTTCTGCTCAAAACCGAGCAGTAAGCCAGCGAAACAAATCCTCCCCAACTCAAGCCTCCACAATCACTTTCTATCCCCCTCACCACCCCAAGTAGAAGCAACTCTGCACTGTCACACAAAATTAAACTTTCACTTTATTCTCCAGTCTAATCTCTGCCTCCACAATATGATCCTGAGGTTTAATCTGATTACGATCCTTCATATCACACTATAACAAATGTCCCCAGCTGCCAAGCTAAGCAGTTTAATGAGATACCATGTTGGCTATCAAACGAAAGACGGAGGAGATACTGCAAACAAAGGCATTGCTTGCTCAGTCCCATCCCTGGGATGTGGTGTACAGGCTGCAAGGAAATGGTCGTGCAACCGATGTCGTGCCTCTTAGAGAAGAAAACCTGCCTTTCTGCAAGAGTTTTGGTGAAGAACTGTGCTTTACCAGGCAGGGTGGTGGATGCTGCGTGACCAGAACCCCTGAGATACAAACACAATGTTTGCTGACCATGGAGATCTGAATGCAAAATACAGAAAATGCAGTTTGTCTTTGTTCAGATCTTATTAGATCTGATCTAAACATAACAGCCCAAGACGTATCACATAGCGAATCGATACCATTGTTAATCCAAATGGAATCAGACACTTTTTTTTTTCTTCCTGCCTAGATAAGACCCACCCTTCCCCCTCAGAACTGCAGCCATAACGTAATTGTCTCTCAGCAGCTAATGGCATTCATAAATTACACTCAAGACCTATTGTTCATTTAATCCCTTTTGCTGCTATTAGCTCTGGTCACTGATCTGTTGCCTCTCCAGTCTATGGTGTTTTAATGACACAGCTAGAAAACAGCCAAACTCTTCATCTTAGTGGTAAAAAGCCAGATTTGTGTTACAAGGAGGGATGGTGCTTGCCACTGACTTGAGGGGAAGAACTGGGGGAGAAACACAGCCCAGAGCCAGCTGGGGCTGGCCAGCGAGGGAGGGCAGAGAGGAACACACTGAAACAGACTCAGTGGTTCTGGCCTGAGCTCAGGTCTCACTGAGATGATGAATCTGTTGGCTCACAGCGTTGGGAATTTGGTTCCCTTCCAAGGCAACTGGACCATGGCAAGCCTTCCAACCTGCCTAACCTGGTTTGCCAAAGGAAATCATTGATGATAGTCACTCCTCCTTTGAAGTTGCAGTTATTTTTTAAGGGAATTTGACCCTTGGGTGTGCTTTCCTCTTCAGCACAGAGGATATGCTGTATGTACTATCTATGTGCCGTTACAGGAAGCACTGATGAGACCCCATCTGGAACGTTGCAGACTACCCTGGTTATCCATGCTGAGGTGAATTACAGATGGAAAAGATGCAGAGGAGGACTGAACGGAGGTTTTATCAGAGCAAAAGAGACCAAAGAGTTCGGCATAACTAGTCATGCTCAGCTAAAGCCAGGGGAGCTTATGGTTACCCTTGTGATGGTTGCATGGACAGCAGACCCTAAGGAGGGAGAAGAGCAGCTTGAATCTGTACTGGTACAAAATCAGACCACGCTGGCTGTGAACACATTTAGGCTGAAAGTTCAAAAAAAGCTCCTAATGGTCTGTGTGGGTCTGCCTGCCCGGGGAGCCAGGGGCAAAATATTTAACTACCTCTGAAACAGGTGTTTGTTCATTTAGCGGAAAGGACCAGAAAGAGCAGTGGATGGATTTGGTGGCTGATGAGATCCCTTCCAGCCCTGTGTCCCTACCCTTTTTAAAGAGGATCACAGGAATTCACCACTTGATGTTCATTTCCTTAAAAATTCTTTTTGCGAGGGTTTATATTTTGTTTCCCTTGAGCTGCGTTTTCTTTTTGGTTCATTACTAGCTTGGAACTGGACTTCCATAAGCTCTCGTAAATTAACAAAACTCCTTCCCTGGAAAGCATTACCTAGCCCCTTTCAGTTACAGGGCGTGCAGTCTCACCCCTCAGGTCCCCCAGCCGTGTCAGTGACAGTATCGGCACCAGAAGGGGCGGTGACCTGGCATTTGCTGGTGGGATGCGGTGCAGAAGCAGATGTGTCTAAGACTGCCTGCTGTTGCGGCAGAAGGGGTTTGGCTGTTTGGGTTGCTGGACAACATAGAGTACCCATCTCCTCCAAGGCAACAGCAGAAATGAGATGGGACAGATGCAAGAGAGCCATGGCTTGGGATCAGGCTCTGGACCACCCCACATGTAAAGTGGTGCCCTGCCAGGCTGAAGGAGGCTCGATGCACACATCTCTGAGCTGTTGGCCTGTGTAGCTGCCTGATTCCAAGAGTAGCTTCGCTAAGAAACAAGAAGATATTTAGCTTTTTAATCCAGAAAACTTTAAGTTGCACAAGCCAGAGTCGTGCAGCTGGTAATTACCACCACCCAGGGGAGCCTGAGAAGATGCCATTCTTTTTCCTAATTACTACAAAGCCTTTCAATCTGATTAATTCTTTCCTTGATGCATTTCCTTGTAATTTCTATTTGTGAGCATGCTAAGGGTAAATTAGAGAATCTTTCCTGTGGAAAACACACTCTGCAGTCTGCACAGGCCTGGTCTCTGGTAGCATCTGTGCATTCCTCATCACCCACCCAGGAGACGCTTTCAAAGCCAAGCTCTGATCCTGTCCTTTCTTTCAGACCAAAGGCGTTGCTTGGAGCAGAACTGACAAATACCTGTATCACGACGAAAGTGTTCTCCATTTCTTTGTGCTGCAATGACTTGGGTCAGAACAGGCTAAAATACATTTGCTACCTGGAGTTGTTTACTTTCCTTTGACACTGTGCATATTCCTCTAGCCAGAGAAGTCAGACCCCAAAGAGGTCAAGGGCACCACACACCTCCTATGGCAAAGGTTGGCCTCATAGGGCGAGTGGGATCTCTTACCATGTTTTGAGCATTGGTGCTGTGTCACTATCTAATGTGACATTGCAAGGGCCTCAGATGAGAGTCCGGGGAGGGGTGGGGTGGGTGGGGTGGTGGAAGGGAATAGTAATAAATAATATGTTTATCCTCAGAACCAGCAATCCTAGCATTGGTAAGGAGAAAAACACTTAGTGTGAACACAGAATTGGCCTGTTACCTTATCTATCACTCTCCATGCCCCAGTTTTGCTTAGAGAGGCCAGGCTGCTCCCATCAGGAATGTAGTTTGCAAGGTACTCTAACTTCCTTGCTGGGCATCACTCCAGACTAAAGATGCAGCATAAGGAGGGGGTAAATGGTCTGTAATGGTCTCTGTGTACACCTGGGTCCCGTGACATAAAGGAGAGACGATGTGCACTCAGAAATGACCATTCCTACCAGAGCCAAAGGGGTGGCATCAGAAAAGCTGGTCAGAGAAAATCTCTCTTTGGGCGGGGGGGGCAGAAGGAGAAAAAGAGGGAGACAGAGGTGCCTGGGAGCTAGGCACATGTGGGAGTCACGGTCACGTTGCCTTCTCAGCGGGCACGTGGCTCAGCCCTGTGGAGAGAGGGCAGGACACGTGCTCCAATGTAGCAGGGTGGTGGCTATTCCCCCAAGTTCCCTCCTTCCCAGAACCCTGCCTGCACTTTGCTTGTCGGTTCTCTCCCCAAACCAAGGCTGTTGGGAATTACTGCAAGCCCATCTTTTGCTGCAGAAAGCAATAAATCCATAATCTGGCTCTTGGAACAGTTCCCAGAGTTTAGAGACTTTTTACCCGAGTCTTGCTATTTATTAGAAAGCTCTCCCATGGTCTCTTTCCTTCTCTCCTTTTTGGCAATGGAATATAGCATTAAATTAATCGAGTTCATTTGTCTCAGTTCAATGATAACTAACAAGATGCTGATTTTCAGGGCAAGTGAGATCCTGGATCGGTATCTGTGTTTGAGAGAGACATTGCCCTCTAGTGACTTAAAGGTAAACAATGTAAAAGGACTAAAACATCACGAGTTTTGTAAGGTTTTATACGCTAAGAGAGCAACACATTTCAAATTGAAGTTTCTGATAGATGGACCGATGGCGTCTGTGGTGAGGGCTGAGAACATCACGTAGCTGTAAGGAGGCCCTTAGCACCCACCACGAGCCATCTCAGCATCTCTCATCCCAGTTAAGGCTCCAGCACATGGCACGACAGTGAGGATCCACACACCTCTCCTCCCCAGCCAGCAGCTAACAATAAGCTACCTTGAACAAGCTGCCTTTCAAATACCTTGAAAAACACCTTCAGTTAGCACTCAGCCTGAGTGCCATCACCTTGTGCAAAGGCAATGGTGGTCAAGAGCTCAGCCGTGAGTCAGCTGAAATTCTCTCATAGTTGCCGTTTCATGTCTCCTGAACAGAGGATTTCCGTAAACACCCATTGCACCCCATGTCTCATCACAAATATGCATTTTAATTTCTCCCTCTTCTGCTTATGTGAATGCTTTGGGAATGTCTGTTGTTCTTGAGTGCTGTGCTTCACATGCATGCAAGACTTCCCTTTTGGCCACTGTTTGCCCCTTCTTGTTTTAAAGACAATAATTCAGTTAAGGAGAGAAAGCAAAACCTGAGAGGTAAGCAAGAAGTCACAGCCAACCATAAAGAAATTATGAAAGTCGAGAATTCTTCTTTTCCTGATAGTGTCTTTGGGACTCAGCAAATCCTCATGAAAGCAACTAAAAAAAGAGGGAGAACAAATGGTCATCCCATTCCTTCCAGGTGCTCTCAACAAAGATAGAACTTTTGCTTAAATTTAATGTATTTCAAGAAGGTCTGTACTTGTGAAGGTGCTACCTTTTCTTAAAGAAAAACAAAAATATGAAAGATAAAACTTATTCTGTAGCCAAAACACAATGTGATATCCTTTTTTAGAGGAAAACTTTGGGAGAAGGGCATGATTTTGCAATCAGGCTGGATGTGTAAGTGAAAAGCTATTTGCAGAAAGTTTACTGTGATAAGAAATGCAACAAGTACATTTGGCAAGGTTTTATATCAAGGACCTCCTGCACAACACTCCCACCACCACAAAAAACTGCCTCACAAAAACCCCACGTACCCAATCAGACCTGCACTAGAGATAATATAAGAATGTATGTAGTATGCCCCCAACCTATCTCTGAGGTGGAATTACTTCTTGTATTCAAGTACTTCAATGAATGTATTAGTTCTTCCTTCAAAGCCTTTTCCCTCACCCTTTGCTAGTGGCCAGCTGCGTCATGTCTTGCTCTTCTGGAGGAAAAAGCTGGGGATCGTTCTGTGCCTTTGTGGTCAGTAGCAACATACCTTCCAGGGCAGATCCTTAGTTTTATATGGTCACGATGATATTTCCTGCAGCAGCATATGCTAGCTGATGCATTTGCCTGTGTATCAACGAGAAAAGAGAGAAAAAATTGATCAGGCTTGGCTCAAAGCAGGGGTCCATCATTCTGTGCCTACTTACTGGCTTTGCTGATTCATTCCTGGCTGTGAGAGGCTGCTGCTCTGGCATAGCAGCCGTACCTTCCGCCTGGTGGCTCTGCAGCACATGGTGCATGCCCACGATTTCACTTCATAGCAGGCTGTGAACTGCAGCGACTGAGGACTGTGCTGCACAGCTGCAGCTAAGTTACGATATCACTACTGAAACACTTTTCCCCCTGGCTACAAAAGGAGATAAATTCTTCAACAGCCACAACTAATCCCAAACGGATCATGAATCAGGGCCCTAAAATATCAAATTTGGGATTAAGAGCCCTGAACGCTGTCCTTTCAGACTGCTTTTGCCCTCCTCCAACTTCAGAAGCTAGCCTTTCAACCACAAGACAAAAAGAACACAAAACAGGAGACATTACTTCATAGTCACAGCTGCCTGACTCCACTTGGCAAATTGGCATCTCTTTGCTCTTTACCAAAACAGCTCTGCTCGCTGGAAACAGAAAAGCCACACTTCAACAGGGGGTGTCATCACAGAACCGCCACTTGTGCCCCATTTAAAAATGAGTCTGGAGAACAAAGGTTTAGCAAGAGAAGTGACCTGTTGGAACAGTTCCACACAATGCAGTTACCCATATGGAAAGGCAACTTGGAGGGTATTCCCAGGTCTTGAGCAAAGGGGATGCTGGTTTCATGGTAGGGTCAGGTCTGCACACAGTGGGATCTGATGCAGGAGACCAGTGAAAGAATGACCACGCAGTTGGAATCTTGCCTGACCCATAGCTTCTCTGCTAAAGAATTGACTGTAGAAGAAAGCCGCCTCCTACACTTGATGAAGGATAAGGAATGGAATGGAATGGAATGGAATATTTCCATTAGAAGGGACCTACAAGGATCATCATCTTCCAACTGTCTGACCACTTCAGGGCTGACCAAAAGTTAAAGCATGCTATTAATGGCATTGCCCAAATGCCTCTTAAACACTGACAGGCATGGGGCACTGATCACCTCTCTAGGAAGCCTGTTCCAGTGTCTGACCTCCCTCTTGGTAAAGAAATGCTTCCTAATGTCCAGTCTAAACCTGCCCTGGCACAGCTTTGAACCATTGCCACGCATCCTATCCCTGGATCCCAGGGAGAAGAGACCAGCACCTCCCTCTCCACTTCCCCTCCTCAGGAAGCTGCAGAGAGCAATGAGGTCGCTCCTCAGCCTCTTTCTCCAAACTAGACAAGCCCAAAGTCCTCAGCCATTCCTCATAGGACATTGCTTCCAGCTGTTTCACCAGCTTTGTTGTCCTCTGGATGCATTCAAAAACTTTCATGTCCTTCTTAAATTGTGGGGCCCAGAACTGCACACAGCACTCAAGGTGAGGCTGCGCCAATGCTGAATACAGCGGGATAATCACCTCTTTTGATCGGCTGGTTATGCTGTGTTTGATGCACTCAGGATGTGGTTTGCCCTCTTGGCTGCCAGGGCACAGTGCTAACTCCTATTGAGCCTGCTGCCCACCAGCAGCCCCATATCCCTTTCTGCAGGGCTGCTCTCCAGCCCTCCTCTCCCATTTTATACTTGTACCTGGCATTACTTCATCCTAGGTGCAGAATCCGGCATTTCAACTTGTTACGTTTCATCCTATTAATCATTAGCCCAATGCCCTGATCTATCTAGATCCCTCTGCAGGGCCTCTTGTCCCTCAAGACAGTCAACAGCACCTCCCAGTTTGGTATCATCAGCAAAGTTGTTAATGGTGCATTCAACTCGTGCATCCAGGTCGTTGATAAATATATTGAACAGAACTCACCCTCGAATTGAACCCTGAGGAACAGTGCTGGTGACCGGTCACCAGCAAGATGTAGCCCCATTCACTACAACCCTTTGAGCTCTGCCCTTCAGCCAGTTCTTCACCCAGCACACCATGAACCCAGAAGGATGCTGTGATGGACAATATCAAAAGCCTTACTAAAATCCAGAAATACTACATCCACCGCCTTCCCTTCATCCACTAGGCAGGTGAACTTATCATGGAATCACAGAATCACAGGGGTTGGAAGGGACCTCTGGAGATCATCTAGTCCAACCCCCCTGCCAGAGCAGGTTCACCTAGAGCAGGTTGCACAGAATGGCGTCCAGGCAGGTTTGGAATGTCTCCAGAGTCGGAGACTCTACCACCTCTCTGGGCAGCCTGTTCCGGTGCTCTGCCACCCTCAAAGTGAAGAAGTTCCTCGGATATCAAATTAGTTAAATGGGACTTTTCCTTTATGAACCCATGTTGATCGTGCCTGATGACTGCATCATTCTTTAATTACCTTCCAATAGTACCCAGTATAATCTTCTCCATAATTTCTCCAGGTACTGAGGTTAGACTAACAGGTCTGTAGTTCCCTGGGTGTTCCCTCACGCCCTTCTTGTAAATTGGAATAATGTTGGCTAGCATTCGGTTAGCAGGGACCTCCCCAGACTCCCAAGACTTTTGGTAGATGATCGAGAGGGGTCCTGCCATAACATCCGCTAGCTCCTTCACTACTCTGGGGTGAATCCCACCAGGCCCCATGGACTTGTGAACAGACTGCCGCCTACAAAATCAAGCCAGAAAGCAGAGGCTGTGCCAAAGATCCATGGTTAGACCACAATTTGACACAAGGGGGAGATGCTCTGCCACGGATGGTCATCTTGCAGGCCATCCACTGCAGCAGCTCTCCGGAGTATGGAGCTGCAATTCCTCTCTGGCACCTCCCTTGGCAGAGATACTTATTTACTTCTTGTGCAGGTGTAAGAAAAAAAAAAAAAAAGCCCACTTTGGTTTAGTTTCAGTGATTTAATAACATTAAAGCCAACATTCTTTATACTCATTCTAGAAATCTGGTCTTTTGAAACACTAAAACTGATTTTCTTTTTAAACATCCATAATATTAAAAGCACTGGGGGTTTTGGAGCTAACAGCCTTTGAAAAATATTCTCCTTCTGTACACCACCCAAAAATACGTGGGTGCAAACAACTAAGGAAAGACCTGCTCCTCCTCCAGCCTGCTGGATGGAGCCAGGAGTGGGAGTGAAATCTGCTCTGGCAAAGCCCCCTGGTTGTATGGCACTAACACAACTGGCAAAGGCAAACACAAAGAAAACATATTTGAAGCAACTGGAAGAAAAATGGAAGTGGAGAGAAAAATGAGGAGGAGGCAAAAACCACCATTCCTCCTCTTGCTTCCCTGGAGCTATTAAACACTAGCAGCATGGCTATCTTCGTACTGGAGCAGGATCCCATTTAACTGGAGCTGGAGGGAACAAAGCGCCTCTGAGAAAGCTTCCAACTTCAGTACTCTTCAGAAATGTTCCTCTGCTCTCCTGCAGAGCCGGCCTGTGAGGCAAGCAGGGAATTAAACCCGCTGTCCTTGTGAGAAAGGGGGAGGCAGCAACAATACATGTGCTAGGTTACACAGCGGGTAGGCAGCAGAGCACCGTCGTTCTGTTTAGGTGCCACAAGACTAGTGACAGAGAGCAAGGCAGTTTCCTGCTCTGACTGACACAGAAAGTTGGGTTTAACTGGCTGTAGCTTCCAGGCAGGCTGGCACTGTTGAAAGCAAATTAGATCAGCTGGGCATCAAGCGATACCTCCCATCAGTTTTCACCGCCCACTGCTGCCAGCTTGACACTTCTCTTTCACGCTGCATGTGCCAACTGTCTTACAAAGCCAGCTGCAACATGTACTGGAAGGACACGAAGAACAACCACAGGTGGGGAGAGGAGGCGAGGGATCTGCTCAGGGTTGGGGTGAGGAGGCCTTTTCCTGCCTTAGTCCAGGCAGAAGACAGGGTTCTCCAAGAAGACTGCGAGCTTGCTGGCCACCAAGTCCAGGTCACTGGTGTTGGCATACTTGAGCAGATTGGTGTTCTTAACAAAGTAATGCTTGAGGAAGTGCTGGCTTACGCATTTGTGCAGCTTCTGCACCAGCCTCAGAAAGGCTTCGGGGAAGCAGCGCCAATCCTTGGTGCGTGGGTATTTTTCACACGTCCAGAATAGCACTGTCTGGAAGAAGCAGATGGGAGAGAAGAGGTGTTAGAGGTTCTGCCGAGGGCTCACACAGCTTACTAAGGCAGTTTTAGTGCTGGTAAATGGCTGACAGTCTTGGAAACCAGAGAAACTTGCACTGCTATCTCCCTGTGTTAACATTTCTGTGACGGAGGGATCACAGCTAAAGCTTCCTCTAGGGATCAGGCAGAGCAGCTCTGATGTGTCTGGTTAGGATCTCTCCCCAGAGAAGACCCTCTCCATTGACTGGGCCACGAGCCCAAGGAAAATGGTCTTGCTAAAATAATCTTGGCCTATTTGCCATCCTCCAGCAGGAGCCTCTGTAGAAGCCAGTAAGTGCAAGGAGGGAGAGAAGAATAATCAGATTAACGTAATTATTTGTTAGCTTTAGCTGTATTTGCACTGAAGATGCACACAGATCTGCATCCCAAACAGGTTTTCCAAGCAACTATTGCAGGTGCAGGGCATGCTCTCTGGTCAAGTGCAGCTCGTGTTTTTCTGACACGATACTAACAGCACACGCTATGTTCGATTCCCCCAAGTTTATTTTATGTGATTTTACATTTGAGAAATCCATAGTTATAATAACAAAATGCAAATGATTATTGCTCTTGTAGTACTATTTTTATGCTGCCCATGTTACATTTTTACAGATTTTCCTATGACTGAGAAGAATTTTCTGGAGGTACTTACACTTATTGTACCAAAAAAGCCATACTGACTGATTTAATCAACCTGAAATCAGTTTTAAAAGTACAGTCACCCATCCGGGGTTCAATAATTCTGCTAAGTTCCTTATTGTCCTCTGCATCCCAAGTTTATTTTGCAGATTCAGCAACCCAAAAAGGGACCCACACACTGTGAGATGTGGCTGAACTACAGCCTTCAACTCCTCTGTTTCTTCAGAGGTAGAATTTCATCAAAATAAGCCACCCTATTCTGGATTGCCTAGTTTGTTTTTTTCCTCCAGTAGGCATTGCAATAGTTGTAGTGCTGAGGAATTTCTTCTCAGACAGCTTTTCAAATGTAAGCAATTTTTTTGTTCACAGCTGCAATAACCACAAAGACTTTTTTTTTAATGTTTCCAGTGAAAAAAAGGCATAGTGAGGAATTCAAGCTGTAACTCTGCAAGAGCTACTCCTTGGAGACTTGCAGAGCAGTTATCTTTCGTCACACCAAAACTACTTCAGCAAGATCCATGGACAGCAGTTGCAGTGAAGTTTCTGGGGGCAAGGAAAATAGTGCTACCCTTCCAGTCAGTTGCCAAACTTTCTGATCTTGAACTTCATTCCTATGGAGGTAAGCACAAAGAGTATATTAACTCAGCCCTCCGAGGCTTTCAGAACTTCTAGGGGGAGGATTTCCTCTGTCATAGAGGGCCTTTTTTGTGTGGAGTCTTGTTTAATAATAATTGTTGGATACCTCAGACAGTGGAAATGTGAAGAAACCTAACACTAAGCCTCTGCTCAGCTGCTGGTTTCTCCACTGACTTTTTCTCTCTCTTCTTTTTCTTTTTTTTTAAATGTAAGTAATGTTGAAGCATTCCTTCTGTCTGGTAAACCAATCCTCTTGCAGTAAAAGCCTGAAGTACAGTTGCAGCAAAGAACTGAAAAGCTTCTAAAGAGCTTTTTATTTTGATCAAGAGTCCATGCAACAGCACTTCCTGCACCTCTTCTCCTTGAGCCAGAGAAAGAGATCGTTACTAATGGTTAAATGGGTTTCCACTTTCTCCTACCTATGACAGTTTTTCTACCAGGTTGTTCTTAGAGGCACTGAGAAGTTTTGCATTCTGCTAAGCTATAACCTGCCTCGTCAACTCTTTTGACTCCATCTTGACTTAAATTAGTCCCATGACTATAACAGCATTTGATGGTCACAACCTTTTCTTTAGGAGTAATCTTGGCATCGCATCTGGTTTGGACCCGAAAAGATCAGTAACTGCTGTGGAAGCCTGGCAGCTTGAGGCTTCAAGGTGGGAGAAGCTGCCTTTCCCTGGCAGCTCCAGGAGGATGGAGACCCAGAAAGCAGAATTGCTCTACTGTCTGTTAAATGGTGCTGCCTGTGGTCCATCAATGTCTGCAACTGTCATAGCAGAACCTTCTGTCTCTTCTTCACAAATGTTGTTTGTAAAGTGAAGACATCTTGATCCCTGAAGTATGTGCAGGGAGGAGGCTACCACCTCTTTACCTCTTTCTTCCCTTCCTACCCCAGGTGAAACAACACCAGAACAGCCAGTTTGCACCTCATTCATGACATAATGCTCACCTAAGAGAATTTCGTTTGGTGCACATCCAGAAAGACAAACGCACAAGTTTCCATCAGACAGATAGATGGATATGGATGGCTGGGATAGTCCAGAAGCAGGAAGTAACTGTGCAATTAAAGACAATATTACAATGCCTATGTGAAGTCACAACAGAGCAGGGGCCTCAACTCTAACATTACTTATGTTGCTGCAATCATAAAGTTCCTACAGACTTTTGTTCCTTGTTGAAGTTTGGAACATATATTTACTGAGCTTCTTGCCACTGTAAAGCAATGAAATAGTACTGCAGTTTTGACCATTACCTTAGAAGTTACATAGGAGATGCTACAGTGATTTATGCCATGATATTTTGACGTTACTGGATAGAAGCCCCTGCAACAGATACTGAGACTGTATCCTGGTATCATGGTGATGCCTACCTGAAGGTGATAAGCTGTGATGACAGGCTTATTTCCAGCACACCAGACATCTTCCTTCATCTGCCTCATGACCCTGAAGCATTTCATGCGACAACCACCATCTTCATCAAGGCCTTCCATGAGTATATGCTCAGCACGGGAGAAGCACATCTGCCAGTGATAATTGGAGCGGGCCAAAAGGTCGAAACCAAGTGACTGTGGCCAAAAAGGGAAGCATGAGACCAGATCAGAGGCAAACTTCTCTGAGCAATGCAGAGGGATGTTACAAAAACGATGTGTAACATCTCTCAAAGTGGGGCACGCTATTCTAAACAGGGTTAGCCAAGGCAGCAAACATGGGTCATGCTCCCATCCTAATTCCTAGTCAAATCACTGTGCAATTTGTTTTGTTTCCTCATGAGCTGACGTCAATTACTCCCAGAAGATCCAGCTCTAGATCTACCAGGTGCAGTATCAGCAGTACTACTAAAGCAGAGGCACAACTCTGCAGGCACTTTGCCATGGAGCAGCAGGTCATGCATGAGAGGAGAGCAGGACTGGAAGGTGTAAGTGGACCTGCAGGAACATGGCAGCTGGGACCGAGCTGGAATGCCAGAATCCAGCCATGAGCTCTGTAGGGAAAGACGGTGTTAGGCTGGAGGGAAAACTGCAAGATAGTGGCCCACGTGCAGAAGGCTTACATGAGGCAGAGAAGAACAGCAAGAATGATGTGTGTCAGGACTGAGCTACACAAGCAGAACTGTGTGCAAGACACTCACGCAATAAACAGTTTTTCTTCCATAGAATTCATTACCATAAGGGGGGAAAAAATCCCAATAAAATCTGACAGAATACTTTGAAATATCGGTTCTCTAGAGAATACACCCAGCCATCACCATGCAGTTCTTCAACTGGGAAACCACTGTCAAACACCTGCAAGGTAAATTCCAGCACAGAGTTAGTAGTGCTTTTTATACTGTTCACCTTGATGCACTGCACTTTTTCCTGGGAAGGCCAACGCTTAAGGCAACGAGGCCACTGGGCTTTCTCAGGCCAGCAAGTTGGAATCTCCACAGCAGGGACCAGCTCCACCTCGACCTGGGATTCTGATGTCTCCACAGCCACCCGGACCACTGAGCTGAAGCTCTCCAGCACCGTCACTTTACCTGTGAAAGAACAACAAAAGAAAATAATAAAGAGGAAAATGTCCTTTTCCACAAGCCAAGTGAAGGGCTGTCTAGGGCCTTGCAGTTCTACTGTTCTGTCTTAACACTTTCGCTTCAGTGCCATAATCTACTCTAAGGAATGAGAACAGGAAGAAGATGAATGAATAACTAAGTTCTCAATTTTACACTCAATTATCATGCTTTTGTTTTCCTCCGTGGGTCCTCTTAAATCCTAGGACCAGCTTCTTAAAAATACAGATAGACAACTGGTGCAACCTAACATTTCTAATGGTACATTACAACAAGGAGGTCACTGCAGATTAGAGGGGACCAGAGGAACACTTCGTATCTAAAAGATCTCCTTATTCCTTCAGAGAACCCCTGATCAGACCAAATGACTTACCCTTGCCAGTCATTCAGAATGTTTTGTAGAGTATCCGTAAGTTTTGTTCCTGGAGGTGCACTTGCACAGGAAACAAGGCCAGCATTTATGGCCTGTTGTGCAGAGCAGTCATACAAAAAGGACTAACTGCTTGCCTCACTGGGACTGCTGAATGTCAAAAAGAGTTATTTCCGCGGTGATTTGGAGGAAAGAAGTTTCTACAGTGAAAGAAGAGTGGTTCATCTCCAGGAACAACATGCAGAAAGGAATGAAAGCTGCCACTAATGAACTTAGTGAGATGTTTCCTGTTGGTCCAGCTGTGTTCATGGAAGAAGTTTCTGTCCCTAGCTTCCCCTATTACTCTGGCAGGATCACTGTCCCTTCAACTTTGCTAGCTAAGCCAATTGCATGATCATGCTCTAACCTTCTGAAGTAAAAGACAGAGCAGATTACCATAAGCAGGTTAAATAGGAGTGCGTAAACCCACCTCATTTTGACTGGCACGGGCTAAGGAGCAATTCCACAAGGAGCGCACACAACAGACTTGAAGGAAGAGGGGTGAACATCTCCCCTCACAGAGAAAATATCTTCCTACTCCCAATGGTAATTTACAATCTCCTCCAGGAAGTGCAGGGGTGAATTACCTTGCAAATAGCGGAGTCCATCCCAGACAGAACTTTTAAGTCTCAGTAAAATCTGCCATTTATTTCCCTGCTGAGACAATCCTGGCACCAAAGCAGGAACTGTACTGCTCCTGAGCCCTCAGCAGGGATCCCTAGCAGCTGAAAAGTATTAGAGCAACCGCTGTGTCAGCATGTAAATACATTCACAATCATTTCCAAAAGCATTGCAATTATGCTACCTATTTTTCCACCAAGGAAAAGTGAGACACCTCAAAAACTCTAGTTTTGCTGGTGCTCAAAGAATTAAAAAATAGAGAAGCAATGAAATCAGGGAAATTATTCTGTAACTTTAGTTGTACTGTGGGATGAAGGAAGTTCATTCTTCACAGAAATGAACAAAAATGGTAATTACTCCTCCTGACTTCATCTTAGCTCATCTCCTCTGTGTCAATCCTCTCCCAGCTGGCCTTACAAAAAAGGCATCAGAATCATCAGCGCTAACATCACTCCCTGTGTCCGTTGGAAGTACCTATCCTGGATTAACAACTTTACCTACTGCTGCTAGACACAATGGCAGGTTTTCACTTCAACACAATGACTTTCACATAAGTAAACCCTTAGATGCAAGCCCATTCCATCTGAGCTTGCATCTGTGAGCCTCAATGGTGAAATTTCATTCTCATCAACCTTTGCATTTCTATGATAACAAATATTTCCTGGAAGAATGCAATGATCTAGCTGAGCTTGACTTTAACGTGTTTTCTCCTGTGACTAAATTCAGAGTGCAATCAGATAAGTGGAAATGGCTTCTATTTTTCTGGAACGCAGAAGACCCATATCAGGCTGATGATGAGTAAAATCATCCTGGAAACATGCTATGAGAAGAGGCACCAGAGTCTGGACTTGATCATGTCACAGTATCTTAATATGAAAAGATGGACATAGACTATTTAGCTTGGACCAAGCCAAGTGTTCATTAACTGAAGCTTATAACACGCCTCTAGGATGCTAAGAATTAAGCATAAGGATCACTGTTCAAGGCAGCATTTTGCTACAGATGTTGCAGCTATGAAAGCATGTTGCATGCACCACTGATTGTGTTATATCAGTGATCAGCATTTCCAGTATAAATAGCCACAGGAAATAAACAAGCACTTTGGATTGCTCACAGAGGGATCAGCGCCACTACTGAAAGCAAGCTTCCTGAATGTAGTTCTCCTGAACAGGACTGGAGTAGCCTGGACATTGGGGAAAAGAGCACTCGTCCAACAGACTGCTTAAGTAGAAGTCTTTCTACTTAGTTCCCATCACCCCATGCTGGAAAGCTATGGGCAGCTAAGGTTTCCTCAGAGCATTATCTACCCTATACACATCTTCAAGCACTTTCTCCTCTGACTTATGCACCTTCTCTGTATCCAATTTTCCTGTACTATCTTCCCTGATAGTCTAGATATATTGCAGGTGCTGTAGTAGAAAAAGATTTTTCCCAAACAAATCCCTAAATATTCTGAAAATCTGGGTTGCGTCTTGGTTGAACTGTGAGGGTGACGTTGCTGGAGACCTTACCTGAATTCCTAAGAAAGGAGCAACATCTTGGGTATGAAGAGCCCAAGAACTACTTAATTCTATCTTCAATGCAGGTCTGTATGCATCACTGCAATGGGCTAAAGGCTCCCCGATTTGGAGGGGTTTGTTGTTTTTTAACTTCTGATCACATGAGCCAAACAAACACTTAGTGTGTGTGATTGTTTCCCTCTATCAGCTACAGAAGACAGCCAGTTCCCCTTATACCTGTCCCCACTAAACTCACTGGAGAGGTTACAGGAGATAATCGACTTCTCCACCAGCTCCCGGAAGACGATAAGGACTTTGGCTGGAACCAGATCACCTTCGATGTTCACATCTGTTTCATGCCACTGCTGAAGGCTTTTTGAGAACTGCTCCACCTCTAGCCATTGATGCAATTCCTCAGGGTCCCGCACGGAGGAGAGGAGCTTGGCTCCATGCACGGTGTAATAACGCCAGTGCCGTACCTGGCATTCCCTGTACCCAGTCAGGCCACGAAGAGGGACTGTGATGAGGAATTGGCTGGGTGCTAAGACCTAGGAGAGTGCAGAGAGATTGAGAGAGGAGACAAGGGCAGATCCATGAGCCTGAAGTAAGGAAAAGAGGGTTAAGGAAGTAATAGGTAAAATTGTGGGCTTTGGAGAGAAGGAAAAGCCATGGTATGATGGGAGCAATTGAATATAGCCAGGACCTGTTCCATGCCTGTCTGAGGGTTACTTTGGGGGTAAACAGACTAAAAGGAAATTGTCTTAGAAGGAGTCTGATGTGACAGCCACGGCCCACAGAAGACAAGTGTGCAGTGACTGATTTGCCACCATACCTGCCATGGTTTCCCCCATTCCTTGTTATTACTAGTCTGGAATTGCATGAGATGTAATAACTAGCAGCTACCAAGGAGCAGGACAATATCAGAGAGCATGTTTTGAGATCCAGCAAAGGGAAACAAAATAGTGCAAGTTATTACCTCAGAATTATTACTAGAGATAAGCCTAGAGTTCAATAGTAGTAATAACTATGGCAAAAAAGTGTACTTTTCTGATCTCTTTTGAAGTTCACTACAGGCATTAGTAAAATAAGGCTATGGCCCATTCATTTTACAAGTGTTTCACTCTGCATGACTGTCCTTTAAGAGACAGAGACATGAGGCAAGTGACATGCCTGAGCCTACACAGGCAGTGGCACCCTCAGGTCTTGGCCAGGTGTGCTGTATGAACCTGCATCTCCTGCTGGGCGGAAGCCAGTAACAGTGTAAGGATGGAAACAGTAGCCAATGGACAACAAATCCTCAAATAGGCTTGTTTGCAAGCCAATTAATTGGCCTCACTTTGGGAATGACCATTTTCCAATAAAAGCAGTGCTGAACCAGTATTTGCAAAGAGTGAATAAGGTGACACAAATACCATGAAACCTCATACTGGCCCTGGGCAAACACTAGTTTGGAAGCATTTGGTGATTGTGGCTCCAGAGAGAGCGTTTGAACTCCTTCAGACTTTTACTGTGTTGACTCAGAAGCTTCCCAACTCCACTTGCTACCAAGCCTAACTTACACTGGCATTAATAAGGTGAAGCTGCTGCACGAGCAGGATGTGAAGCGACGGCTGTTGCTGCAAGGTGGATACACCTGAGGTGAATGAAACATGCTTGTTACTCTCCTGTACTAATCCAAAACATTCTTTTAGCCTTCCTGGTAGCTCAGGAGGTTTAAAACATTACTGCAGAGGTGCCAGGGTCCTGAAGGCACTAATGGGCTTTAATGGGACTTCTGTCCGCACCTTCTGTCCATGGGCCTGGCAACCCCATTTCAGCTCAGCACTGGGCTATGTTGTAGGAGTGCTGGTCTCTAACTGTGTGACAGCTATGCCTGCGCCTGGCCATAGACCTTGTTGTCCTACCTGAAGACTACCTTCCCAGCCTGACCTCAGACCTACCTGACCACTATGGACTTGCCTGACAATCGATAGAGTGCATCTGACTGGTTACCATCGTTGGGCCTGATCCTGACCCCAGATGAGTACTCCTGGCTTGACCTCAGACCTGCCTTATCAGCACAGACTTGCCTGATGATCCAGACTCTTGTCTGACCCCAGCTGCCCTCCCTAGGTCTGCCTTACTTGGGGACATGGGGCAGGCGCTGCCATGTTGTCATGCTCACCTCCTGGCTCCCTCTCCCACAGGGAGTAGCCGGTCTTCTCTGCTCCCTGGCAAGAGATTTGAAATATAAAAGACGGCCAGCAAGAAGCACAGAAATGGCCCTTCTTTTGTCAAATATAAACCACCTAAAGGCAGGAGGACACTGGAAGGATGACATTGCAGACCAAGCTGACATGCACAGCTCAGGTTTGCTGAGGCTGAGAAACCCTGTGAGCAGCTCAGGAACAAAGTGCTAGGCTCCATAAGGAAAAACAGGATGGCTGTCATACAGGTACTGCTCATCTCACTGCCTCGGTCACATTTGCAGATAAACAACCATTCCTTCCCATACCAAGATGCTGACTTGTATGCACTGGCACCCAACGGATTTTAAAGGCAAGAACTGTGGGTGTTATGCGAGTGCCTTCAAATACCAGTCACAAGGCTCCTCCACCTGAGGCTTACCAGGTAACACCAGAAATCACAAGCCTGGGGATGGCACTGTAAAGCTGGGCAGCTGGTGTCCTCTTGGCCTAAACAAATCCCAGTCCCACACCTATGCTCTGTCACACGATGGTCTTACGCACTGTGTGCAGACCACGAGCCCCAGCAAGTCCCAGGCTGTTGAACAAAAGCCTCGAATTCTGGGATGTGTAACTTATAGCCAATTCTGCTATATTAAAAACCTGCCTGCAGTATGCTGGGCAAATTAAATACAGACTCATTCTTGTGATCCTGGCCAGGATATCGCAGGGAGGCAGAAACATTAGGTTAGAAATAAAATATTTATGCTTTGAGCAAAAAAGCAAGTCTCTTGTGGAGAGAATGAAATAGTCATGGGAGGATCGGTTAGGTGAGTGAAGTTGTCTGGAGAAGAGGGTGGGTGAGGAGGAAGCAGGCACACGGACAGGAAGGCACCAGGTGGCAGGAAGGCTTTGTACCTGGATGGATGGGTGGAATGGGCGCTTCCCCCGAAGCATAGCTGACCACTTGGCCAGTAAAGCTGGCTGATCCTGAGAGAAGCAGAAAGGAAAACAAGAAGTACCCAGAACAGAGAGAAAGCACGTGCCAGGTCATTCATTCACAGAGCAAAGCTGCAAGCTTCCTTTGAGCATATTTGTTAAAGGAAAATCCCTCCCCCACCCCATGATTACAGAGTTAAACGCTTGGCAATGCTGTTGGGCAGTGCTGTGCTAGTAATTACTCTGGACGCTAACCTGCTCATTATGCCTTACTGAAGTCTCCACGCCCTTTGCATCAGCCCTGCACAGTTGACAGCTGCAAATATGGTGGGCCACAACTAAAAGAGGTATTTAAAAGTTTTAAAAATAAAATAGTTTGGTCCATCTGAATTTTATTTCAAGTTTTTTATTAAAGATTTTGACTCTTTGTCCCCTGGGTTACAGAAGAACATTGAATGTCTAAAGACTTTTCTTCTATATTCCCCACCCAGTCCTGCCTATTTAGAAGGAGGCTTGTAGCTTTCTCAACAAATCTAGACCCCTCACCATGTTAAATTAAGTCCTTTTAATCAGAAGCTGAAAGTTCTGATAAGTTCCTGCAAATTTAATTGACAGAAAAAAATATGTTGCAAAATTAAACACAGAATAGTAAGTACATTGGCTTCCCCTTGACACAAGTCTCCTCTGCGTTGATTTATGTCAGCAGTGATTTTTAAAGATTCTATTTTTGGAAGCAGAACTGCCCAAGCCAAAAAAAATTTCTTATTAACTGATTCTTTGCTGACCCATACCTATAGGACAGTTACCCAGGCCCTCTTAGTGTGACTATCACACATTTATAGCACTGGGTTCAGTTGAGTATGAATAACAAATCTGCTGCTTTTTAAGAAAGTAAGTTTTGGGGATTCCTTTTAAGCAGAGGTTGTTCTGATCAGCCTACCGTAATACCAAATTACTGTTCAGAATAGATTGCCTTGGTTTTCTTCTACTTTATTCTCCAGAACAGTGGTTTTGCCCTGACACCGGTGTTGTGAGACTTCATGAGCCAAGGAGCTTTGTTCCAGCATGAGAGGTGGATGGCAGACTATGGCACTAAAGAACATGCGGACCAGGATGTGACACCTTTTTACGTCACTGTGGTCATTCCTACTGGCAAGGCCACATGCCCTGGGATAGGCAAAATGCCAGAAAAGGTATCAATCTGAATGTTTGTCCCCAGAGCATTTCAGACTGGATGATTATGTTCTGCCTCCACGTCCATACTCTTCCAGCAGCTTGATACACAGAGTTCTTCCCTTTCAATACTAGACAGCTGCAAAAGTTGCCTCATGCTTTTACATTTTTGCTGTGTTTTGATCCATAACTGGCTGCATTTTAGTATAAGGGTTGACATAGCTACAGTATGTAAACTAGTTCAGATGAAAAAGATCATTTTCATCTGAAGTTGCCATTGCTGTGATTGTTTCTTATATCCTTACACTAGTTATTCATGTGTTAAGTAGTCACAGGAAATAACTAGTCTTCTGTCACAGCTGGGACAGGACATTAATATTTTAGTATTTGCTGGTCTAAAATGGGGAGACATTTAACTTCTCCCACTAATAAGCATATTTCTTCCCAGTAAAAAAGAAGTTCCAATCTAAGACCAAGAAAAAATATTTTTCTGAAGAAGCTTTCTAATGTTCATAGTGGAAGAAGGATTTTTTATTTTTTTAAATTTTTTTAGTGAGTTGACTGGTTTTCCACCTGTGAAAAATATGAATCATAGTTCATGAAGGCATGAGCATTTTTTTCGTATGTTACTGCTGTACAAATGTTTCTTTCTGTCTCCCAAAGAGCTTTGACTTCTGCTTGCAGATTGACAGCTCTGGCAATAGACACTCTTTGTAAAAGCAGCAGTTGTAAAAAGAGGCTCTGCCTGATTTCTCCAGCCCTCTCCAATGCTCCTCTAGCTGCAAGATGTCCATGAGTAAATCCCTATGACCCGGTCAGTCACTTCCACAGTGAAGTGTCAATGCATTGTCTCTGGCATTTTGGGTGAGGTTACTGTCCATACAAACACTTACACAATGGAGAAATCACTTACTGAGTGTCTACAAGCTACCAGAAAGTATATTAGAGCTCTTGTTCATACCTTAATATTCTCATTGTGAATGCCAGAGTTGGAGATAGCCTGAAATCGTGTGGCCTTACAGCTGATTTCTGTGGTCAGTTGCTGGATGACGTTCTGCACCTCCTCCACTGCTTTGGAAACCAGATAATGTCGCCGTTCCACCTGTCAGTTCCAAGAAAGAAACTTTATATTACAGGTGACTGCAGTCTTTGCCTCCAGTGGGAAACAGACAATCAGCTTAAACCATCCTGAAACACTTGTGCCTGTGCTGTGCTAGGAATAAAACTTATCGTTCCCTGTGTGTTATAACCAACTTACCATGTGACAGAGCTGGCAAACACCAAAGGGCCAATACTCAAGACTGCTGGGCATTAATTGATATTTCCATGCCAATACCATTGGATGGAAGGCAAAGACTTCATTACATGGGTAAATTTGCTATCAACCAGCTACAGTCTCATTCTTTATCCATTTGATGCAGAATACCCCGTTATTCCCCTGCATACAGTAGCCATTCTCAGAGCCAGGATTTGTTTCATTCTAAGAGCTGACAAGACTTCAAGAATTACAGATACTCTGTGCATTAGTCAGGTTGCAGGTGTATGTGGTAGCACTTAGATGCCTACATTGTATGTTGAAAGTACCCATACTGTCTTCAGATCTGAAGTAAAGATGAGAGTCTGCTCCTAGATGGCGAGAAAGTATCTTTCCAAAGCTGGTCCCATTGGGGACTATGTGTTTGTATAACTTATCATAGAATCATAGAATGGTTTGGGTTGGAAGGGACCTTAAAGATCATCTAGTTCCAACCCCTCTGCCATGGGCAAGGACACCTCCTACTAGACCAGGCTGCTCAAAGTCCCATCCAGCCTGGCCTTGAACACTTCCAGGGATGGGGACTCAACAACTTCTCTGGGCAACCTGTTCCAGTGCCTCACCACCCTCACAGTGAAAAATGTCTTCCTGATACCTAATCTAAATCTACCCTCTTCCAGTTTGAAGCCATTACCCCTTGTCCTATCCTCACCCAGGATACGGTTGGCCTTCTGGGTTGCAAGTGCACATTGCTGGCTAATGTTGAGCTTCTCATCAACCAACACCCCCAAGTTCCTCTCCTCAGCGGTGCTCTCAATCCATTCTCCACCTAGCCTGTATGGGATTGCCCCGACCCATGTGCAGGCCCTTGTACTTGGCCTGGTTGAACTTCATGAGGCTTGCATGGGCCCACCTCTCAAGCCCGTCCAGGTCTCTCTGGATGGCATCCCTTCCCTCCAGCGTGGCAACCGTGCCACACAGTTTGGTGTTGTCAGCAAACTTGTTGAGGCTGCACTCAATCCCACTGTCCATGTTGCTGACAAAGAAGTTAAACAGCAGTGGTCCCAGTACCGACCCCTGAGGAATGCCACTCGTCACTGGTTTCCATTTGGACATTGAGCTGTTGGCCGCAACTCTTCGAGTGCAGCCATCCATCCAGTTCCTTACCCACCGAGTGGTTCATCTATCAAATCCGTGTCTTTCCAATTTAGAGACAAGGATGTTGTGCAGGACAGTGTCAAATGCTTTGCACAAGTCCAGACTTGATGGAGAGTTCTTCAATTCAAGCAGTAGTAGCATAATTATTTATTGAAAATTATTTCAATGGAAAGTCTGAGTCTTAGAAGGACTGAGTTGGAGGATGGACAACTCAGAAAAATAAAAGATGAACCTGTACCTTCACATATGACTAAAAATGAATGGAGCATAAGGAGATGGTCAAAACCCAAACAAGGAGATTGAACAGGAGGAACATGAAGGAACCATTTTAGTAAAGGACATTTAAATATTTCCCAAAGATTCTTACACATTTACTAAATTGAGAAAGAGCTTCAGCTATTGTTAATGAAGTTCATGAACATATTCCTTATTACTTATTAATTCAGAGTTACCAGTGCAGAGTGAGATATGAAGACTGTTTACTGTCCTTTTTTGCATCCTAATGCTTTCTCTCATTTGGTTGCAATTTTTGCTTTATTTTTTTCTTGATTTTTCTTTTTCCTGACCATATTCTACTAAATCTCATTGTTTGCAGGCAAGAAAAAAATTCAGAAACAGGTGGGAGCTTTGAAAGACCTAGATCAGAAAATGAAAAGTCACTTGAAGCTAGAACTAAAACCCTAGTTAGGCTATTTGCAGGTATGAAACAAGAGCGTTAGATCATTAACAGCTTGGCTGAAGTGAATAATCAAGCATAATTGCCACAGTCAAACATAATTGCTATGGTCTTTTGTTATTATCAAAGACCAAAGCAAAAGAAAGCAAAAGCATAAGGAAGAAATTTTTTTCCAATGAGGGTGGTGAGACACTGGAACAGGCTGTCCAGAGAAGCTGAGGATGCCCCATCCCTGGAAGCATTCAAAGTCAGGCTGGGCAGGGGTTTAAGCAACCTGATCTAAGAAAAGATGTCACTGCCCACAGGAGGGAAGTTGGACTAATTGATCTTTAAAGGTCCCTTCCAATCCAACCCATTCTGTGATTCTGTTCTACAACTCCTGAGTCCTGTTTGCTTAGCATCTTCTTCAGCATTTAAACAACACTCTTCTCCCTTTTAGGAAATACCACTCAGAAGCACTTCATTAAAACTCAATTTGGACACCTTTATGTCAAATGTTGAACTGTCAGACAAAACACTCAAGTGTGTTGAAATGTGTCCCCAGCCCCTGGGAGGTGACAAATAGATTCACTTCTTCACAACAACAGGACTGTACAATGGACTAAAAGGACTAGTGCATGCCTAAGATCAGTTAACCGAGGAATAGCAACTGACTAACGCTGAACTTGAAGATCAGCAGAGTTTGGATACATGCCCCCCGGCCGACAAAGTTAACAGTATTTTAAAGTCTGAATAGTTTTTGCAAATGGAAAATACATCAGACAGCAGTATCATATTCCCTTTGCTGGGCTCTCATCTACCCTTGACATCCTGATTCTTTGCTATGTTAACAACACATAGTCCCTTCTGTTTATATAATACCCTTTAATTTCCCTAATAATTCACCCTCCTCATTCAAATTCATCCTTGTTCCCTGAGACCAGTTTTATCCAGCTTACTGGATACTTTTTTTTTTTTAAAGACAATTTATACTGAAAAATTTTAGCCCATGTTCATTTTCACCTCCTCACCTCAGATTTCATTTATGGCACTGCAGAATCTGTAGCTAAAGCTATTTTCTCCGCCATGTTTTTGCTCATCCAGAAGAACTCCTTAGAGCAGTTCAATAAGCTTGACTTGCTCAGCAAGACTCCTAATGGTTTCTCCAACAAGCAGATGGTATGAGTGGTAAAGTTGTCCATCTGTAAGAGCTTTTAGACACAAATTCCAGACTTTTTCTGTTGAAATTATATAATCATTGTGGGTCAGCTCAAATGGAGACCTAAGAGTGCCTCTGTATGCATTGCTCATGCTATGTTCTTTCTAAGGGGCACCTGCTAGTAACACTTTCTGCCACCTCCAGTATCCTGGGAGAATCCATCCAACCTAGCCTGGCCTCATTTAATTGTGCCTTCATCACCTACTGGCTAGGCTACAGCAGTTGTCATGAAATCTTCAAGAGAGTACAGACTCTCAAAAAACCTATTTAGTGAGGTACCACTAAACACCTCTTTCTGCATGTATTCCTCATCACTGGGGCAGGGATAAAAGAACAAAGGGCATGTGAGAGATGGTCCTAACTGTTGCTAACCACAATTAGCTCCCTAATCATGCTATTGGAAGATATAACCTTCCTACCAAAGGGAAGGTATAAAAATCAGAAGACAGAACGTGAGTGAGTGAATGCAGCTTCTGAAGAGCCAAGGCATTTATCTAAGATGTCTTTAGCACCAGCAAGGACATGTTGTGAGAAGAGACAGAATACACTCTTTGTTGGACAGCCACTTCTACCACCTACTGGCATTCCCCTTACCAGGTCTTAACTTTGGAAATCATGCCAAAACAAATGCACAAAACCAGAACAAAGCCAATTAAGGTTCTATTACAGAGGAAGGAAACAGGACTGAGATTTACTGGGGATTGTTAAGAACATTTGGGTTTGTTCTTATTTACCCAGTCACATCCACTCCACTTGAGTTTTTCCTTTGCTGAGTGGCTTAAGGAAGAAATCTTTGGTATCATAGAGATTCATTGCACCAGGTAGTTGACCTATTTTCAAAAACAGGCAGCATTTGACAAGCAGAACTGGGGCTGCCTGAAGGTTAGGCAGGCTCACTTGGACAGAAGACTCAGGAGTAGGCAGAAAATAGGAACCCAGCCATGGAAGGCTGCTAGAAAACAGACTTTCAGTAGAACCTAAAATATTGGCAACTATAAGCGTCACTTAACTACACGCTGCTTCTTTTCCTTCTACTTATGGCAGTCATACGAGCATCTTCCTGTGCATGGCTTCCCTCTGTTCCCTCCTTTGTAGCTCTGCTTTATAAATCTTCAGAGAAGTGTTCACTATATAGCTCACTGAACAGATTCTCATGGAATGAGTTTCCAGTGCACAACACTGCATGGCTGAAAATGAAAGTTCTCACAGAAATACACCTACTTGTCACCAAAACATTTCCATAGAGAAAACAAACCTTTCTTACCAGCCCCTTCATGGTACTAGAATATTTCATCCTTTACAGAAAAGAAAGCCTTACAGTTTTCCATTTTGAAATGACTTTTCACTTTGGTGTCTTGCATTTTGATGGGGAAAGCAGACTATCAAATAGGAACTAGCTAAGTACTACTGTGATGAAACCTGTCAGATTTAAAAAATGTTATGGCTCACTTAGAGTTACTTTTATTAAACAGTATTGTTTCACTGATGATTTTATTCTGGTTTACTTCATTTCATAACAGCGAAAAAAAATCAAGTGCTGGAATATCCCATAAAATAGAAAATGTGGTTCCAGCCTGCATGTGCTAACAAGGCATGTTATTTTAATCACGATATATAGAGAAGTATCCTTAGCTGAGGTGACAGACCAATGGGTGAATTCTAACAATATCTGTCTGTCTCTCTAGTTCCTATATGCATCTTTCTTTGAGGCAACCCTGGTGTGGTTTCGGCCTTGTTTCTGTCAAGCCAAGACCACTGAACAAGGAGAGAGGTCAGGACCTTTCCCTGGGTTAAATGCTGGCAATTACAGCTAGTTTTACGTCTGTAATTCCAGATTGGGAGCAAAAATTCAGGACATCTGAAGAAGAAAAGCACCTTGAAAAATTAGACTACCAGCTGAGATCCCTGATAACATTCTGCAACAGAAACCTAGAAATCTCATTAGAAATACAGTTCTCGTGAAACTTCACCCAGTCTTGTCTCAGAAATGAAGACAGCAGGCAAGCAACTAACTGTCAAGTTTGGCACCCTTCAGAATCAACACCTAGTGTGGGAGACAGAAAATCTGGACAGATAAAGCCTTACCTTGCTCTGGATGTAGATTTCTACATCTTCATCTGTGAATGGTTTCATGGCAAGATGGTCTTTGCTGCTCTCTGAAGTGCGAATTCCCTCTTCACTCGTTCACCTGCCTCTGGAAGTAGAGAGACACTCAGAGCAAGCTGCTCAGAGCCTTCTCGTCCTGTGAAGCTCAGGTCACCTAATTCCTCTGTGGATGAAGAAGAGGAGAGAGAAGCAAGGAAGTATGCCTATTTTTACTTTTTTTTTTTTTTTCTGGTCACAGTTACAATGGTGACATCCAGCTGCTTCAGAAAACTAGCTCAGATTATTATTTTCTAAGTTCATTCATTATTATTCATCTTATTACTTTTAAATGGTGGGTCTTGCATGCAGGCACACACAAAAATATTCCAGCTACTGCTCTGTCTCAGGGCAGATCTGGACGTGCCATTCAGATTGCACTGCAGATTCAGTATGCTCGTGCACAGCATTATTAGTCTGTGTGCCACAAGTACTTTCCTGCTTCACTAGCCCTTCACTAAACCATTTGTTAAACACTCTCAGCAATCCCTTGTTGACTTCAATCCACCCACTTTCTGTCTGAAACTGCATGGGTATTTTTACACTCAGATCATTCACTTGAGTTGCAGTCTGCAGCCTCTGCTCCCCTCTCCTCCCCTCTCCTTATATCTCCTCTCTCTCTCCGGCTGTATTGACAGTAAATATCCTGCAGCCTGTCCCCTCCTGTAGTTTGCTTTGCTTTCTTTACAGTAAACAGACAGAAAGCTGTCTCTTGTTTTCTGCCAGCAGCTCAGCTAACAATCCCATATGGATAATTCAGAGGGAAAAACAATTGATCAGGCCTCATTGATCCAGTGAGGGTTGGTGGCTTTTAGAAAAAAGGGTACATGAGCGCATGGAAGGGAGTGACAGAGTATAGAGATGAGATCGCGTGCTGCTAAGTGTCCCTTATTAAGGAAGAAACACTCCACTTTTGAGTAAAATCGTTATTTCCCCCTGGAAACTGAACTTTGACAACCCCTGACTGATTTATTACCTCTACAGCAGCTGGCAAAAGGCAGCACTTGGGTAGGCACTGGGTGCTACCTCAGGGCAAGTACTGTTGTTGCTAGTTATCCTGCATGATGTTCCTTATTAACAGCCAAATACTAAGTACATTAACGGACTACCAATACCTGCAGGAGATCTGATTCCCTAGAATTTACAAATCAAACCTTTCTCTGTGCCTCCCAGGCATCTGCCTTTGTCTTTTTGCTGAGGGACCTGGGGATTCCTTCACAAAGACACATAGGCATTTACTTCCCCAAACAGCTTCCACGGGATTTGGGCACTGAAAAAGATGAGCCCCCCAATTTTAGGGAACCATATCTCATCCTTGCTCATGTCAAGATTTACTGGCTATCTTTCAGTGTATGCAAGCTCTGCTGGGGAAGCCAGAAAAACGGCAGGATCTGAAAGAAGGTGAGGGGAACAAAAGGTTAGGAAACACTTGGAGGGGGCAAGCTGGATGGGATTAAGTTCAAGCAGAGTGTGCAAGGGAGGAGAATGAGTCTTTTAAATGGCCAGATTCCAGTAAAAGTGTGTCCTTAAAACATGAACTCCCTTGTGTCCCCTCAGGCAGCTAGCTGTACATATAGAAAACAACTTCCGTAACACTACCATACATTACTTTAATACCCAGAACCTCAGATGTGTATTAGGAAGCAAGGAGAGATTAAAGGTCTCACTTTCTTGCACCTGTAAGGTAAATATTTTGTTCCTTGAAGGCGAATGCTTGCTAAATGTTGCTTTTTGAGCAGCTTACACACAGCTTACACTCCCTGAGCAGGGGAGGCCATAATGTCTTCACAGAGTATCAGCCAGGGCCATGTGTTCCCACCCAGCTCTCTCAAGCGTCAGCCTGACGGTCAAGCCAGCCATAGACTGACGGGATGGGAAAAGCTCACAACTGCTTGACAGAGACACAAAGCACCCTGCTGAAGCCAGGCAACATGAAGATGCAAACAGAAAAGGCCTCTTCAGTTCTAGTTAGCTCACAATCCATCAGATATCATGGCTCTGAACCCTGTAAAGGGCTTTTGAGCTTTGTTAATTAAAAAAATTAAATTCCCCAAGTATACTGGTTTCTAAGGAGATTCCCATCTGCACTGACAATGCATACCTTTCTGACACCTCTGAATCCCTTCTTTTCTCTTCATTTTTGAAAGAGGCTTAAGCCCCCATTGGGGTCTGGGCATGTATCTGAGGGGAGGCTCACCCTCAGACAGTTCTTGCTGAGGGCACTGCAACCTTCCTTCCCTCTCTTGTGTCCCTCGGGAGGTTATCAGCATCACTTATACAGCTAGCTGACCACAGACAGTCCCCCAAATTCTGTTTGATAAGCATCCATTGATTTATCAAGCTGTTTTCAAGCATTTTCAAACCACACTTCAGTATCTTGGTCTTCTCAAGTCATAATTCCCTGACTGCTGATCTGCAGAAGTTCATCTGAAATGATTCAGCTATATTACTTTGCCCCATTTGTTTTATTTCACTGCCCACCTCATAGCACCTTGTAATGGAGTTCAGTTTGTGGCTAATCTCCTTTGTGCCTGTGTCTTCATTTGCTTATTGGTGTTCTTCTAAAAGGATTTAGGGATTCTGTAGTATCTGCAAAAATACTGAAGATATGATCTTCATTCATGCCTTTCACAATATCTAGAACTGAATATTATCGCATATCTGGGAAATCCACATAAAAGTATTCTGTGAGTATATACCTTGAATGGTATTAGATTGGCTCTTGAATCTTCTGAAGCTGCCAAGTACTGATGCTTTCTATGCTTTCCTGGCTTTCCTTTCTTCACTCTTCAGTTTTGTAGATGTGACAAATGTATTTCAAACCTACAGTTGAAAATCATCTGAACTGTGAACTGTACAACAGTAAAAAAATCACCAACATAATGTAAGTAAGAGCAGTAGTATTAACGGTATGGGGACGTCCAATATTGTGGCTTTTGCTGTTTGGCAACTATTTAGAAAAACTACTCATACGGAACAGTAAGCATGTATTAAAAAGCCTGTACTAAATCACACAAATAAGTCAGTCCAATGTACCACTTGTGACTCTCAGATGATCTGCAGTGGCAACAAATAAGTCCAGTTGAAGATGCTGCCTTCCAGATGAAATATGACCCTTAATTTGCAGTTGCTAATGATGACCCATCACTTCTTGCTCTAATTACCAGAGGCATTAAGTCTGCTGCATTAGCTGAAGCATGTACTTGGGTCAAGAGAGACTACCAAAACAAATCATCCCAGTAGATTTAATAATCTCTGACAGTTCTCTTGCTTTCTTAAACTGTTGCCCCATTTCTCCCCATTAGTGGATTAAGTGACTGTACAAAATGAGTAATTGTAGCTTGAATCCCCTTTAACATTTATGCTGTAACAGTCTTTAGCAGTGACGGTTCAGTACTGTTCAGAGTCTCCATTCAGAGGATACTAACATAACATAATCAGGCTTTTTTGGGGGCACAAGTTCTGTGGATTTATTTGGTTTTTTTCCACTTTGTCTTCTAACAAGTAAATATGGACAAAGGGGATGCGTCAATGACAAAAGGCTAGGATGGACTAGAGGGAAAAGAAAGCACTGCTAATTCACTGTGACAGCATCAGAATCACATATGGATGCCAAATTGAAATGCTTCTCCACTCATTCCCACCCCTCACCGATCAATACTTGGCAGGCTCAAAAATGCTCCAAATGCCTGTGCTGCTTGTTCTCACTGCCACACGTTCTCACATTAGGCTTGGGCCTGCATTTCATATCAAGTAAGTTAAAGGTTTATATCCTTTCCAAACTAAGCATAGGGTTGGATCATGTCCAGTGGTTTATCAAGCCTGATATCTTTTTTCCATATGTGGCCAGACTGGACATGTCAGAAAAATGCAGATAGCTTTTGATAGAAATGAGTTCTCTCAACCTGGAAAAACTTTTGAAATCCAAAATTATTTACAACCTGAATCTTTTCAGGCTGCAGTGTAGCATTTCCAAAGAAAGTGATCACTCCGTTGTCACTAGCTGAGGATGCAGAAAATCCTGAAAAATGCTGAGATTATGATGCTGCTACCTCCTACTGACCCGCTTCAACTAGCAAATTCACAAGAATTCAGCTTTGCAGCTGTTGTTAAGAAGCAAGCCACTGGGTAGCAAACAGAAATCATATAGCGGGGCTTCTAGTATTGCCAAGATCACTGGGACCCAGTGTGGTCTGGAAATTTCCAAGTTCATAATGGTCAGCTCAGTGGGTGGCAAGGGGGCAGTAACCTGAGAGCCCTGGATGCATCAGCTCTGAGGCTTCCAGGAGAGTTGACTGAGATGTTGGGCATTTTGAGTTCTAAATCCATGCGTTGTCCTCTGGAAGTTCATGGAAATAGCAGCAGTTCAGTGCATCGCGATTTAAACATAAAATATTTCAGTAGACCATTTCCAAACATCTGCAAAGGATATTTTTCATCTATCACTATGTTTTATCCATCACTGAACTACAACCACTGACCTATTGTTTCAATCAGGATGTCCCACCATCTTGAAAAAATACCTGTGGCCAACATTCAGAAAAACAGGAGCCTTCCAGCATTTTTATGTATACGCCTAGGTAAATGGCTTGAATGTCAAAAAGGAAATACTCAATACCAAGAAGCTCTCATTGATTTAAACACATGGTTAGAAGAATAGCATCTGGAGAAAACATGATATTTGGCAGAGCACAGTGCAACTAGAAAAACATTTAGCACTGGAAGTCTTGGCAGGTGAGAAAAAGCTGCCTCATTTTTGATCTCAGCATAGGTTTGCTTGGCTCTTGGTAGACTGATTATTTTCAGCTGTCAAGAAAGGGACTTTAAATCTAGAGGCATGGTAACTCTGGGATAGACAGACCACAGCCGAGATTTACAAGAGCCTAAACAAGGAGCACACTTGCAACGATGCTCTGTCTTACATGAGGGGCTGAATCAGAGTGGAAGACAGCACTTCCAGGAGCTGGTATTTTTTCCATGGCTGCCCTTCAGAGCACAAACAATGTTAACTTGTATTATTTTTACCCATTGCTGTTGCGTCCAAATTGACCCAATTCACAA
Source organism: Burhinus oedicnemus (assembly GCA_008921705.1). Taxonomy (NCBI): domain Eukaryota; kingdom Metazoa; phylum Chordata; class Aves; order Charadriiformes; family Burhinidae; genus Burhinus; species Burhinus oedicnemus. The sequence goes on along the minus strand of VFFE01006030.1, from coordinate 147,227 downwards.
CTTATTGCTTGATCCTATGGCAGTTGGAATCAAACTGAATAAATCACCAGTGCTAAGTGAGAATAGTCACTCCAGCACAAACTCACTTGGGAGAGAGAAGACTCACACTGGCATCCATGTTTATGTGCTTCATCCAGTGACTGACTAGTAAAAAATGTACAAGTGTTCACTGGAGCCAGAACTAGAAACTAGGCCTCATATCTCACAGGCCAATGACAGCTACATACCCATAAGATCTATTGCTTTCTCTTAATGAAAATATAATTATTGTAAAACAAACAGGTTAGCTTCAGCAAGCAGTTGAGAAGGGTCTCCAGACCCGAAGAGCCTGGTCCTTGGCAGCTACTTCTGAGCGCTGGGAGATACATTTGTATGGGACAGGAGTGAGATTAAAAAACCCCAGAGTGAAGAGTTCAGCAAGAGCTCGAACAACATTAAAGCAGCTGTGTTTTTGTACTATCTTGGTTAACAGTACAGACAATATACTATAAAGGCTGTCTGATCAAACTTCTCAGCTTGTGTCATGTCACACACACAGGTAATAGATATCAAACTTACAACTAATAGGTGATCCCCAGGATATGTCAACTTGGACACTGTGTTCTGCTCCAAGGCTAACACGGCATTGAGGAGAGGATGGAAAGGAGAAGCTGAAGAAGCAAATGGGATAAAGGAAGAATTTGTCAGTGTAACATTAGGAGTGGTTTGAGAAAAGCACAGGGGAAGAGCCAGGCAACTGCATGTTTTGCGTGGGAATAAGGGAGGGGAGGAGAGAATCATTAACAGACTCTATAGTATGAGGGCCCTGAAGGAAACAGTTGCTGTGAAGGAGCAATTACAATACAGACAAGAATGGCAGCACCAGCAGAAGGAAGAAAAGAGATGCTTTATTAGAAGTATGATATATGTACCACAAAAAGCAGATCAAGAGATACAGCAGACAAACTATAGTGAGAAGCAGCCTTGTATGAGAGACAATCTCAACGGAGGCTTCAGTCTTCAGAGAATTTCTAAACAGACCAGATCATGACCTGCATTGCTACACGCTCCAGCTTCAGTCACTGGAAAATAAGCTAACAGCCTCCAGCCCAAGCTCTGTCTGGCAAATATGCAGGCTGTCTTTTTAAGTCGGCGACTTCTAAAAACTTGTCATCATCAAGAGCAGGCAGCAGGAGAAAGGAGGAATGCAATTGCATTCCTCAAGCAAACACTTCCTCCTCTATCTTAAACCATAAAAATATACAGCTTCAAGCTAATCCCCGTAATCAGCTGCCCAGCCCTTTCTGCTTTATTGGCTGTTTTGTGCAGTCAAAGCCAAATTGCCAAAGGGAGAAGGTCAATCGTTTGTGCTGTATCCGCTCCAGGCAGTGATAGGACACAGGGTAGATATTTAGGGCTAAAACTAGTTAAATGTGGATTCAGGGCACTGAAAGTGGGAGTGGGGGAGGGGAAACAATCCTGGAACAAAAGCACTGGGAATATGCAGAACAAGTTGCTTGCCAGGCTAGTGCACCACCATGCTGAGTTTGGGTCAGAGGGGAAGAGGAAGTAGAACAGCATTCATAGGGGTGCAGGATCATTCAGTCCAGTTCCTGCTATCAGGGACAACAAAGGTCTCATCTGAGTGAACTTCTACTCTGTTCACTGCTCTCCAACAAACCGACGGCTAGCAGAGAAAAAGACCAAATGGCCACAGCTGTAATTCAAAATTTTACAGAAAATAATGGACCCTAAGTTCAAACAACCTAACATCCCTGAGAAAAGGTCAGTGTCCAAGCACTGCCTTCTCCTACCCTTGTGTATACCGTTTCTGAAAGCCATGCCATCCCAAAAGCTCACCCTCCCTATGTACTATGCAAGGATCTATGTACTATGCAAGGATCAAAGCAATAAAAAATAATTTCCTAGGAATTCTCAGATTCTCTATGACATCTTCACGCCAGCTTCAACAGAGATACACCCTGTCCAGCATCATCATTATAAACACTAACTGAACATCACCTGTGATCTGGCAAAATCACACTGGCTGCATTTTATAGATAGGAGTGGGGGTGGAGGGTTCAAGACAGCAACAAACTTCGGTGAGAAAAAGTGACTTACCCAGAGCCAGTGCCAATTTCACCTGTAGAATTCAAAGGTTCTGCCCTAATCACTACATTGGTAATGTGTGCTTTGGCACGGCTTGCAGAGGCTTGAGAGGACTTTTCTCCACTTCCTTTAACAAGGTGTTAATCAAACATGCCAAAACGAGTATCAAGCAAACCAGAGACTGACCTTGATCCAAACAGAATACAGTCTGGACAAGCACAAGACTCCCACTGCTAATTAATAACCAATATACAACAGGGTGGGTATTTGGTAGCCACTGCAATTGTATCCATGGGCGAGTATATGCAGCACAGCTGGTGAGGTGCCTTGATGCAGGTTTAAAATCAGAGGAAAAAACCCAAGTATGTGAAGTACAAGTAGCCACTTCCACTATTACAGAAAAACAACGGTGACTGCAGAGCAGAAAACCAACACCGTAAAAAACATGAAGGGAGTGTTGCAGGCTTACACTGGCAGGGCAGATCTTCACAAAGGGCAGTACAGGCATGCTGAAGGATGGAGCCCCGCTGCCTCCTGTCAGACAACGGAGCTCTGCACTGACCTGCATTTGCCTCCTTCACCTAACTGTAGACAGAATACTTCCTCTAACAGCTTCTACTTTTACTTGAGCCCAGAGCTGGGAAGATAGCACCTCATATTTGGGGAAGAGGGAGAAACTGTCAGTCAATTGCTAGGACTTGTGCAGAGGTAGTCTTTACTATTTGGTGCACCCACCATCCAAAATGAGGTAGAGGATTCCCACCAAATCCAAGTGTTACTAATAGCTTTGGGAGGTGACAAAGCGTTACAGGAGCTCTTGGAAGAAGCAGCAGCTGATCAAGAGATGAATTACCCCACACTGTTCAACGTCCTTCATCAGTAGCTTTTACTTGCACAAAGCGCCTGCATGCTGCTTATGCTTGTTTCTCTGCTTGTGCTAGGCACACCCAGAGGGCAGCTCCATCATCACGTTAGCAAAGGTGTCACCTTGTTCTGGCATGGCTGGTAAGTAGAGCAGCTGGAAGACAGGTTAGGCATCAGGAGTCTCATACTGCAAGATGCAGCATCTGAGAGCTAACAACAATTCTAAAAAAATAATAAATAAAACCCCCCACATTAGAGCACTCCAGCTTTGGGATCTGGTCCATGGCTCAAACCATAGCTGAATCAAAATAAAGATGAACTAGATTTTTAGAATTGTTTCTGAACTTGCAAACTTCCAAGTAATCCCATCTGCATGGATCAGTCAGCCTTCCCTTCAAGGAGTCCTCATGATATTCCCCGTTGTAGTTTTGCCAAGCTACTGCACGGATTATACAAAGTGCAGAGAAATGAACAAAATTGCCCACTTTTAGCTGCAGAACAGATTGCGGGATTGTCATAGCTTAGCTACCTTTCAGTAGCAGAACTGTGGAAGGCAAAATGAGATCAAAAGGAATGCTACAATTTTTCTGGTGCATATTACCTCCTCCCTCCCCAAGATGGAGGTAAATCTGATCAGTTACATCATTGCCATCTTCACTAGACAAAGAAACGGCAAGTGGCATGAACCACTTTTCCAAGTATCACATTATATTAATTGCTGTTAGCAAGTTGGATCAATAAGAAGTTGAGGTTTCCCCCCCTCTTCCCGCAGCAAGGATTGTTCATTGAAGGTGCTCTTAAATATTTTATCAGGATTAGACACCTTTATTCACCAAGACGGAGAGAATTTGTCCACAAGTATTTGTCTTGTCTCTGTGTAAGCAACAAGATGCAAGATGACAATGCTGGAAAAGGCAGAGTTGAGCCTCTCTCAGAAGCACAATGCTGAGTCTAGTAGAAGTAAGGTAACTTTAGTTAAGTTCGAGCCTGGTGTAGTTTGGAAGACCCAAGTAATTGTGCCTGATAGCTGCTTGGCAGCTGGTAGGGAACGCTTACTACTGCCATCTCAACACCAGTACTGGCTGTTATTGGCAAGGGATAAGCGCATTTCTCAAAATGTCCCTGCTTTCAAGGGATGGCACTTTAGTTCCACACCTCCCATTTGATGACTTTCAGAAGTGTCTTCCTCTTGTCAGTGTGAAAAATTACTGACAGCAGAAGCATCACAACAAAGAAAAGGTTAGAGCTACACCGACTAAAAAAAAAATATTAAAAAAAATTTAAAAATAATTCTCACAGTCATGTAAACCACAGTCCTTCCCATATGTAATTTGTGGCTCCTTCCCCCATTTTGGTCCCTCACCCTGTTTTTTCCTTATCTTGGCCCAACAAAGAGTACAATGCAATGGCTTGCTAGTCAAACAGGCTCTAGTTACAGCAAGATAGAGCCAGTTCCCTAACAAAGCATTGGCAAACAAAGCCGCATTTAACAGCAGCCCAAGTTAACAGAGTTTCAAAAGAAAGGTGCATCAATGTAAATCAGCCCTTGAGTATGGCAGACCATACTGCCATATCCAGCGGCTGCTTACAGAAGCACTCCTTATCCTCATGTAGATGACAACCAACGAACAATACAAGTGATTTTGGATGCTGGTGTATGTTTCATAGATTCTAATTACTCATTCTAGAAAGGCTGCTGCTGAAAGCACTTGGAGTTGAAGAGACTTCAAAATACCTTGTTTAAAGCTTCAGGAGATTCTAGAAAGCATATGAGGGATTAATCAGAAAAGATACCTAAGATGGTTTCATTTTTCTTTTGCAGTAAGCAATACAAGAGCAAAGGATGGCTTTAGCAGTGGTCTGTGCCCAGGAAGTGCGAATAGGGTGTCTGGCTGGATTATTGTTCTTAGCTCCATGTTGATGAAGAGTAAAATGCAACGTAACAAAAGGTCTGGTAATATTATCTATCACATAGACCACCTGTCTTCTTTAGTATATACACTTTAAAATACTGATAGATTAAGTGCTTTGGTATATACTAAAGAGACTAGCTATTCAAGCAGAATCTTTAACTTTTTTTTTTTTTTTTAAGCATATACAGAGGTATGAAAGTTCTGGTACCCAGCAATTTAAAATAGAGCATTGATCCCTATTTCCCACAGTCACTTTTTTCAGATTGAAACAATATTTTCTTTGTCACTGGACAGGGGACAGGAAACAGTCAAGCTATTTATCACTTCATTTCCAGGTAATGAAGACAAATGTTAAAATTTTGCCATTCCCTGCCAAGATGTTTAGGCAGAAGCCCTGAGGACAGGGCCTATGTTTTTGTGCATTCGCATAGCACTTCAAAGAAGGGGTGTTAAATGCCAACTAGTGTTCGTGGGCGCTCCCCCAGTGCAAGTGTTAGTTAGACCAGCACAGACATTTTGCTATGCTAAACCCCCCAAAGTGTTTCTAGTCTTTCAACATCAATCAGCACAACTGAGGCCAGTAGTAAATTGATTCTCACATTCCACGGGTGCCAGTTTTTGTTAGAAATGATTTGTGATAGATATGGTGGAATATATTGATTAGTACTGACAGTCCCAGTTTCCCAGGCGCTTTGTAGCACTGCCATTCCAAAATGACCTGATTTCCACCTTGTCAATTTTCTTCCACAGAGACTGTTATAAATATCTATTCTATTATGAGAATTATGAGCCCCCTCCAGAAAACAAAACAAAAGGGTCAGGCAAGTAAAAAAAATTAGTGCAATAAAATAGGTTTGCAGTGTTGCAAAAGAGCTTGTTTTTATTGAGATTTTTGTGTCAGGGGAAGAAAAGGCACAAAATAAGTTACAAAGACATTATGTGAACTATACGAGTCAGAGGCAGTATCAGAGCTGTTACAAATCACCTAGAAGTTGGCTTACTAACATAGGTTAGCCTCTACAAAAATCTTAAAAGAAAAAAGATATTTCAAATTATCAAAATCATTGAGAAATTAAGTGAGAATGTAAAGACCACCAATATTGACTAGGTTCACCTGGGCTTACCACCATCACCCTCTCAGAAGATAGATATCATTGGAAAATATGTAGTATTACAGAATTATTTTTAAAATTCATTTACATTTTATAAATTAAGAACCTGATATTTACCTCTTGTACCTCCAGTGAAGTACAGTACATACAGGTAAGGCAGTATGCATAGGAAATACATTAAGAAAACTGAATAGCTAAGTGCAATTATTCTGAATATTTCAACGTTTGTTATGGCCCCTCACCTATGGCAAAGAACATCTTAAAAAGATGGATCCAACAGCTGTTCACAGAACATATGAATATACCACCATAAAAGGTCTATTGTGGAAAAGCTTATGGTGTCTTTAGTTGTGACTTCTCAGATCAAGTATTCTAAAAACAGACTTTTCAGCAGTACAACTCTGAGTTAACAACAGCACACTAAAACAGTTAAAGAAGAGAAAGTACTTCTGAAATATATCAGTCCTCACTTTAATGTAGGAAGGCTCATAACACTCAGTATTCAAGTAATCCAAATTAAACATTTAAAAATACACACACCAACTATACACAACTTGATTTTTGTTAGAAGCAGAGAATCTATTCCCCCCTATTCCCACTTTCCTGTTACTCAACTCAACTGGCAAGGACCTTTGATTGTTGGTTCAAATTAAACTGGCATGAGGATCTACAGAACGCAGAGACTGTACAAAGATTTGTTTTCATGATGATGAAGCGTTGAGGATAAAGTAGTTTACCCCTCTGGCTGCTCCTCTGGTCAAGTGGAAATCTAAGTTCTGTCTCCTGAAATCAGCAGGGATGCAACAGAACTTGGCTATAAATGTCTGATTATATCCTTAGGAATTTCATTTACTTGACCTAAGACAACAGTAACACAGAAAGGGAATACAGTACCAGCTACCACTCACAAAAACTGTCAGCCCAAACGGTAAGGCCTTGATTTGGAAGAAAACCCTGTACAGTCATGTACTGAGTATAACTGTCAGCGTTTTGGTAGTGAGGGGGCTGCAGGGAATCTTCTGTGGGAAGATGCCCCGGTACTGCCCTGTTCTGGTTGCAGCCACACAGCAACAGGCAGCACAGAAATCACAGAATGGCTGAGGTTGGAAGGGAACCTCTGGAGGTCATCTGGGGTCCAACCCTCCTGCTCAATCAGGTCCACCTAGGACTATGTCCAGACAGCTTTTGAATATCTCCATGCATGGAGACTCCACAACCCCTCCAGGCAACCTGTACCAGTGCTTGGTCACTCTCACAGTAAAAAAGTTCTTTCCTATGTTCAGATGGATCCTCCTGTGTTTCAGTTAGTGTCCATTGCCTCTTGGGCAGAGTGGGCACTGACCCACTGCATTCCAACATTGTCAGAGGAGTTTCTAGCACTTCTGCAAAAGCATGTTTAAGAAAGGGCAGTAAATGCCAAGAAAGATTACAATGCTATAGCAGTAGGAGGAAAAAAGGATAAGACCATGCCAGCACAAGAGGAGCAGAAAGGAGAGACAGCTGACCGGGAAAAAAGCCAAAGGAAAATCACAGCCTGAGTAGAGGCTGAGAGTAGACTGAGAGGAGGTACAACTCTAAAGGACTGTGGCTGGTGAAGATGTCCACACAAAAGCAGCTGAATAAGAAACAAGGAGCACAACAGACAGATCCCAATCTTCTGGGCCGCCTGTTGCATTGCTGAAGGGACATGCAGCCAAGGAATTGGAGACCACTGTGGGGTGGGGGATAGCATGGGGGGGGAGAGAGGGAAGAGCGGCGTCTAGAAGAAAGCAGCAGTGTTTTCCTTAAGTGTTTTTTTTCTTTCAATACCAAAGCCAGTAACTAAAAGCTCTTTAATTGGCAATAAATTAAATTGATTAAAACTCCCCAACTCAAAACTTTTTATTGCCCCCAAAAAGTCATGTCCTCAATTGAGGTTAGTATAAAATCAAGGGCTTTCTGGCCCTTCTAAAAGCCAACAGCACACACAGGAGAACCCATGTTCTAGGTCTGTAATTATTCTGCTCCTTCAAAAGCTTAAGTCTTTTAACTGAATTTAAAAGACCTTTAAGAAAAGCTTCAAACAGAAGGAGGACCTGTGGTCTTTAAGTCATGGATTCTCACATAAATAAAAATGAAGTATTTTGTAGTTTCCTAAAAATCAATTAAATACAAAATTGACAAAAAGGCTTAACATAAAGAGGTAGCTTAAAAAAAATCAAAGTATTATCAGATTCAGGAAGGAAAGGTAGTGCAATAAAAGTATCCATATGAAAAATATATTTCCAATGTCTACATGACTTACTTAAATTTTAACAAGAACAAAATAAAATTTGGGTTAGACTTTGGGGAGTGACTTGAAATCACAGCAACTACAATAAATTCCTTTATCACAAATCACCCAGCAGTCGTCTGCTCTGTAACAGTTCTCATCAGTGTCTACAATGCCGATTATTTTTTCTCCCTACAAACTAACAACAGAAATACCTGTCTCCCAATCAAGTTTCCATCATTTAAGAACATTTTGTTTGAACACAGATGTGCCAGCTATCTCTCACAGGACATCTTTAAGTAAATATAACTTTCAATATTGGCAAAGGTTTTCTTACTGCCATACTTTTTTCTGCCTCCTGATACAATAGGTATAATATGAGCACCTCAGATGTACTGGTGGGAAGCAGTAACATGCATGCTGAAGATCTGTTTCCTCTACATATCTTTTGTAAATGAGGGTGGGCAAATACTTACTTAAACATACTCCATTCTATAAGCTTGCTTGTGTATGACAGGACCCTGACAGCCCATGGTCCTGCTTCATTCTGCATACACACTGGAGATTTTAAACCATTTTTCTGGGGACAGCCAGCTATTGCTGCACAAACTTTTTGCCACCTGCCTATTTACTGGCAAAAAACCAGCCATGTTAGGGCTGACTTGCAGTTAATTTTAGTGGTACAAGGGATTTAAACTGTAGACTTTATTACTTAGCAATGCCTCAAACACACTGTGCGTTTTATAGAAATCTGCTAGATCCTATGAAGCTCCAGGCAAGCTGTTATTAGCAATGCTAATTTGCAAGGCTTGATGAATGAACTAACGAACTCCAATATGCAGTTTTTAACCAGGTTTTATCAGTCTTAGAGTAAGCTTTGACATTTGCAACTCAGAAGCAAATAGGCTCTACAGATTTTCCTACAATGGCTACATGGTATAAATTCTGCACGTTCTACAAAACCTACACTTTATCTTAAATCCTTCATTTAATTTATTTGATTTCTTAGAAACAAAAGCTACTTAAGTGAACTGAACAATGAAAGACAAGCAAACAAAGGTAATTCTCTTTCTGTCCCCTAAAGCTCCAGAGCTGCTTGTGAATACCAGTTTTAGCAGGCTGCATGGAAAAGTTCCAAATGAATGCAGCTAGAACTAGTTTTGGACCACTGCTTTCTGGAAAAAAACTGTCTTTGGCATTTATATAATCCAATTCTATGATGTTACTTTAAACACAGTCTCATATCAAGTTGACTGGGGAAATTAAAGCAGACTTTTATAAAACAGGCACTTCAAATTACAATGGAAAAATCTGTTCCCCATTAGGCAATACAGGAGCTTTTTTCAGAATGACAGAAAAAGCAAATAGTACCAAAAATAAGATGAGAGAGTTCAGTAAATTCAGACTGTCAGGGCAAAAGTTTTACCCAGCCTCTATCAGACTTAAATAACAGTAGCACCTGGAAAATCTGAAGGCTACAAGAGACTGGACAAGGCATTAAAAATACATAGTGTGGAAAAATCCTGTATAAATTTGTTCACCCTTCAATTTTACATTTAGATCTGTCACAGAGGTTTTTCTTATGTAGGTATCTTTCTTCCACTTAATTCATCTTGTAGTAAGATACAAGCAATGAGACTCAAAATACAGCTATACCCTAAGTCTCCCATTCGGTAAACAGCTGAATATAGACATTTCTGACACAGGCATTAAGTGTGTCAGGCCAAACTAACTTCTACCATCAAATGATAGCACCCCTCTTGGGCTTTTCTGACATATTTACTGCAAGGCTCACAACTCACATGCATGGATGCCTAGATTCAGCCGTGTCAAAGAGCATGATGAAAGAAACTAACAGGGTGGGAAAAGGTATACATAGCACACCATTCGTCAGCTAAAACAAAATAATACTAACCAAATTTGCATTTGGTGATTATGCAGAAGACCTGGGAATACGAGTGTTACCTCAAATGTTTCCATTAAAATACTCTAGGAACAGTAAGTTTGTTCCTCACTTTTTCTCAATACAACAAAAACATTATCTTGTGAACTACTTTTAAATGTTTAGGTGAAATAGGCTGGAAAATGTAGGGCTCAACTGTGTTCCCCATAGTTCTGCAAAGGATACTCTGCTAAACTCAGTACATCCATACAGTCTGGAAACTCTGGCATGGATTGTGCACTGTGAGCAGAGGAACATGTGGCTGCAATCCTTAAAGCCTTGACTGTAACAAAGGTGGCAACTAGCTACAACCTGCTCCATATTAATTAGGTGTCTCTGGAGAGGTGCAGACATGTTCTTTACTCAGCACCCTGAACTGAACATGGAGTCACCTGTGGCCCTCCTTTAACACAGAGCTTCCAAGTCTCCAATGTGTCAGGGAGTCTCTGAACAGCACATTCCCAATCCCTAAATGGAGAGCACTAGCTTTGTTTTCAGGGGAAGTAGTTTAAAAAAAAAAAACTTGTCAAATCACTTCCCTATTCTATTCTCATCAGCCTATCAAAAATAGCCAGGCAGTAAAATCCTTTTAGAAGGCTGAAGTATCAGTTTTGTGACAAAAATGCATCAAATAATTATAATCTTCCTATTTTTCTAGAGTGAAGCTGGCAAATTAAGCTATGTCCAATTATACTGCATTCTCCAAAAGAGGGCTTTACAAATTTTAACGATTTTAGTGACATGCCATCTCATAGAAAAGCTGAGACCAAAAGAAAACTGAAGTGTGCCACATTTTATATTGATCAAAAGAAATATTTCATCACTAAAGTAGTAGTCCTGAACAAAGCTGACATTAAAAAGGATATGATGAAATTGATGTCCCCAATAGGACATCCTGGAACCAATGCTAGCTCTGAAAGAAGAAGCTTCAAGTCAACACAAGCAGCAAGAAGGGTATTTCCACCCAATGGTTACTATCTTGTGTTTTCACTTACCCTTGCCCTAAAGTGTTTCTGTTGAGTCCTCTATTCTTTCGACTCCCTACAGCTAATTCTCCTCCATGCTGCCTCACATGACCTGTCACTCTCCTTCACTCCTAGCTGTATTCAAGTATCACTCGTGAAGTCCCCAGACAGCAGAATCCCAAACATACCTCACCTGAGAAAGTATTAAGATCTGACTAGTCAGCACCATGGGAAAGCCTCTCTAGCATAATCGCATTAAGTGAGCTGGCTGAAAAAAGTGACAGCTACAAAACCAAAGGAATCCAGGGAAGGAATTCCCTTCTTGAGGGTAGATATCCTAGTGCCTGCACAACACAAAAACCAGTTAACAGTGCAGGCTGCTTAGTATACAAATCCACTCTAGCAAAAAATGTGGGATAAGGTTGTCATACTTCACTCAACTATAACAAGGATATTGGGTCTCAGACTCTTAGCATTACAATATGTCATAAACTGTGATAAGTCTAGTGCTGTGTCAGCCTCTGCTCTCCAGTAGCTCCTCAGAGCAAACTTACTGCCTAAACACTGAGATTTATTAATTGGGCCTATGCAGAATGCTTACATATGACTTCAAACTTAAAAGTTCTCTGACCTTCTGGCTTGGGCTTTCAAGTAATATGGTTGTAAGACCCATAACAGCAGGCAGTGTTCAACCAAAGAACTTCTGCTTAGCAATAATGATCCATCTAGATACAGAAAATGCTGACCACATAGGCTACAAAACACTGTGCAGCATCTCTCCCCAGTGAATGCTCCATATAGCACAAGTATCTAAATATTATAAAGCATTACTCTCTATGGGTAATAAAAAAAGTGATCCTACAGACTTCTGTACCTGAAGTCCAGTTCTTATAAAACAAATCTCTCTGAAAAGAAACTTAATGCACCCAATGGATTTGGACATAAGAACACAAAGTGGGAGAGCAAGTAATTGTAAGAAGCCTGATACTACATTGCTGAGCTCCTCCTGGAGGGATTCTCTCCTATAAATCTTCTGAATTAACTGGCCAGGGAGAGTAACTAGAGAGTTCCTATGGTTGACACAAAAAAGATGCTGCCCTTTAAAATTCTAAAGGTGCAAACACAGGACAGATTAAGGTTAAAAAAAGAGCAGCAACTTTTATGGAAAAAATATTGCTGATGTTTTCTTCACTCTTGTTTTTGCAATTTTACATATGTATACTTATGTATAGAAGTGCATAAGCGGAGCGCTAAGTTTAATGGTAAGTTGAGGACTGCCACAAAATCCAGATCAGGTTCTGCAAAGAGTGATCTCCTCCACCTGAACCATTACAGCATCCTACTGTTCTAATGAAAATTATGTTGGGGTGTCCTGTGGCATGACCAAGGTTGTCAGTAGCACATAATGACAGTAAAACCACGGAGGGAGGAAGGCTAACAGTTCCTGTCTGCCTCTCGGGGGACTTACTCCACCTACCGTCCAAAGAGGGACAGAGGCAGTAAACACCTAAAAAAATCTCGGGTCTTGGCAGCCTGTTAATACTGCCAGGCTTACCACTGTATGCTTCTAAGTAAGCAGGTTTTATTTATTTAGATGCTACCAGCAAAAACCCAAAAAGTAATTTTTTCCAGCTGTCCATAATTCAAAATGTGAATGCAAAACTAAAATTCTTTGACCAAATAGATACAACCTTTCCAAGTATTTACGAGTACCTTATTTGGAGCAATTTTCTTGCATACAAAAGGGCCACATAAGGCAGAAAGACTATCCAGCTGGGTTTAAAAGTGCCCTGGCACATCTACAACAACTATTCAACAGTCTGGAAAAAACAAAGTGAAGACTGCAGGCTGGAATTCTTCTAGTGAAGCTTGTAACACAGGCAAAAGTCACAACAATACTGACACATTGTCCATAGGGACTGAAGTTCCCAACTTTGCTCACAGTCAATATTTGGATCAAGTTCAGGCCAAGTGGGAGTACTGCATGCGTGAGTCTGCAGTCTCTGGGCTGCCCTTGGCACCAACCAGGGTAGTTGCACATTGCTCAGCAGTACAGTTCCCAGTGAACAAAGTCCAAGCAGCTAGCTGCAAACTTCAGATGCTGTTTACTTTCACTTCCTTTCAGAGTAAAGGAGCTTCCCAGTTTAAGCAGAAACTATTCAGCACTCAGCTTTTTGGTTGTTTTAAACCAGTTTTTTTAGTCTAACATCCGCAAAAATGGCTGGTTGACAACATACTCGCTGCCATTGTGTGGCATTTTCTAGGAACTCCAAGTATAAAGATTAGCAAACATTTTATGGAAATCAATCTTAATAGACAGCCACAGGTTAGAGGATGAAGACGACAATGTAATCAAGAAAACTGAATCCTTGTAAGGCCTCATCTTTGTAGTTGGAACATTTCATATGTTCATGTTTCGTATTTCAAGATTCCATACCCCTCTAATGAAGCACTTACAGAAAGTTCAGTGTAAACAGGAGAATGAAGTTATCTTCCTCAACAAGGTCAAGTAACCAAGTGCTTCTGCAAGCACCTGGTTAAGAAACAACATCAAGTAACCAAATGCTGCCTCAAAGACCTTTGCCCCCCCTTTTTTTTATTTAAAAAACAAAACAAAAAAACCCGAACTTTATCTATACACAAGGATTTTAAATAAATACTAGCAGCTTCCTGGCAATAATCCCCAAAATGTAACAGCAACCCACGCTTCCTCTTACCACTTCAGAGTTAAGTTTCTTCCAGAAATAAAGACAGACAGGTCCACAAGAATGAGCTATATATTCTAACACACACTTCACACACACACACAATGTGATAAATACCTCACCTATGTCCCACGCATGAAATTATATCCTTCACAGAATTATTTCACTGCACAGAGAAGTTGCTGAGCTTCAATACTTATGGCCAAGTGAGGACAAGGGAAATGTAGGCAAAGCTATGAACAGCAGTGCTGAGGTGTGGGGAACATGTGGTAAATGTATGCATAAGACAGCCCAAGAAAATGCTTGGTGGATGAAAAGATAAAAAAAAATAAAAATCAGTAATGTCCTTTATGTCTGCAGGCTTTATGGTTGCTCTTTCATGTAGTCCTTCCTCCTAGCCTTCCATTCGCACTAAGTTAACACACAGCTCATGACTAACCAGCTGCACCCTGTTACTCTATACAGGTGCATGTGTGCAGAGAGAGAAACCTTATGTTCACAGTTGCCTCCCCCCTACTCAATATGCAGAAGCCATTTTAACATACAATTTCAGGAATTTGTTCCCATTGGAGTAGCACACAGCAGATTCTGTGCCTACTTTCGCTCTACAGAAAAAAAACAGTGGATGTTTTTAAGTTTATCAATTTATACTGTATCAAAATCGACCACCTTGAAAATAAAATACAAACATGTGCACTGATGACTTGTCCAAATCCGTCAAAGCCTAGGTAATTTCCTAGGTTTCAGAAATACATAATCCACCCTTGCTGTCTCACCTGGCTTTAAATGTGGTCCACGCACTGTCATTCGGAACCACAAGAATTTGAACAGCTGTCTCATATGGAGAGCAGTGGCATAATTAGTCTGAACAGTACTCAAACCCCTCTCCTAGTCAGGAAAAACACAGGCACTTGCCCAATTACATTCCCTGACAGGTGAGGTCCCCAGTACTCGTCTTACAGCTGGACTGACTGAACAAGTAAGAAAAGGCATAAAATAGGCCAGTGTTTCTTCTTTTCACTACTTGATCATATGAGTCTCTTCATCAGCATCATAAAACTCCTCATCTTCACTTCCGCTCCCTGCAGAACTGTCTTTGTCTCCAGACTAGAAACAAAAATGAAGTCATTGGTTAGTGCAGAAGCCACTACATAAATCTCAAAATACATAAGCATGAACCATTACACCTCTGTTGGAATGCTGGTAGAGAAAGAGTAAGAAAAGACAGATCAAATCACTGTATTAAAACTTTGTAAAAGACATTATGTGAATTAATATTTGTGTCCTTGGTTCTTCAAAATCTGGTTTAGAGAGATAGGCCTTCTCTGCGCCATCAGTACACTAGAGAATACATGCAAGAGAGAACAATTAGAATGGTTCTGAAGGAATAATCTACTCAGCTTTCTTAATTTAAGTCTAAGGTCCCTAGTCGGTGCTGAGCTACTGGAAACAGAGGCTCAGAACACACAGATTACTTGATAAGGTCAAACTTCTCCATCCTGAATTATTACTTCTCCATATGTAGCATGGGCATTTTCCTATGCAAGTTTAATTAAAAAGATCCCCCTCCAACACTAACTACAGGCATTATGGAAAAGGGAAAAAAACATCACCACTTCATATGTTCAGAAAGTAAACTCCCTATTATCGGCATACCTACTCCAGCCAGAGTGCTTTTAACAACATAATTTATATCATATACCCAAACTGAAGTCAGCTATTACAGCTAATTGATTTTTATTTGGCCAGTATAGCATCTTTCCATGACACTGATACAAATTAGTCAAGTTAAAAAGATTCTCTTGCTAGTATAAACTCCATCTAGTTTGAGTATTTAGGATTTTTTTTTCCCCAGTATGCTTGCATCCACCCTAAGACTTCTGCCTGCCTAGTCATATGCAAAGCAGGGTGAGAGAGAGGGTGAAAAATAGAGAAATGGAAATCATGTTCCTGACTGACAGTACCATGCAAGCAAAATCTTTAGCTTTAGATCTATCTTCAGAGGAGTTTTGCAATTTGCGGTAACTGCAAAGGAAGTTCAAACAGTTTGAGCACTAAGACTTGTCACAAAATATAAAAGGAATCACGTTATGCTTTTTTCTGGATTTCTAAAATTATTTGAGGAAAGTCAGGCTATCATTGGATGCTGTCCAACTTGAATATCACGTTCATGTATGTTAACAGGGACAAAACCTCCATTCTGGGCAACCATAACGTATGTTATCTTGAAAGTGGTACAAAAGGACAATGGATTCCACAGGGGGAGTTCAGGGTATGCCAAATAAATTCTACATCTTTCTTAACAGCAGCTTCATAAGACCTCTCCATGGCCTTGTCAAATAGGGTTAATGTTTAACAGCTTTCCATTTTATCAAGCACTTTCTTTGCAAGCTTTAAAATAAAGCCCTAATGTGTTACAGATGTTCCAGATATAACTTCACTGAAGTTACAGAATTACTTCAGGCCTGAACCAACTTTTTTTTTCATTTGGATTCAATAATTTTAACCCATCTGGGGAAAAGTGTTCCTGAAGAACATTCTCAATTTTTTTTTCTTTTTCTTTTGTGGATCTTCTTCAGGTTGGTATTTTTAAGAAGCCTACAGAAGTGCAAACAGGGAAGATTTAAACCTGAGAAGACTGCTTGACAAAGTGAACCAAGTTGTGCAAATATTGATAGATAGACAATACTTGTCACCCCAAAGGGTGATATTGATCTTACTTGGTTAGAAAGGAAAATAAAAATGCAACCTCCCCCCTCTAAGTTGTGACACCTGCACTGTTTGCTTAGAATTGTTCTTTGGTAGTAAGCCATCTGCACAGATAAGATGTAATAATGATGTAATTACCAAAATAACAGCTGCTGTAAACTTGATATAAGTGTATATGATGGATTTGTGCAGCCAGCAAGAATGTGGTGCCATAACACGTTATCCAGTATGGTTAAAAATGTTTATAAAAAAATGCATGTAAAGTAGCTAAAGTATAAAATTAATTGTTACAAGGCTGCCTCTTTCAGCTTTCTTCAAGGCTGCTTTTGTCACTGAACTGTGCTGTCCTGTCAAGAATTATTACAGATAAAATTGGTAAACAAGGCAACATGTTGAAGCCCTTGAAAGAAAGCAACTGTTCTCATTCTAGAAATAGATGTTACTCTGCCTCCTGATTTCTGTGAAAATAAGTTTATGACTACCTGTTAATCTCAGACTGCTTGACCAAAAATAAATCAAATGAAAGTAAAGGGTGTTACAAAGATCCTGTTTCATGTCAGCCTAATGGGACATCTAACATTTTTTTGGTTTGAGTTGCTCTTCAAGTCTTCTGACCACTTAATCAATTTTTATTAGCCTATTGATACTTAAGTTTTTGGGACCAGGGTTTAAACATTAAAACCTTATCCAAATTCATACACCCACTTCCAGCTCTCTAGCTACTTCTCTCTAATCCCCCTCCATTCACAGAAAAGCAGCCATGTAAGAAAACCTCCACACAACTGGAAGATGTACACAGCTCAAGAGGTGTCCAAGGACTTTGACAAAATGAACTACGAAGTGATATGAAAAAACAACATTCAAGGAAACCTCACTGAAAAACGTCCTGCTGCCACATTTGTTTATGCTTGTGCCTGGGAGTTTTGTAGTTCCAACATTCTAAATGAAGCTCATTTCTGAGAATCAAGAGTGGACAGATTGCAGAGGTTAGTCTAGCTCTAACCCATTTAAAGACTCTCTAGGATAGACCTAACAATTGACATTGCAGAGCAGTCAGTGCAGGTCAGGGCAGAAGTACAGCATGCTGCCTTTGAGAACAGCCCTTCACAAACAGGCTTCTGTTTTCTTTAATGTCTAAGGCTTCTCAAACTTCAATGGCCAGCTTTGCATGAAGCATGCTCCAGCTATCCATCTTGGAGATTAAAGAGGCACAAACACTGAGTCCTTTATTCCAAAGGAAAATATTGTATGCTTTTGGCCTTGAAGGGATGAATTAAGTCAGCTATGTTTCAGCCTGCATTTCCAGACAACATTTCAGACGTGACGGTAAGGTTACTAAACTATCTTCTGTATCTCCTTGGGGCCTATCCTCCACAGGCCAAGAATCACTATCCTAATCTATTTAGAGTGGCATATTCAAACTGACAGCTGAAATAAACACAACAGAAAAGTACTAGGAAAAACAATGAATATACCTGTGAGCCATTTAGGGCTTGCAATGACATGGCTTCATCACCCAGCCTCCAGTATGAGCATACCTGCAGGTCTGAAATAGTTTCTAGCAAAGGGCTGTTTAAGGTCTCTGGCAACAATAAACTTAAGAGCCCAGACAAAAGACCAGTTGCTCCAAACACAATGTAAGGCAGAGACCACTGTACAGATTTCTGGAAAAAAGAACAGAGATTTAGGTTGAGATCGGTTCCCTCTACTTCATACTTCATATTAAAGCACTTAACCATTCCACCTGGCAAGTGTTTGTGTTCATATTTAGCATAGAAGTTACAAATTCTGGGTTTTTTTTAACCAATATTCTCATTTGTATCTTATCAATACTATTAGATCCACACAGATTTTGGGATGGACTTTAAAAGAAATGCCTTCTGAATTTATATTCAATTCTTGTCCATAACATGTACTTTAACAAATGCAACATCACTTTGTAGTAGGGAAGAGATATCACAAAATCACAGACATGCTGGTTGGAAGAGATCTCTTGAGGTCAGAGGCCATCCACCTACTCTAAGCACAACTACAGCCAGCACTAGACAAGGTCAGTCATAGCTTTCTGTAACCAAGTATTGACAAAGACTTCAAGGAGGAAGATTCCCCCTTTGAGTAGACTGTTCCAGGGCTGCATTAAGCCTCTCAAAAAGAGTATTTTCCAAATTTCCTGTCTAACCCCCAAGTCAAAACTTGTGGCCATTGATCCCTGCTGAACTGTTCCACACTGCTGGGAAGATCAAAGGTGCAATACTCCCTCAAGCTTTCATCTGAAGCCTTGTGCTCTATGCCCCTGACCATCTTCATTACCCTCCACTGGACCCTCTGCAGATTTTTCAACATCCCTCTAGAACTGGGAGGGAATTTAATCTGTGGGCCACATACTGAATTGGGCCTGATGTAGCTCAGTGTGGAGTTTGCCTGTTTGTGACGAGAGGACACTGCTAACTTGTCATCCATTGTTATACATGGGTCTCTTCCAGCAAGGATGCTACTCAGCCAGTTGGTTCCCAGCCTGTCCATGTGATTAGTCCACACCAGAAACAATTTTATTCTTCTTGTTGGCCTTCATGGAATTTCTGTTGGCACAAAAGGTCCCAGTGGACTCAAGATACAAGGAGGATGTATTCTGTCTTATCTTCCACTTGTCACCAGCCACCAAATACTGAGCCTGTCACTATCTCTTTGAGCCTGGTGGACCATGCAACATTCAAATCTAGTATTCCTTTCATCCAGCATACACTTCCTTAGCTTCCAAACAAGAATGCTGTGGGACAATGTCAAAAGCCTTTCCTGATCTGCTCCCTTTCCTCATCCATATTACCTTCTGTGATGAAATGCCTGACTATCAAATCAAACTGGCTGAGAATGAATTGTCCTTAGTAAATCCAAGTTCACTGATCCTGATTACCTTCTTGGCCTTCACATGCTCAGAAACAGACTCTAAGAGGTCATGTCCCATGATCTTTCTAGGGACTGAGTTTGAGCTGCTCAGACTGGATCCACTTTTCTGATGCACATAGCATTAGCTTTTTTTTTTCCCCCCATAGTTATCAGTGACCTTTCCCTACAACAATGGTTTATCACAGGTGATGGACAATTGCCTCACTATCACAGACAGCTCTTTCACTACCTCTTAGGGAATCCTCTCCCATGGAACGGAAAGCTTTCAGCTTTAAGTGTTCTTGAACCTACTGCTCCTCCACTGCTTGCTGGCCCTCTGCTTCCTCAACTGTGCTGATATGAACAGAGTCTTGGGGTCAGGCTTTGCCTATGAAGACTAAAGCAAAAGTGTTAAGTATTTCAGCTTATTCCATCTCATCCACCAATATGATGTCCATCCCACTCAGCAACGGCCTAAACATTTTCTCTACATTTCATTTAGATGATGGAATCCCTATTTATCCTCCTTGCTAGTTTTAGCTTCAGCTGAGCTTTGGCCTTCCTGTCATCGCCCCTGACAGCCTAAGCAACATTTATACTCCTCCTCTGATGCCTGTCCCTGTTTTCACGTTGCTTGT
The DNA here is from genome assembly GCA_008921705.1 of Burhinus oedicnemus. Taxonomy (NCBI): domain Eukaryota; kingdom Metazoa; phylum Chordata; class Aves; order Charadriiformes; family Burhinidae; genus Burhinus; species Burhinus oedicnemus. The sequence continues at coordinate 127,157 of VFFE01006030.1, read as the reverse complement.
TACAAGCAAAACTACCCTGGGGAAAGGTGCACGCAAAACTGAGTCATCTACAATGTAGGTCCAAAATGCATACATTCGCTTTCAGATGACCAGTAAAGCAGGCTCATTTAAAAAAAGGCAAGAGTTTATCTGTTTCAAAAACTCAGTTTGTATAGTAAAGAGCAATTCTAAATTGAGAAGATAAAGGCTGTGATCAAATACAAGAGCAACATTTCATCTCTTACCTCAGTAACTAACTTTTCCCATTCCCACCCTTTTTATAAGGTCCCCAGATAGGGATCTTATAAGAAGATTTAAGTAGTTGAAGAAATTCCAAAACACAGAAATACTTAATTCTTTCTTCAAATCGATGTTCAGTTGTTATTTAGACATGGCTGTTTTCACTTTTATGGGACCCCTTCAAATATGGTGATCCAAGATTTGCATCTCCTGCAGTGCCAAATCTCTGCTAGATACAACATAATGGATGCCGCAACTGCTTACATCATAAAAGCTGCCTATTAGATCTACCTGGGAGACCTGTACTAGTCTTGGCTTTGCCTGTTGTACCCCAGAGGTGCTCACACTCTCAACTACCCGATGTTTCATTCTGCAGGTTAAAAGGCTCACTGTGCTCATCTGCCCTTTTGCTAGCCCTCTGCCTGACATAACGAGATGGCAAATAGCAGAGAGGAAAGTTATTCCAGATGAAGTCTGTAACATTAAAGGAATTGTCACTTGACCTCAACAAGCAGTTTGTGTGAAAAACTGGCACACTCTTTTACCTGCATACATGTAAGACTGTCAACACAGAGGAAAATAATGGTATCATCCCCATGTTTCGGTCTTAAGAATTTTTCTTTGCCTTGACAGACTGCTGTGAAGATTGTGCTCGAAAGCCTTGCGGGTATATTAGGTCTCCACATGATCATCTTCATCCATTGAAAGACACATCACTTTGCTGATAAATACAATCCATGGATATTCAATGAAGTGCACTGACAGTAAAACTAATATATTCTCAGAAATATGAATTATTGAGCCCATATGCTTTATCTTAATGCAGTAGTTCTTTTAACTATGGGTTTTTTTGCTCTTGCTCACTTAGGGTTTAAAGCTGGGTATCACCATCTTGGTATTTTGAAATTACTATATTGCTAAAGTCCACTAGCTAAGTCCCAAAATTCTTACAGGGCTAAAACACTTACTGAACTAAAAAAATGTTGAGGTTTTGTCTCATCACACAGATTATATTGCAATGCCTTTGACCTACCATGATACTATTAAAATATGCAATTTACATATTTTAGTTTATATACATAATTTATCCAAAATATTCCCATCCCTGGAAGCCTCTGATACATCAATCACAAAACAAAAATATATGTAAGAGTGAGAAGTTCAGACAAACCAAAGAAGGGACGAAAGGAGCAATGATTCCACCAACACGGGAAAACATGGAGCAGGCACCCATTCCAACATTCCTAAGAAAACAAAAATCATTGATCAGTGACATTTGCATAGGAGAAATGATGACTTTTGAAAAGTGCCATTGAGCAAGAAAAAAAAAATCTCAGCCATGACCCTGACCACATTAACTGACAAAGAAAAGTCAAATGTAACTGAGAGCATTCCAAGACAGGAATTAAAATATATGCTTTGTGCTTAAAGAGAAGCAAAAATCCCCTGCACATTAAGAACACTAACACATATACACATATAGAGGCAAAAAAAAAAGTTAATGTATCTTGTCTCTGCCTGAAACTTTGGCTAAATTCCTTTATCCAAATCCTATTTATCAGCAGATTTGCCCACCCACGAAAAACACAACAGTATAGTTTCCATGGTGGCTGATCATCAACAATAATACTTGGTTAAAATATCTATTAAAAATTGCACTCATATGATAGATGCTTTTGTCTGGTCTGTCAGCACAAGCACAGGGCACTTCTGTCTCTAGTGAGACCTTACTGTTGCTTACATACGACTTACGAAGCATCAAGTTACTTTTACAAAGCTTATTGACCAGTCATCTTCAGTGTTGCTGGTTAAGCAAGTATGAATGTTTAATAGACTTGTCTGGTTTATAAAGCACTGAAAAAGTTACAGATATCACTCATTAAAGAAATACCAGCAATGCTATTGTTATCATCAATAGTGGAGAAAGGGCTATGAGCTTACCAAGCAGCCAAAGGACTATTTTACTGTTATACAAAGAATATGGTTAGTCTGCAGAGAACACTGCAAATTTGAGGGAAGTAGTGAGAAGAGGATAAGGGAAGAAATTCAGCATATAAAACTATAGACAATCATTACGTGTAACTGAAAATATCAAAAGAAAAGGTATAGTTAATAGAAAAAGTAATAGAGAAGTAAAAGGCGATCAGGTAAGAGATGCAGAAAAATGAAGACCTTAAAATTAACTTGTGTTACCTGATCACTGTGGGATAAAGTTCTGATGTGTAGATGTAGACAATGTTAAATGCAGCACTGATTGTCAGTTTCCCCAACAAAGACAGAGAGCGACTATTCACCACTGCAAACACTCCAGTATCTGATAGAGAAAACGTGACCCTTGTAAGACTTTTGAGCACTCAAATACAGCTCCGCAATCATTGCAATCACAAAACAGTACGGACTGAAAAGGAATCTACTGAGGAATCTGCTATGACAGCCAAGCGTATTTCTAGTAAAGGACAGTAGTTGTCAGAGGTGATCTGTACCTTCAGGAGAACTCTCAAAACTCAAGAGAATCCAAGGAGCCTTCTTTTAGACAGTAATTGCAGAAATCATCCAACATAATTTACATTCTTTGTCTACAGATTTACTACCTTTATCTGTGCAATCAAATTTGTATAGAGGAAAACTCTCCATGTAAAACACTGAAAAAATAACTAAAAAAATTGATTTTACGTTTATGGCAAACTTGCTACTACCCCAAAATTATTTCCATTGTATTAAATACAATCCAAGAGAAAAAGACTGGGTTAAGTGACTGAACAGTCCCAGAGACTACAGAGGGGAACTACTGCTCAATACCAGAAAAAAAAGAAACCGAGTTTTCCTTTCCTTGTCCTCAGTGTTACAATAAGTGACATCTTTAAAGCATTAAAATCTGTATTAAGGCTCTACTAGAGCATCAAATTTGAGAAGTGTAAGATAAAAATCCTGTAAACATAGTAAAAGCTGAAATTAAAACTCAACTTTTTCTGAGTCTAGCACTAATAAAATACTAAACTAATTCTGTCGGTAAGTTGAAGAAAAGAATAATGGATACATTTTTCAAAAGAGAGCAAGTTCTTTTAGTAAGAACAGCCCTATTCAGTGTCAATTCCACAGTATGATAACATGCTTCTAACATCATTAGTTTGGAAGAAAAACAAAAGACAGGAAGATGCAGAACTATAACAAATATCCCATCGAGCTCAGTTTTGTCAGAATGGCCAGTACACATCAGAACATGCATTAAATGCTTACCAAGGAAGACTACAGCATAAACCATTACTGCTTTGTACAAATCACGCTTAGCAGAGACAGGTGCTTGCTTCTGGCCAGTTGGCCATTTTACTTTCTAAGGCACTCTGCTCCTGGTTGACTTTGGCAGTTCAGCACAGAGATGATTTTCCTGGGGTCTCGCAGTTCTATCCTCTGAAATTCTTTTTCTTTCCACATGTTATACTTGAACTGATAAGCAAACACCACTTGATGACTGGTAACCAGAATATCTCTGAGTGTCTGGGCTCTAGCATCTGGAATACGTCAGTTGCACCCCTTTAAAAAAACTTTTACCTATTAGATTCATTGCCATCGAGAGCAACTTATGCATACTCTCATCATAGATGTTTAATCTTTTTGAATCATGCTTCAAATGTTTGAAGCATTTTCTCTTCTTATGACAGGTGTTAAACACGCACAGATCTTACAAGCTGAGATGAATTTATGTACCTAGTTTTCAAAGGAAAAAAACTGCTCACTGTGCAATTTTGTTTCTATCATTTTGAAAAACATCCGAAAATGAAGAAGTGAACATTAGTGTCTTTACAAAACACACATTTCACTTCACATTTCTTAAAGACCCCTTACTTCAGATTTTCAGAATGCTCTCTGAACTATAAGTTATGTGGCCACAGTACTAACACCACAATCACATCAGTCTTGAACATTACAGAGCAGCTAGGAAAAGATGGAAACTTGCCTCAAGATTCAATTCTTAGGATCTTTTGACATTGGTCTTTCACTTGGAGAGATACATACAAGTTGCACAGGTACTACCTACACTAACCTATCATTTGGCTAATGGAGATAATCCCAAAGAATGATGTTTCTTGGGGTAAGTCAGAAACACTGGAAAGGAGTGACTGATGTGATCAGAAATAAAGGGCAAAATCCGAAGACAGAAGTTCAAATCCAAGCCTTTCTAACAAGCTTTCCTTAAGGTCTTAGGAAGGTTGCTGCTTATCCTTTTTGCGAGTTAGAAACATAGAATGGTTTAGGTTGGAAGGGACCTTAAAGATCATCTAGTTCCCCCCCTGCCCCGGTCATGGGCAACTCCTCTGGCTTCAGAAATTGAGACTTGCATGTAGTATAAGCCTTATCTACTGGCAACCATCAAATTCTTAGGCTGTAGGATGCTGTGTTTACAACTTCTTAACACATACTCCAGAAACAAAAGGAAATATTTACCTTTCTTTTTAGGAAGAAACATGACAATAAGACAAGCCAATCCTCCCAGGAACAGAAATGCACTCAATGTTCGCTTCCGACCAAACCTGATGTGCAAGGATAACAAAGCTTTATTCTGCATTAGATCTGTAGTTTGCAGAGTAATGAGTCCTCTAAATTCATGTTGCCTCTTTATTTGCAGTTGGAAATTCTGAATGCCATCTCTCACAAACACTTCCTCTCACACTGTTTTTAAACAAGCTTCTACTGCACTTTTAACAAAATGAGCATCAAGAAGTCTTTATGCAGTGGCTGACAATTTCTAGGATTTTGATTTGCTTCCCACTGTTTGTGCGCATTTGTAAAACTCCAGGAGACATGTAGAGAAGAGACTGGGACGTGAATTCTACAAAAAGTGAAAGACATTGTCCAGAGTATCATGGGTCAGGAAAAGGCTAAATATTTGAATAAACAGCTCTGCTCACATACTAGTGCACACAGCAGCTATTACACAAAACCACGCAACAGCTTTTGTTGAGTTTAGTTGCAATAGCTTTGACGTAACAGTGAGTGGGGACTACAGAGAGAGGTGGGAAGAACGCCATCTTGTGTTAGCATGGAGTCAGCACAGCTAGGTTCGATAAGGGCGATCAGCCTTACCTGAGCCAAATTTAGACAGCTCATTAATAAGTGAGCTACTGAGAACAAGTTAAACTGTTGTTATTTGAAATAAATATATATTAACGGCACTTTCAAATAAAAATTATTTCCCAGGTTAGTATAATGAAGTAGTAATATCGAAGCAGGAAGCCCCACACAACAGATACAAGCTAGGAGATACAATATACAGGAAACCTATCTTTGAGAACAGTTGTAACAAAACAAAACTCTGAATGGGTTAATAAATTTCATACTTACCACTTTTGATTAATCAAGTAAATACAGATGGGGTATGCTGGGATTTCTATCAACCCTGAAAGGGCTAAATTGGCATAAATACTTCCACCTAAGTCACCCACATTAAGGGTAAGACCATAGTAAACCAAGCTGCACACAAACCTGCAAAAGACAAAAAGAGTGAAATCAGAGCTGCTGCTTTTCCTGCCAAATCAAAGCACTGGTCTGGCACAATACACTATAAACTATATTTAGTGCTTCAGAAGACAGGTCTAAAATGTTTCTCTGCAAGTATCTGATGCTTTCTAGGTAAAGAAACCATTTTGCCTCTGCACAGACCAAATTCCTAGAATCACAGAATGATTTAGGTTGGAAGGGACCTTAAAGATCATCTAGTTCCAACCCCCTTGCCATGGACAGGGACACCTCCCACTAGACCTGGTTGCTCAAAGCCCCATCCAACCTGGCCTTGAACACTTCCAGGGATGGGGCCTCCACAACTTCCCTGGGCAACCTGTTCCAGTGCCTCACCACCCTTAGAGTGAAAAATTTCTTCGTGAGATCTAATCTAAATCTACCCTCTTCCAGTTTCAAGCCATTACCCCTCATCCTATCACTACATGCCCTTGTAAAAAGTCCCTCTCCAGATTTCTTGTAGGCCCTCTTTCAGGTACTGGAAAGCTACTATAAGGTGTCCCCGGAGGCCTTCTCTTCTCCAGGCTGAACAACCCCAACTCTCTCAGCCTGTCCTCATAGCAGAGGGGCTCTAACCCTCTGATCATCTTCATGACCCTCCTCTGGACTTGCTCCAACAGGTCTATGTCCTTCTTATGTTGGGAGATCCAGAGCTGGACACAATATTCCAGGTGGTGTCTCACGAGAGCAGAGTAGAGAGGGAGAACCACCTCCCTCGACCTGCTGGCCATGCTTCTTTTGATGCAGCCCAGGATACAGTTGGCCTTCTGGGCCGTGAGCGCACATTGCTGGCTCATGTTGAGCTTCTCATCCACCAGCACTCCCAAGTCCCTCTCCTCAGCGCTGCCCTCAATCCGCTCTCCGCCGAGCCAGTATTTGTGCATGGGATTGCCGCAACCCAGGTGCAGGACCCTGCACTTTGCCTTGTTGAACTTCATGAGGTTTGCACAGGCCTACCTCTCATGCCTGTCTGGGTCCCTCTGCACGGCATCCCTTCCCTCCAGTGCATTCACTGCTCCACACAGCTTGGTGTCACCAGCAAACTTGCTAAGGGTGCACTCAATCCCAACATCCATGTTGCCAACAAAGATGTTAAATAGTACCGGTGCCAGTACCGACCCCTGAGGAACACCAGTCATCACTACTCGCCCCCTGGACATCAAGCTGTTGACCACAATTCTGAGTGCAACTGTCCAGCCAGTTCCTTATCCACTGAGTGGTCCGTCGGTCAAATCTATATCTCTCCAATTTAGAGACAAGGATGTCGTGTGGTACAGTGTCAAATGCTTTGCACAAGTCCAGGCAGATGACGTCTGTTGTTCTCCCCTTATCCACCAACGCTGTAACACTGTTGTAGAAGGCCACCAAATTTGTCAGACACGATTTGCACTTAGTTCCGATCACCTCCTTATTTTCCATGTGCCTCAGCAGAGCTTCCAGGAGGATCTGCTCCGTGATCTTGCCAGGCACAGAGGTGAGGCTGACCAGCCTGTAGTTCCCTGGGTCTTCTTTTCTACACTTTTTAAAAATGGCCATTATGTTTCCCCTTTTCCAGTCAGTGGGATCTTCACCAGACTGCCACGACTTCTCAAATATGATGGATAGTGGCTTGGCAACTTCATCTGCCAGTTCCCTTAGGACCTGCAGATGAATTTCATCAGGTCCCATGGACTTGTGCACATTCAGGTTCCTCAGCTGGTCTTGTACCTGGTCTTCTCCCACAGTGGGCAGTACCTCATTCTCCCAGACCCTGCCTTTGCCTTCCGCAACTTGGGCAGTGTTGTTAGAGACCTTACCAGTGAAGACTGAGGCAAAAAAAAAGTCATTTAGTACCTCAGTTTTCTCTGTGGCCCAGGTGACCAGGTCTCCCGGTTCCTTCCTGAGTGGGCCCACATTCTCCCTAGTCTTCCTTTTGTCACTGATATACCTATAGAAAGCTTTCTTGTTGCCCCTGACTCCCCTGGCCAGATTTACCTCTATGGGGGCTTTAGCTTTCCTAACCTGATTCCTGACTGCTCGGACAAGGTAATTCCTGACTTATTACTCAGTTAAACTTAAGACTACACTTAAGAAGAATGCGCATAAACCAGAATAAAGTTAAAATATGATCATGATTGTATTATTTGACTTGAGAAATTATGTCTGTCCTTTTTGTTTTTATCAGGTTTCACTTTAGTCCATACTTCCCAGTTGTGTATAAACCCTTTCTCAAACAGTTCAGGTAACACTTTCGCCTTCTTTTAATTTCAACACCCTAGTCCACTTTTAGTCATTCTCCAATTCTGATTTTTCACTTTTCTTTTGTAACCCTGACTGGCCATGTTCTTTACAGAGAGGAAAGGAACAGCTCACTCATTCATTCTGCAGGAAATCAGCAATTCTCATTTAGGGAACAGAAAAATCAACTATTCTACATTAATAATTTGTAAAAGCAACAGGAAAACAGCTCTGTGTTGTCTGCTGACAAAATAATGCCATTTGTTCTTTTCTTAATCAATACATCTTCCTCAAATATATGCATTACAAAAGCAACTGCATGAACATTAATGTCAGAGGACTCACATAGCATGTCATACATAGTGTTTATTTCAAACTGGCAGCAAAAGACCTCAGGGCTAGCAGACCTATCTGAAACAAAATAGGCACTTTTGGAAAGTTAAATTTCTGCTAGTGACTAGACTAGTTCCTGCTCCCAGTTCCCATCATGGGTTCCTACTACTTACCACAGCAACTACTAGCATTGGCAGCACTTTCTCTTAAAATAAGTACTTGGTAGACAAGGTGGGCCACCCACCTGCTAATGGGCTCCTTACACACACAAAAAAATAATCCATGTGAGTGAAAGCACTGACACATAGCACTGGGTCAAAGAGGAGGACAGCACGACTAACCTCAGCAGCCTTTGAGGGTCAGAAAGGAGACAGTTCTCAACTACTTTGAGACTCAAAAAGCATGACAAATGCAAAGATAAAACACCTCAGATTGTAAAAATGGCTTCATATTCGAAATGCACCAAGGAAATACTATAATACAAGGATCCTTGTATTATAAGGATCCTTTTTAGGTACAGTGTCCCTAATAATACAGGCTGAGACTAAGTACAATCTGCAGGATAAGCCAATTCTCAGCAACATGTTCTCTCAAAGACTTAAAGATGCAACAGTAGCACAACTGGGCCTACAATGTATTTCAAGTACCAGGTAAACATCATGATCAAGGTGCGTCCCAAGAGAATCTTATATCGGAACAGATCCAAGAAGCTGCCAGGCTCTCTGGAGCTCCTCTCTGTTGGGAGTTTTAATGAAAAAGTGCACTTCTGCTTGCGGTTCCTCTTTGCAATGAGGTAGAGGGCATCTTCTGCTTCATTCAGCCGGCCTTGTGAATAGAGCCAGCGAGGGGACTCTGGAATGAATCTGAAACACACATACAAACACAGTCAGCTTCAGGGCTTGTCTCTTCTGGGAGTCTGGACTTGTCTATGGAAATAAGGCTGAAATACAGTTCAGTATAACACAGAAGTTTTCAAACAGCCCTTCAGGTATAGAATTCACTTATTGAAACGGAGACAAATCATGTTAAAAGGAAAGGGAACATGAGTCATATGTCATTTAGATACCAAGAAGTTACGTTGAGTATAAACATAAACACACACACACACAATACTACAAATTACAGTATCATTAGGACTCTCTTAGGAGAATTCAGAATTAAGGAGGCATCACATTACTACAAATAACCACAGGATGTTTTTGTAACACTAACTAGTCGTCTTCTGTTCCTCATTTTCCAACTTTTTCCCAAATTCCCTCCTGTAGACGGGAAAGCAGAGGCTGTGCAAAGGCCATGCTCTTGCTCCCCATGTGCGCTGCCCACTTCATAGGTCTATAACTCCAACACAGCCTAAAAAACAAGTCGTCTTCTATTACTTGCAGATTCCCAAAACTAATTTAAACTTCAGCCTTTTGCCAGAAGCTTTTTAATATTTTTGCCTCTGACCAGAAGTGACATTTTTCCTTTAAATTTAAAAGGAAAGTGATTCTGTGGTTTTATAAAAGAAAAGAGCTTAGAAAGGAACAGGTTTTCTTCCCCATGATATAAAAAAAAATATATCTGACAGCACTTTCTGCACAGAGTAATTTTTAAGTAATGTGGGAGAAAGACAACGCGAAGTTTGGAAATAAAAAACCCTTTGTTACAGTAAGATAGGCCTCTGAGCACAGCTCTGAAGTCCCAAGCATAAAGCACTTAAAAAAAAAAATTCTACATATCAACCTGAAAAAGTTAAAACTTTTTTTCCAAAGGCCCGCAAACCATTTTAAGTTTTGAAATCTCAGAAGTGTCACCTCTGCTTTTCACCTCATGAACAGCCTCTTAAGACCTCTCCTTGAATGAGCGTGTTGACTCTTTAGCAGAGAGCTTTATTAAAAAAGTTCGTTACTGAAGTTAAATATATGTTGGAAGGAAAAAAGCCTTACATTTAAACACCAGCTAAAGTTACTTTCTTCTTTCAGTAACTGAGATTTTGCTGTCAGGAAGTATATAAGAAAAGAGCACACTGCATCACATAGCTTTCGGTGCTGAAGTCCACAAACACAAAACTCTTACTATCTTAATAAAGAAGCCTTCTTCCTATTCTTTCCTAATCACATTTGAAAAATAGGAGGAAGCTGCCTATTTTTTCTTTTGCATGTCACCTTTAAGACTGTATGTGCAGTTTTGATGCTGTTCCTTCTGTGTAACCACAATTATAAGAGAAAAATCATGTTATCACATAACTGCAAATACATTTCTGTATCTTAACATGTATATATAGTGTCTTTTAGCATACCAGACAACAGTTTAGATCATCTATGTAGACCAGTTAAAGAACAGAATCATAGAATGGTTAGAGTTTGAAGGGACCTTGAAGATCATCTAGTTCCACCCCCCCTGCCGTGTGCAGGGACACCTCCCACTAGACTAGGTTGCTCAAAGCCCCATCCAACCTGGCCTTGAACACTTCCAGGGATGGGATGTGCTTCTACACCACTCTAGAGACTGTTCCCATCTACAGTAAGAATGCATATACAATACAATGTACACTTACATTTTCAAATACTGCAGCACTGCTATTCAAAGAAAGCACAGAACATGGGGTGGTAGAGGTTGAGAGAAACACACCATTTCATACCATCCTAGAAAAGCACCTTGACCTAGTTATTTGGTTTGTTGGTTGGGGGTTTTTTTGTTTTGTTTTGGGTTTTTTTTCTTTTCCTTATTTTTGACTGCTTTCTTGAAACTCAGTTTGAAAAAATAACTTACAGAGAAAGAAGAAAGACGACTGTTCCTTCCAGGTTAACAACAACAGCCAGAGTCCTCCAGGAACGAATGAAGTAGCCTAATAAAGCATACTGGGCAATTCCCACAGCAAAGAACAAGCCACCAATAGATCCTAATATACAATTAAAACCAAAACATTATCACTCTTTTAAAGAATGTTATTAACTCTCAACACATGGCATCAGACAGAAACTAACACTTCATTAAGAAAAAAAAAATAATAATAAAAAAAAATCACTCAGCAATACAGGCAAAACCACAGCTATTTGACCAAAGAACATTCTGTCCTTCACCCATGAAGGGCAGAAGTATTACATCTAACTGCAAAGATCAATACAACTCCAAAAAGCACTATTCTACATTCTCTTCACCCAACAAAGCCCCATAAACAATTAAGTCTTTTAATTCCAAATATGTTTCAGCTTTCTATGTGTAAAAATAAATACTACAAACCATTGGAAAACTGGTATTTTTAGGAATACATAGTAGCAATTTGTAGCTCTCATGATTTGTAAGATATCCTGTTTTAAAACCATCTCAGTAAAGCACTTCATTGGCACTTGTCACAAACTGGGTCGGTGAGGCCCCAGAGCTGTAATGGTACAATTTATACACATCATATTTGAAAAACAGCTTCAACACTAGCAACCAAGACAGTTAAGGGTGTCTGTACCTTTTGTTCTAAGGTTGATTACCACATGGGACAATTTTTTTTGAACAATAGTTGTCTCATCTTCCCATTATATAAAAAAACCTTTTGATTTCTTTTTGAGAACTGCCAGGAATGAAAGAATTGATATTTAGCATACAAGCATCAAGCTCTATTTAGCAGAGTCCAAAATTTTGATGGCTAGAGCTCAGCTATCATGAACCTTGGATGAGTATTTAGCGGTTTAACATGCACAGGGGATGTTTCAACTGGCCCTTTGTCAACTTGAGCAATGCAGAAATCTGAATGGCCTCAAGTAATCTACTGTGCTTGTCTAAGATTCATTTTAAACAAACCAGGGCTCAAAGACTGTGGTCATACAGATCTTCAAGCAGAGTTAAATTTGCAACTGCTATGGTGTTAGCTTCGGTGTGTTGACACTGAAATCTATGAATTCTGACAACAAAGATACTGACACTCAAACTTTACCTGCTAACGCCCAGTAGGCAGTACCCACACACTCATTCAGTAGAACAAAGGCCACCAGTGACATCCCACCATTCATCATCCCTACCAAGAAGCGAGAGATGGCAAAGAATTCATATGAAGGTGAGAATCCATTTGCAATGGCAAACAAGATGTCTAGGGCAAAACCTGGAAAACAAGGCAAAAGGTTTAATTTCAGAAGAGTAGCTAAAGAAAAACAGAAGCATTTATCAGTATCTTTACTTGATGTTAGTGGCATTTGTCCCAAGTAATCACAGTCAACAACTACAACACACTGCCACAAACCACAGGTTTGGGCAGAAATTTAAGTACCTAAAGTCAGTATCATAGAAGGGAGGACACAAAAGGAGTGGTTTCTGATACATAATTTGCAGTACTAACTCTTCAAATTCAGGTTATGGAAGACAATTTTTTCACATACTCAGAACTGCTGTCTGGCTCCAGTTAAGATGATTTGATATTTATCCCCACACAAAAGCCACAGATTAAATACATGACCAAATATCTCCCCTCATTCTTAGAAAGCAGTCCATAGAGACTAAAGAGAAGCATTATCAGAGGGCAGTACATTGGGAGTTTGCACTGCATAGCAGGCCCACCTTTATCTGCTTTGAGTAAGGTTGTTCCTTTAACAAAATAGTCCATTTTTTAATTCTACATGTTTATCCATTGCCACACAACTTTATAAATACATACAAAGCACAAAGTTCCAAATATTGTTTTATCTGGGGATAGTAAAAAAGCTTATGAGCTTTAAGACACAACAAGGATCATAAATAGATAAAAATTAAATCATGCAGACAGGAGATAAAAGGTGCAACAAATTCCTAGCAGGTTTTACATGCAAGAACATTGCTAACAAATTACTACAAATATTAATTGCAAACTGTGGAGATCCCATGAGCATGACATGCATGAGTATAAGCCCTTATGCTATGATTCCTAAATCCAGAACACCTTGATTGAACAGTCAAATATTAATTTCTCGTCCCTACTTATATTCCTGAAGTACACTGGAAAGAAAAAAAAAATTAAAAAACCACAGCACATTATTCACTGCTGCGCATCAAGTTCTCAGCAGAAACTAGGCTCGTCACTGATCTTCAGAGACACAACACCTCCACTTCATTCATTTTGTTAGGTGGCAGTGGTTACCTGTGAGATAGACTTTCTTCCTCCCGAAGCGATCTGAGAGCTGGCCAAAGGAGATTGCTCCAACAAACACACCACTGAAGTAGAAAGAGCTGGCAGCACTGACTTTGTATGATGTGTTGCCAATTAAAAACCACTGGATGGAGAAGAAAAAAAGGAAAAAAAGGAGAATTAACCAGAATCCAAGTGGTTCACCAACAGCTAGTAGTTGGAGGGGGATGACACATACTTTAAAGAAGGTCAAACTTTGCATAAAGCTCTTAAGCATCACATTCAGTCAGTCACCAAAACACAACTGCTGTCTCCCAGACTCACCGGGTGGTACTAACCAATTGCACAATTCCCCCAAATCATGTGTGGTCTTTGATTCTGAAGTCAAGGACAGATCCCTCAGAATACTGTAATTTTTGCAGTCTTCCCCCATTCTCCCTTTCATTGCCTTTTCCCACACAGATCTACTAGCTCAAATAGACTCAGTCCTACCCTCTTGACATACGTCACTGCAATGTGTAGGCACACTATGCAAAAATAAAAATTGTGGTTTATGTTGAAAGATAATAGAGATAATCCTACATATGCTCCTCCTTATGAACTGTCTTGTCACCGAGAAACACTTTGGTAGCATTAGACAGGTTTTCTGGTATTGCAAGTACTCATCTTTTTTACAGTCTACTTTGTGTCATTTCCAATTCTTCTCAATTCCAAATAAAAACCTGATCTTCGTATGTTTGATTCTTACAGAGTTAATTTCTCAGGTTGAACCTGACAGGAAATTCTTTCTCTCACAAAACTGTAGAATGAAAATATGTCATGCTATCTGCCCAAAAGTTATTTCCTTTTGTATTCTAAAAACTCCACATATTGCATTCTTTTCTTTTTCTACTCCTTTTGCAAATTGAGATGTTTCTTCTTAGTGACACCCAACTTTTCCTCCTGTGCTGGTAAGATGGTGATTATGTCATTATCCCTGCAATAACACTCTAATCTTCTCCTCCTAATCTTCTCTTCCTCTACAAAAACCCCATTAGATATCCTTTCTAGCAAAGCTTGTATGATTTCAAAGCTCTGTTATAAACTACCTCACCATGAGAACAGAGCCATGCAATTAAACCTCACCAAGATTAGGGAGCTAACAAAACAAAATCATTCAGAAGCTCCAAGAAAATAACTTGCTTACTCTCAGTATATGCTTCATTTTGAATTGTCACTTTAATGGTGAGGTGTTTACTGATACAGTAGGTAATGTGCCCATAAAGTGTCAAGACTGACAAAATTCAATTTTGTGGTCCATGTGATCACAAATCAGCTTCTGAAGCTTCTCTAGAATTTAAAAACAATTCCCAGAAAAATATATTTGTACAATGGTAGCGTATGAGATTAATTTTATCTTCAAATAACACGGTCAGTTTGTTTTGTAAGAGCTACAAGAATCATGTCCTAACTTTGGTATAAAGATTTGAAAAGCTGCCAGCACTGAAACTCAGTGACATTACATGCTTTCTGAATCATTCAGGGATTAAGGGATAATGTGGTCATAAAGTAAAATTTGTTCTGCATATTAATCTCAACAGCTAAGAAGCCCTTTAAAGGGCTCAAGACTTTTCTCTTCTACATAAAGCATGTTACCTACATATGCCTGATATTCATAAATCAAGTTTTTTATATCAGAATATTTCGCACTGTAAATTTGCAATGGTGATGTTACTAGTAACTGATGCCACAGGATAGGTATAAAAAACATCCTCCTCAAATGTAGACAAAGCTTCTTTACATATCAGGAATGAAGTTAGATAGTGACAGATATTCCCCAAATAAGTGTAATATCACTAAAATCTTTGAATTTAGCACATAACTCCACTTCCAAATATACCACACATTGATCTAACAAATTTTGAAAAAAAACTGTATTTTAACAGAGGGGAAACAGGAGAGGCAACACGATTTTATACACATGGGCCTTTACTGAGAAGTATGTTAAAGAACTTCAAAGCAGAATCTAAAAAAATTGCCTCCAGATTTTTTTTTCCCCTAAATTTTGTATTTTTCAAGTAAACTTCATTCTTTACCTGCATTTCTTACCTGTGCAACTAAAATGCATAAGGACCTTCATAAAATTTATGTCCTAAAATGCTGCTAGGCTCTAGAAGCATGTCTGACTTGTCAAGTTTAAGAAAATAAAAGATTCTTGAATAAATTAAAAAAAAAAAAAGCCTACAGAAAGTTTGAAAACCTTACTGAGCTTTAAATAACACTTAAAAGTCCACCGTGCATTAGGATTTGAATTTAAATAGTGGCACAAGTACTCACATCCCCTTTATTACCAGAATAAGAAGCAATGCCTGTTGTACACAACTGCTTGGTACTATACGAAAGCTGGCAGTTTTTATTAATATGCTCATAACCAATAAAGTGCTTTACAGGACTAATTCAGATAGCATTAATGCCTCAGGACAATAGCCATGAATTATCAAGTGGTACTACACTTGACTCAACTATATAACTCTAAATTCAGGTCTTGTAACAGATGTACTTGGATAGGGCTCTTGCACAGAACAATTTGACATTAAAAGATACTGAAGGCCCCAGGAAAGGCAGGTGTTACACACATCAGTGCAGAGTCTGGAATCATTTCTGTAGGGACTGTGGCTAGACCATGAAAGAAGACACTTGGAAAACACAGAGACCACACCAATAGAGCTGAGGCTTGTTTTGGGATAGAATGAGGGGAGTTGCTTTGTCCACCTGACTCCCCGCTGCCCATGCCTTCCCTCATATCTGGAGTTGCAAAGACTGCAGGAGCCACTTCCTCTCCAGTTCCTCCACTGCTTGCTAACTGCATGATGGATGCACTACACGCATTTGACCTTAGCAAGGGAATCATGAGAGGTGGCCAGAAAGAGCTCAGGGTCCATAAAGGATTTTGAGCGCATTAGTACAATGAATGAAGATTGTGGAACCAGGCTACAGGATCCAATACTAACTTCCACATGGAAAAGATAGGAAGTTTTGGTGCAGTACTTTGGTGAAGATCTGCATAGCAAAATAAAGCTAGTTTTTACTGCCAGTAAAGATATGAATAGATTACCTGTTCTCTACCTGTAGGTAGCACCTGTTTCATTTGCTAACCAAAACATGCATTAGTACGGGAGAAAGAAGCAGTACAACCAGCCCCCCACAACTAACCCAATAAGATTTACTACTCGCACACAAGGCAGCAAAACACATTTCAGACTTACCTCAGAGACTATCGATGTGAAGCTGCTGCTGAAGTGTACGTGCTTATGCATCTCACTGCCATTGGCGGTCAGAAGCCATTCCCCAAAAGCTCTCTGCTCACTCGCTGACTGGTTGCTATGGCTCTGATTAGCTGAGAGCTCTTGGAAATCCCAGTGGTAGGGAGGAGTTGCGCCCACCAATGCAATGAGGATGGCTTCAGTAGCCACATAGAGCTGTCATGAAAGACAAAAAATATCAAAGATGATAAACACATATCCAAGCAATGTTTCCTCTGCAGTTGGATCAAAATCAGTATTAAAAAAATAGTCATATTTTATATTCGCCTTCTACCACTACAAATTGCCATGTATAGCTCCCTTCTATCAAATATCACACGCTAAAGAATGACAACTTCAACATGGTGGTTCTTAAACTTTCAATCTGTTAATTATTTGAAAGAAAACAAGCTCCCCTCCTGACACCCTTCTCTCACTCAGAGGCCCCCAATGCCTACACATAAAAAGTACACTTCCTGGATGCATGAAGAGTTGTTAGTAATACTATGGAGACAAAATAAAACTCTTCTTTCATGTAAGTGTATTACTCTACTATATTCTCTCCCTCCACCTGTGTTGTTAATTTCTCTAATTTGGTATTTGGAATGGACCTCCTCCTCACCATTTCATATGTAATCTTTCCCAGTTTTAGCAAAATTAATTCTTTCCTATTTTTTAATCTTCTATGAACCTGTTTTACTCTTTAAAAAAAAGATAGAGGCACGCATGTGAACGTATATATGCATCTTCATACATCTACACATTTATACACACACACAAAGTCTAAACACAGTGATTAACAGCTGGCTTTGTTTAGGAAAGAATAAATAAAACTGCTGGAAACCGAGACATTTCAAGCCTTATCTAGAGCTGGGCCACTGCTGCTTGCTCAGAAGAATATTCACAGACCACTGCTTTAACAGTCTACATTGCAACTCCATCTTAAAACCCAGTTTTTACACCTGTTTGAACATAGAAGTGCCACAAGTTCTGCACCAGAAGACAGTTGAAGTCCTCCAAGACAAAAGCAGTTGCTGATACCAACACAAAGAAGCCCCATTCTCCAAACAAAACTGCCTCTTGTCTTAAGCCCTCACTGGGGAACAGTAACTCAGCACAGCAGCTCCTGACAAAAAAAACCCCAAACAAAACAAAAACAAAAAAACCCCCACACACAAAAAAACCCACCCAAAAAACAAACAAACAAGAACAAAAAACCAACACACCACCAAACAAAAAACCAACGACAAACCCCCAAAACAAACTAAAAAGATTCTGTTGCTTCTCCTGCCTGCTTTCTCCATAAAAAAACCCCCGTCAGCTATGCCATGCCATTCCTCAAACCCAGCTTCAGACACCTCCTGAATACAGTCCTTGCTCTGATCCCAGCATCTCCTCTGTATGTTCTTGGGAAGAAGGTATCCGCAGGAAGTGTGTTCTCTCAGAAGGCTGCTACACAAATAATTCTCAAAACTGGGAAGCCCATAGATAGGCACAAAAAAGGAAGTCTGAGGATCTCTCAATTCTCATGCAATCAACACCAGATAATCCTATTCTGTTCTGTACAACAGCTGAGCAGTTGGAGTTACACACAGATCTAAATGACAATTGCTACTAAATTAACAGAGACCCCTGAGTTATTACCTGAAAGCATTTTCTTTCCATCAGCTCCTTTCTGCATTCTACATGATAAACTGCTACTGTAGTGGCAGGAGGTAAATAAATATTTCAAAAAAATCATTCTCTTTCCATTTTTTAATATAAAATTATTGAGTATCAAGAGGAATTTGGAAGAAAAACCACAATATCTTAACTATGCTATTATTTAAGGTAAAGAACAACTTTTAGATAGACAACAATGAAAAGTAAAAGACCACATATGCGAAAGAAGGCAATGACTAAGATTACATGGGGAAAGAGGTATTAAAAAGCTGAGTGGCCATGTTGCCAGGGATGTATGGATACGGTACTCTCAAGAACAGTTTGAAATCACTGAGAAATGAGAATTACAGGTCATGATCTGTGGTGCACTCCTGCACTCTGACTTGCTCAGACAATTCCGTGTCAGGACTAAGTGATAACATCCTTGCTTTTGTCTTGTGAAATAATAAACATATTTTTGAAGTAGTTCAGGAAATTAAATCCTCAAGGCATTTGGTTTAGAGAAAGAAAGCATAATGCTTTTCATTTCTGCTCTAGGTGAAACCCACCCCAGCTACAGAAAGCTAAATCAAAAAATAAGTGTTTGCAGACACACAAAGAAACACTACAGATATTTTTTCAATAAAAAAATTCAGCCTTAAGCATCCTAGTGGCTACAGCAAGCAAGGATATAACAAAGATAGAAACGCTTTCAATTGATCTGTTGAATCAGAAAAATGTATGAAGATGAAGACATGTTTTGATGTTACCAAATAGCGTTGTTCTATATTCAAGTTTGTCATGGAGTCACTGTTGTTACAAGACTATTTTTCCTAGTGATCATCTGCCTTGTACTTTGGGTAACAGGTATGGTAAACCCTCTTCATTTCACTGCAAAAACAAAACCAAAACCCACCAAAATTCATTTACACTTCTGAAGACCATAAAAATTTTCTAGAAGTAGTCTTAAATATGACAAACTCCAAACTTAAAGAAATTCAGAATACAGTTTAACATTCAAATAAAAGGCAGCAGTTTTTAATAATGAATTGGAGATTTCCCCTCTTAAGAATTCTAAATGTTTGGACTTAGCAATAACGTAGTTGTGTAGATTGGTGATCAATATAAAATGCTATCAAATCAGAATAGAAACATTATACAACAACTTTAAGGTATAATTGGCTTTAAGGTATAAATAATGTGGCAAACAACAAAGCCTTTCATTTTTCATTTATTCTATAACCCATATAGTACAAGTCAAGTCAAATTTGTCATTTAATGTATACCTTCTATTCATAAAACATTTTAATTGGTTCTACATGGATGTTAACAGTTCCCCACCAAATTCCCTGCACTGATCTGTATTAATAAAGATGAATACCAAGCACACATGGAGGAGGCAGCAGCTCACAGTCACTGATGATGAAATGCTGACAGTTTTGTTTGGTTTAAGTTTCTCCTGTTTGTTTATATTCTCTGCAGGTTAAGATTTTATAGTTGTCTAGATTAGAAGTCCATGGTATAAAGAGATTTATTCCAAGGCAACATCTTAATAACCTGCAAACTTTCACTAAGTAGAAGGAATTTTAGTTAGCTATTTATAGCCATTTCATTAACACATTTTCAAATTAACTTAAAATTAATGTTTTAAAATTAATATTAATAGAAATGCCAGGAATGTCTTGAACAGCATTCTTGCTGTCCATTTTCATAATACATTACTTCCAAGAAAAATGTAGAATCTCTCATAAGACTAGCAAGGGAGGGGGAAGAAAAACTTACATAGTGTTATTTGTGTATAATGAAAATACACACAAAAAATAATTTAAGATACTTTTAGACCTCATAATTTACCCATTATGAAGCACAAATTAAGAACAAAAGCAAGACAAATTCTACTAAGAAGCATTTTCAACCTTTTTAATCAGCTCATTAGCAATTCACAACCAGCGTGGTCATTCTAGACAGGTATCAGCTGAAGCATTCACCACTGAACAAAGTAATGAGCAAGCCACTAACTTCTGACCTTTCAAATACATTAAAACTGTACCTTGAGGAAGGACAGAAATTAAGGAAGAGCAACAAATGACCCTGCTCTGGTAGAAGCCTACAATGAAGAGATGGTTACATTTTAGGATTAGAGTCATTTCTCCTGAGCCCATGACAAGCGGCTGAAAAGCTGGAGGGCCACCTTATTTTTGAAAGTCTAATGATCTCATCTGCTCCAAGTTATTTCAAAATGGTCATTTGCCTTTAAATTCATGAGTTCCCCCCTCAATAACTCCGTCGTGTAGAAAAGCCCTAAAAGATCTTTCTGCTGCAAAATTATTATCTGCTGCTAACAACATGCTCTTCTAGCAAAGTATCTTGCCCCTCTTGGTAGCACAGTGAGAGAGAACACCATAAGACACAGGGAAAGGCCATGTTGTAGGTACAAAGTGAAGAATCACCATGTGCAGAAGAACATGATGTAGTCTCTCAGACACTTAGCCCCATCCCCACTCTGACAGGAAATATTCCCCATGAAGAATGTAACCACTGTTGATTATTTCCTGTGCTACGACACAGTGGACACATATTTTGAAAGAGCTTAGGGTTTCTGTAGAGAAACTGAGAAAACCTACCCAATTTAGAGTTTTTCAACCTTAAAATGTAGGCCTCTAGAATCCACAGGAAAAAAAAAAAGTCTGAAGTTTGTCCAAGCCCATACATAGTTTTATTCTAGAATTTGTCAACATCTAAATTGCAATCTAACGCTGTACAGCAAATCACAACTCTGAGCCTTGTTTCCTACAGGTTTGTGGAAAATGTCCCTTTACCTTCCCCTTCTTCTGTTCCAAACATCCAAACACACACATCAACTCTGTTTCACACTCAGTGTCATTCTGGTGGGCAACAGCCGTAGTAGGGGTTTGGTGCTCCTTCTGCTCAGACCGTTCAGGCAGCATGTGTGCCCATTAGTCAGGTAACTGCTGCCACCAAACAGCATCCACAGACAAGGCCCACGTTACTTCCCACCAGCACAGGCAAGCATTTGATTCTCAAGAACAAATAACTTTATTGTACAAGTTTTCTGCAAAGATCGTCCAAACAGTAGCCAACTCCTGTGTACATACCTTTGCCTGACAGGGCCATGGGAACACTGCACACACCTCCTATCTGTACTCCCGCCTACCTAATGGCAACAAAACCAGCTATAGCATTGGTGATAGGACTGCAGGACACATACGTAGGCTCTCACCTCCTCAGCTCAAGTTGCTTTAATAATTATTTTGTAGTCAATCACAAGAAAATGAATCTACCCTATTTCTGCAAATGTATAGAAGCAATTCTTGCCATCAAAATTTAGTGGAGTACTTTCAGCTCTGCACTTTTGTCACTAGTGCCATTCTAGAGACCCAGTATTTCTAGGTAAATTGATACCATTTGAGGTTTCTCAGTTACTGTCAAGGAACCCAAGACAGAGGGTATGTCAGAGTCTGCTTATAACTGGAGAGCAAAACAGAGGGTGACATGCAGACGGTGACAAAGGAAAGTTAAAACAAACTTCCACAAAGTGTTCTCCAAGAACAAAACAATATTCTTCACACAACAAGATTACATTAAATTGTGGCAATAGCATGAGATTCTTCTACCTCTGCCACCATCTCATTCTCCCAAATACCAGAATACACAAATAAGAAAACTTACCATCAAAAGACAGGTTGCTATTACTTCCTGGAAGCTGGATTGCTCCACAGTGCTATAGATACAGATAATGAGTTTGCTGTTAAGAAGTCAGCTGTCAGTCTTGTACTGAAGCAAAATCTTGCAAGACAATTATCTATGTGGTTTGCTCCAGGACAGATAAAACAACTTACAGGATTGAAAAGAGCTCAATAGGATTGTGGTATACCAGTCTCTTGAATAAGTTAACACCTAGTGTGCTACCTACCACAGAAGTGTTAAAATGACCATAAATACATTTTTTTCTTCAAAATAACATAGGAGGTACAGGCAATGAGCATGATACTAAGGTGACCTGGAATTTGCTAGAGGTCTAGAATGGAGACACAGGTGCAACAATGCTTCTGGCATGTTAAAAAGTACACCACCTGGAAAAAAACTCACAGCCTTGCCCTGCAAAGCATCAAGTTCAGTGACAGAAATTAATGAAAGTTTTACTGCACATTTAAACAGTTAGCACAGCAGCTGACTGCATTCTGGTAGACTGAAAACATGAGTCCAGAACTGCTTCAGGCAGTATAGCCTAAAGCATCTGCATTTCTGTAGTATGCGGGATTACATGCAACAGCCCTTAAGAAAGGCAAGCATACCTATCTAGCATGGACTCATATACTGAATCTCAGAGGGCTGAGACAGGACTTGCCACAGCTACAACTGGATCACCTTGAGCAAGGGAAATAAAGTCACCCTCACATTATAGGCGGACAGGCCTCTGAACATGAATATGGAAGATGGAAGTATTCTTTTTCTGCCTTTAAAAACAAAAGGCAGAAAAAAAAGCTTAGGTGACTTAACATATCTACATCTAAATTTCCAGTCCCTCTCTGCCACAAATGCTCACACACTGCTAAGTTAGAGAACCAAGCCAATAAACAAGAACAAAAATTATGAAAAACACTATAAACACTACCTCTGCTTGAATAGGAATATTCAAGAAAGTTAAATTACACTAATGTGCAATCAAGTGCCATGACTCTTCAGTTGAACACCAGCTATACAGTTTCATCAATATCACATCAGAAGTGTCACTCCGCTCTTCCTATGTAAAGAAGTACTTGTAAGAGAAGAAAGCAAAAAAGTGCCAGAAGTTCCTATACCAGTATACGAACAGACTACAAATCAGCCCAGGACTGAACTGTCTTAATGGCACTGTAGGGTACCATGTAGGAAAAAATCAGCAACTGCTGCTAAAAAGGACAAGGAATTGCAGGCTGACAAGTATCAGGCGGAGTTTAGCTCTGCTCCCACAAGCGTAATTATTCTTTCGTTGGCATTTCACCTTTGTCCCTCTTTCTCTCCATATCTTCCAGCCTGCTTTGGCTATCAGCATATCTGAGTTCCAGCCAGTATCAAGAGAGATCAAAGTTCTAACCTTAGCATGCTGGTTTGGGACACCGCCAAAGAATACTGGGTGAGCATCTTGGTCTCACAGAGGGAGTTCTGCTAAGACTATGAGAAGAGCACATTCTCGGCTGTGCCTGGACTTCCTTGCAAGCAAATGACTAAAGCATTTAACTTGGTAAAAAGATGCAATAAAAGCATACACTGATTATGTCAGAAGTTTCTGCTATTTAAGTATCCCATCTAAAAGACATGGCCGACATTTGTGTAAGCTGCTTTCATTCATTTATTCATTTTAAGGACTTGCCTGAGTATAAGCAATGGGATCTACTTGTGTTTGGTTTTTTTAAAAAATTTTTAAAAAGTCTTGGGTTTACTGCTATTTCAGAGCAACATGATGAAAGAACTGTTTTTTCCAGTTTTGTGGTGGAGCTTGCTAAATGAGTGATTTTCAACTTTATAGCCAACAGGCCTCAGAAGTCCCTGAATTAATTCTCAAAGTTCTGGGAAAATAATTAAGAAACACAAAGCTGTCAGCAGTCTTAAATTTACTGTACAAGGATTTAACATCTTCAGCAGGAAGCCTGTAGGGGGTCTGCAAATTGAAAGAGATTGAAGAGCTCTGGTCTTTCTCTCTATATTTTTAAGACACCATTAACTTACAGCATAGCACAAACGGAAAGCTGGGATAAGCTATACATACAACTCTCTTCAGCTTTCCTTACCCGAGGATCTCAAAAGCTTCATTATGCCTTCCAAGGCAAATTCTTAACACCCTTTCCCCCCAAGCCCACCAGGATTAGGAAAATGACCAAGTGAACAATGTTGAACCAGGTTAAGTCTCAAACTTAGTCAGAGATCATATTGTAAACAACAAGACCTAGAAAACAGATGCTATTTCTCCAGCGGGACCACCCATGGTACTTGCAAAAAGCAAGCAGAGGTTTTACTTAATGCAAACAATGCACATGAAGCACTACATTACCTAGAAATATAATTAGTTATATTAACTACTTTGGTTTAAAAAAAAAGCATTTGAGAGCACAAAACTTTATTGGGTCAGAAATAAAGAGCAATAATCATATTGGAAACAATTACTCTGAGTTCAATTACACATCTACCAGTCCTATCACCTGAGAGAAAAGGAAATCAGAGTCTCTAAAATGGAGGAAGTGGCAGTGAGGAGAGCTGATGATGTGGCTTGCTAGTGGAAAAACACAGGTAATCTGCTACCTACGAAACATGGGGAGTTAGAGACTGTGTACACATGGGCAGGGAAGACGGAAAGGGAGATACTGTGTCATAATACAAATATTTTTAATCCATAGTTTTTGCTATCCAGTAGACTTACACCTGTTAACTCACAGGCTCATCTTCGGAGGGTGCTCAGAAGACAGACTGGCTAGATTGATTGTTTCAACAGTTTGCCAGGCTGAAAGCCATCTTGATTAATAGCAGAAGATGGGATTGCTTCAGCTCTCACTGAATCCAAATACCATCCCACTGCACAAAATATTCTATGTAATAACTTCATTGTTAATAATCTGAAAACATCTCCCCATGTGTTTTACCCACACTCCATATAAAGATGCCAACCAGCATTGACACCACCTCCCACCCACCTCACATTCCCAGTTGCTAAAAAGACATTGCAAAAGCAAGGCATTCAGCCACAGTTAGAGTAAACAGCCCCAGAGCGAGTTCCTTCTGACTTCACTCTTTACACAGCATGTAGCCTTCACTTTTTAAAAAAAGTTTGATTTTTTTTTTTAAATAGGCAGAACAATCTGCTTCCTTCCCTCTGTTGCTAGGCCTTCTGAATGGCTACTTCTCTGTGCTTCTTCCAAAACTCAAGCTTCCTGCTATGCCCATCAGCAATAATTCTTTACTACAGCACATTGAACAGACAACTTCCAAAACTGAACTGCACAGAAACTGAAGTCAGCCTTTTAAGTTAAATTGTGAAAGCTGACTAGATGTGTTTACACAGATACACACACACAGAACACGTGGTTTCAGTGTTAGAGTGAATGTAGTGATCACTAGAAGAGCAAGAAGACCCAGCAATTGTGAATGACACCTAGAAGCACCTAAATATGAACTCAATTACATCTGCTTTGCAGTTCAGATGCAGCTAAAGGGAAGGTCTCAAAGTTACAGCTCATTTTTCTTCTATACCTCAAGCTTGTTCTGACAATACCTTTCCCCTCCATACAAGCATAAATTTAAAGCTTAGCTGTATGGATGATGCACTGATTTGGATTAAGATACAACATAATTTTGAGGGAAGATGGAAATGTAGACAGCTGATAAGGTATTCATGACTCCCATGACTCAGGATTATTTTCAAAAAAAACAATAGCAAGTTAGCTATTTAAAATTAATCTGCAAGGAAGTAGTTATTAGAATTTAGATTTCTGTGTTATACCTGAGGGTTAAGGACCCCACTGCTAATAAAGCATGTCACAACTCAGCATAGTTACTTCAGGTTTTGTTCAGAATATAGTGTAATGTCTGCAACAGCTACATTCATGATTTTAAGGTTACAACTATAATATCAGAAAAGATAAGTGACCAATTCTTTCAAGGAGTAGTTCAGGATCTGAAAGAAGCAAATCCAGAAAGACAGACCACACTGGGTCTTGACTATATTTCTGATTCTTCTGGCAGCTATGTTTTATTTACAGAAGGCCACTAAAGGACCAAGGAGTCTTGCTTATCATTACACATGAAATGAAGTGTAACAAGTGACCAAAGAAATATCTTTTTTTTTCCTTAAAAGATTCCCCCCAACCAACTGGAGCAATTGGTAGGATTGGCCTTCACTTAGAAGTTCCACCAACTTTCAGGTAGAAATATTCTTAGCTAAATAAGTAGCAGCATATCTTTCAGTGTGATTAGTTTACATACTTATGCCCACCTAGTTTCTTCCAAACAGGAATAAGCTATACCAGAACAAGGAATCATATTCAGTGATGCATCTACTCTAAAAGCCTCCTCCAAGGAAAGCAACACCATCCTTTAGCACAAGCATGTTCTGAGTAAGAATTAATGCATGAAAAGATGTGGGAATAAGAAGCTTACCTCAAGAAATAAAAATATAGGCCTCTACTTTTTATGTTTGTATTCATGCCACATTTGAAACAACCCCTCCACATAAGTGGCTGCACATTTGACACACATTCTGCAACTGATTTCTTGACAATCAGAGGGACTTAAAACTCTTACTTCTCCCATAGATGTAAAGAAAAAAGCCAAATAGCAAGGTAATCAAAGTGAAGAAAAGTCACAGAGCAATACTGTAAATCCTTTTTATACCTCCTACCTTGCTTACATACCTTACAGATACTTATAGTTGAACTATGTCTAAGTTACAGTGCAAGTAATTTTGGATAAACAGCATAGCTGTCATTGAAGCTCCTGGAACACATTCAGCACCCTATGTTAGCAATTGTAATGCAATTTGTGTAATACCCATCTTTTCCCTTCATTTTAAATTGTTCATTACATTTCAGATTTGTTTTTCACTATCTATTCAGGTAAAGTCCTAATAGTACAGCTCATCAAGCTGTCCAATTTATGACCAATTCTGGTGAGTTCAAAGAACAGTTTAATAGACTCAAGCAAACCTAAGTATTAAAAGAAGATTCACTGACAAAGTATTTCATTACTGTCATTACAACTAGAGTGATATCTCATGCCATTAAAGAGGTAGAATGACATGTCAAGAAACAGAATTAAACAAGGCTATGCATGGGATCACATCTGTATCCTATCTGAAGACAGGCACTACTCCTTTTGAATTATTTCTAAAGATTTGGGATGAGCCTGCCTTACTTAAGCCACATGTCCTAGAATCTGCTTTCCCTCAAAATATTTGTGCAAATGGGCTGATTAAAGAGGTGCTTTCTGCATTGGGATATTCTAATGATAGAAGTCATACATGATCTTGTTGCCAACAGCAAAGAGACATTAGCAGCACCACTGATTACAGCTGCACTGCATCAAGAATGCCTTTGTCATAAAACAAACTATTATTCAAGGAACTTGATGTTACTATCTTAACTGTTTTTCCATTTTCCCTTCAGTTAGTAATAAGACCCTAAGATGGAGGGAAACACCACCCTTGGTAATTATCCATATTGCTGTGCAATGCACATTACCCAATTTCAGTCTTTTTCAGCTGTGCAGAGAAGACCTCCCTTTTAAACTCTAACATGTTTTAAAAAGCCTTTTAATAGAGATACAATAGGAACACATTGGCATTCTCAAATTTCTGCAGGTTCAGTTTGGACTTGGGCAATCCTGTAGTTCAGATTCACTGACAAAGGCAAACCTCTTTCAACCACGCATGTTGAGTCACCAGAGATAGAGAAACTTTTTTTTTTTAATATACTTGTATGCTCTCAAGCATCTGATCAAGATGTGAGATTTTGTCTAATGTTGCTACACACACTAAACAAACACCCAAAGACACCATTCTTTAATATTGCTTCAACATAATTTCTTCAAAAGGTAGTGAGCACCCTTCTAGTCATCAACAGGTGTCAAGCAATAACTTTTAGTTCCAAGTAAAGTCCTAAGTATTTTAAGAGTTAACAGTTCCCTTATTCCTTCCTCACTCTCTTAAAGATACACTGGAAATGCAAGACTAATCCAGCCTCAAATTCATACCATTAGTTTATCCCCGCATTCTTCAGGTAAGTTCAGTCTTTGGGTAATTCCATAGATTTTGGAAAAAATGTTTCTCTACAGTAGCTGTCATCACTCCAATTATAAAGTTAGCAACCACTGCTACATAACATTCCTAAAAGTCTTCCAAAGTCCTATTAAGAGGGTAGTGAATAAGCCAGCCATACCTTAATACAGTAACAGCTCAAGAAGTTAATGAATAACAGCAGCAGGTGGCAGACAAATAATACAAAACAGGGAAGAAGTGATGAAGATGAAAGAAGCAGCCCACAAGACTTAACACTTAATCTGGTTTCACACTGATGACATACAGAAACTTTTTTCCAACTACAAGCAATCTGGAGGGTTTTTGCCAAACTGTCAGTAAGCTCATCCCACGGGCTGAGTACCAGTTCACTCAAGCCCACCTGAAAATTGACTATCCTGTAGAAAGTCTCACCCATACAGACGTTGGTGGCTAGTACAACTTGCCCCAAAGAAGTTCTGTGAACTAAACTATGTTTAGTTTTAGAATTCAGAGACCAGATTCATTGGCATATCAGTAAGGCTACATGGTAGAAGTAGTCAACTGCAGAAATTTATATGAGAAGAAAAACACTAAAATGAGAGAAAATACCTATAAAGTATGAAACTCAAGAGATCAGAAACATGCAGAGATGAAAAAGCATAAAAGCCTATGAGGAAAGCAAGATCATCTGCTGGGAATGTTATGGGGCAGGGAAAGCAGAGAGTTTAAGCTCAGTATATTAGCATAAGAGATGAAGGGACCTGACGCAGCAAAGACAGATAGTTTTCACCCCTGAGGTATTCTTACCTTTAAGAATGTAGAAATAGTTTATACCAATAGGCCAATGTGAAAATACAAGCCAACAGATGGAGCACATGGGAAGGAACAGGGAAACAAACAATAAAATGGAATAATCAGTCCATGACAGAGCCAGTGACATAGACTAGCAGAAGTTCTCCTTCTGCAGTCAGATGCTGCATCTAATCCACTAAAGGAGCTCACGATTACCTAAATCTACACCACACACACCAGATACATTACTTATCTTTGGGTCTATCCTCAAAGACTGACAATAAACCACACAAAAGACTAACAGCAATCGTGGCACCTGCCTTCAGTCTTGCTCCTGCACATCGCAGTGACACATTATGTAACTTGGCACCAATAAAGGAATACAGAAAGCAATCAACCACCCAAGCAAGAACCAGTTGTATAAGTCCAAACCTATTCATGGACTGAAAGACAACAAGCTTCACATCTAAATCCCTTACAAACTCTTGCACCTGCATGATCTGAAGCAAAGAAAACATAACAGTCAGCGGATGACCCCCATTGGTAAAGTTCAAGAATTAAAGATAACATGAGAAGCAAAAACAGACTTGCAGACCTACTACCTTTTTTTCTTCAGTTATTCTGAATTAAGTCCAGGATTTGTAAAGATACTGCTGTTTACTTCTCCCAGGAGAAATGCAAGTTAATCCGTTAAAAACAAAATAAACACACGCATTAGAGAACAGCTGATCCACACTACTTAAAAGTCTGAGAATATAGAGCACTTGTCATGGTTGCAGTTCGTTCCAGAACATGACCAGCACTGGAAGAAAAAATAATATTGCTTCCTTAACCCCTAATCTTCAGTGAGCATACAAATTTTCCAGCCAGTGAGCCAGTAGAACAAGCTCTAAGCAATGTCTAATTTTATAGGATTAATCAGTCAAATCAGTTAAAAAAAAAAAAAAAAAAAGGAAAGAGAGAAACAGTACAAGGAAACAGAAACCTACAAAGCTTTTGCTGTTCATCATCACAGCTTTGCAACCAAGTACAGAGTTCTCAACTGACAGGACTGGGCATCTGAATTTTCTCTGGTCATCTTATAAAGCTTCTTAATCCATCTGTCAGCCCCCTAGCCACCAGTGCAAGACATCTTCAGTCTCATGGCCCATGACTGGAAGTTCTTGATTACTACAAGATACTGGTCAGCAGAGGCAGGGGGACCCTTAAGTTCCCCTCTTCCCTCCTGCGGTTGCTAAGTTTCCACAGTGGCAGCATTTGTCAGCCTACCTGAATTCACTAAAATTAAGTTTTTGAAGAGTTAACATGAAGTAAGCCAAACTTGTCAGATTCAAACTATACTGTATGCCTAGGCCTGACTGTGAAGGTGCGCATATTATCCTCATCTCCCCTCCCCACCCCCAGAGGAATAGGCACAAAGATGAAGCAAAGCTAGAAGTAAAAACAACAAACCTGGTTGCAGAGCACATGACTTGGTCATGCAGTCTCTGAATGACGTTATACCACTCAAGTTACTTTGGATTCCATTTTTATCACAAAACTTAAGAGAGTTCCAGTTTTGTATCTCATAGAATACAAACCTGACTACTCAAAACATAGAGCCTCATCCAAATACCTAATGCAGAGACACTGCCCCTACATGCTAAGGGTTAAGTCAAGGCAAATCAAAGTACCATAAGCAGCCATAGCCTATTGACTGATTAGATGAGAGCTTCTGCACACAGAGGTACCAGTGACCACCTGTAGCTTTTCAAACGTTTCCACCATAAACAGGCCACGTGTAAGCCAGAAATCACTAGCCTAGGCCATTTACTCTAGGTTGAGTAGGATTCCCAGCAGAGTCTCTGACAGAGGTCACCGTCTTCCAGTGTAGCTCATAAAAATCTCAGTTGAATTTCACTTCAACCAGCCCCTCACCTGACAGACCGCATACTCCCAATTTGCTCACAGAGTGACACAAGGCATAACTCCTCAGGCAGCATGGCACAGACAGCATCAGCCATCTGCCCCAAATTCACCCTGCAGAAGTTCACTCTGCCTTTGGACAGAGGTCACCTTCGCCCCAGGAGCACAGCAAACTGCTGCAGGCTACATCCAGAGCAGAAGACCCGTTACTGCCACAGCAGCCCTCAGCAGGAGGCCTCCGACACCCACCTTCACACCAGGCAGCGCTCGCCACAGGCGCATCCACCCGGCCACCTGAGAGGGCAACTGCCCGCAGCACCCACACCGTGCGGGTGGGCGCACCCCCCTCCCGGCACTGCCTCCCCCACGGGCGCTCCCACGCGAGCCAGGGCACTGCACCCCACCCCGGGGCGGGAGGGGAGGCGGCCTCTCACCTGGAGGAGCACGGCCAGCAGGACGCACAGGTACACCTGGTAGGGCCCCATCTGCCCCACCAGCGGGAACGCCTCCTCCACCTCCATCCCGCTCCCCGCCCGCCGCGCAGCTCCTACGAGCGGCCGCCGAGCAGCGCATCCCCGGCCCGGGGCGGGGCGCGGAGCAACGGCCGGTCCCTCGCGGAGGAGGAGGAGCAGGAGAAGGAGGAGGAAAGGGCGGGAGGCACCAGGCGGCGCTCATGCGCAGGCGCCGGGGAGAACAGCTGGGAAGCGGCCCGCCTCCTTCCCCAGCGCCCGCCGGGGAAGCGGAAACGCAAGGGGTTGCCG
>VFFE01006030.1:47228-95640 GCA_008921705.1 Burhinus oedicnemus | reverse complement strand
GCTCTGAGCAGGGTGTGGGAAGTCTGTAAGGGGTTTTATGAGGGGTGTGAGGGGGTGGGGGGTCCGTGAGGGGTCTGAGGGGATGTGGGAGGTCTGCGAGGGGTGTGAGGGTGTGTGTGAGAGGACTGAGGGGGGGCGTGAGGGGTGTCGGGCAGGGCGGAGGTGCCCTGGGCGGCTGGGTTGCTTACAGCGAGCGGGCGCAGGACTGGGGAGATGGGTGCTGGGCGGAGGCGGGGGGAGAGTTGGTGTTCGTCATGAGGTGGAGCAGCTCTGGTCATAGTTGTTTGGAAGGGGAGGGGGAAAGAGGCAGCGTTACCCCTGGAGCCTTGGTTAGACCAAGGCAGCGCGCTGGCCGCGGGGGCTTGGGCAGAAGGCTGCTCTGGGTCTGTGCTAGCGAGGTGGTTCTGGGTTTTGTGGCGTTCTACATGCAGCAGCTTAGCTCTGATCCGGTTTCATCATAAGAGCACGGCTGAGTTACAGTCTGCGTTCAGTGGGTTTGCACCTTCATCCAACAGCATTAGCCCTGTGTCTGGGAAGCTGTACCCACATAGCGCACGCTGCATAAGTTCTGTGAATTCATGCAGGACCCCTAAATGCTGACATACCAGAACTGTGGAACGTTCTGTAATTATACGTCATAGCACACTTGCTGGTAGTTGAAAAAAACCAAATTTGGCATGAGGCTATTATGTAGGTGCCACTATAGTTCAGTTCTGCACCTACACAAATCTTGCTGTTTTTGATTTAATGCCTAGTGAGGACATGCCTCTCTCTTTTACAGCTGTCTTCATAAAACTGTAGTTGTAATGTGTTCTGTGAAAAGTATTTGCCATTTATTTGGAGAGCCTGCATTGTGAACATGTGGTAGAAGTTCTCACTTAGAAGTAATGGGGCTAGTTTGTGAAGGAACGTGAACTCTACTGAGTAGGAAAGGAAGGGAGATAAATAAATGTGTGAAATAATATTCATGCAAAGTGACAGTGAGCTTTTCTCAGTCCATTTTCATTCTACCTTTACAATAAAGCTCCAAGAACATGAAACAATTTAGATTTTGAGACTTTTTACCTGGTGGTACCAAAAAGCAGCAGCAACATCTTTATGCTTGTGGCTTTTATTGTATGAACAACAGCTGGAGAGAAAGGAAAAGAGTTGTGTCCTGAGATGTGACCTTTAGGACCATGCCAGGAGCCTGGGAAATAATACCGTTTCCTTGCTGTAAAAATCTTGGCAAATTGACAAGCATCAAAGCAATTTACTCTTAATATGAAATTCACCTTTGCCCTAAGCACTTCTTTCCATATTTGAGGCTTAGTACAGATTGATTAAAGGCAAAACAGCAAAGGATTTCTGAAATGTCAGGACCTTTCTAGTGTTCATCCAACCGCACTTGCCTCATCTTATTACTTGGCTAAGATGCAGAGGAGGTGTCCCAGTGCTCAGGATGCTCTACGTTCCTCTCCCCTGCACCCTTCCCACCCTTCCAGTCAGTTCAGCCACAGTCTATGGCAACTGCAGCTTTATTCCAGCTTGCTCAGCACCAGGGAGGGCTGTTTTGTTTGCTACAAACTCTCAGCTCCACCTCAACTCTGAAGTTTTTGATTTTGTAGGGCTTGGTTTGGTTTTGTTTTACTTTTTACTGTGAGAGTGGTCAAACACAGGAGCAGGTTGCCTAGACAGGTTATGGAGTGTCCATCTGTGGAGATACTCAACACCCAACTGGACATGGTCCTGGACAAGCTGCTCCAGCTGGCCCTGCTTGAGCAGAGGGAGTGGACTAGATGATCTCCAGAGGTGACTTCCAACTTCAACCATTTTATGATTCTGTAGTTTGCATGTCCCAGCTATGACTGAGCCTCTCATATTCCCACTTCATTCTAAACCTTACAGATTTTGGTCACATCACCAAAAATGCCTGATTTTAGTAGGGATTTGGCTTTTCATTTTTGTCAGTGAAACCTGAGTATTGGCAGAAGGGGTGTTGTTTCAGGGTCAGCCTGAAGGATAGGAGTGTATCTATGGGACACCAACCAGAGGTATGAAGCAAGGAACTCCGGTGGAGCATAAGGAGAGGAGAGGAGGAACTGGCTGGTTGAAGTAAAATGCCCATTAACCATCACCCTAAACGCTAAACGTGCAGGTAACCTTGTGTCATGTTCTGCAATGACCATGCAGTGAATTTAGAGGAAAACAGGCTTTTTCATCTTCCTGATTTTCACTGACAATGAAAGCTGTCTGCCCCATGAGGCCAGTGGTTTTGGAAAGGATTGGATGCAACGTTCAGAGGCTTCAGCATTTTGACAACAGAATGACAGTGCTGCACTCCACTTGGCCAATGATCTCTCCTCACTGGAGCCCTCAGATCTTACCACAGTATTATTGTCTGTGAAGTTCATTAGTGTGCAATTTGCTCCCTCCTCCTCCTCACTAATAACCATGTCAAATAAGAATAGTCTTAACAATCCTGTCTGGAGGGAATTTTTCTTTTAATGAGAGTGATTCAGGCTTCTTACTCAGACATAAATATGGTATCCCCTAGGTTTTCCCACATTGCTCCCAACCCCCGGCCCATTACTACCACTTCATGGGTTTGTTGCTCCTTGGAGGCTTACATGTCAAGTTCATGTGGGCACCCCAAAACTGAGACAGCTGCATAGTTTCTTTTTCAGCCTTTCTGAAATAATAGTTCTATATATGTTCAGCCCCTTTCAGTCTGTATGTAATGATGACCCAGAGCATTCAAAGCGCTAGATACATGTAAATGCAAAGGGATAACGCTAAGCTAAATTCCTCTCTAAAAAAAAAAAAATAAAAAAAGGTTTGATATCTTAGAGCTAAAAACTCCTTCTGGTTCGTTGGCATTGTGTTTCTGGATTTGTTGTATTCATTTGTAGTAGATTCTGACACAGCTGTTAATTTTGTCTTGGGAACACAACCAATAATAGTTTGAAAAAAGACCTTAAAAGACCTATTGAAGTTCCCACCTTCTAGTTGGGGATTTCTCACCCGTTCAAAGGGTGATCACACAAATCATTGATTCAGCACTTAGCACAGCTGAGATCTGAAGAAGGTCTGTTCCTGATGGAGGAAGTTTCAACTTGTCCATCAGTGGACATTTTGGGTAAGCTGTGAAACTCCTTAGCCCGGGCTGCTGTGAATGCCAGAAGATCATGTGGGTTCAAGTGAAGGCTTGACAAGTAGACAGAAGGGAAGTCCACTGAGGTTTATCTAATGCGAAGGGGAAACACCACTGGCTCCAGAAAGTGCCCGAGAGACACATTGTTCAAAGCTGGTATCTGGAGGACATACTTACCCTCTCTTCTTATGCTCCTGCCTAGGAATTGGCTTTTGGCTACAGCAGGAGATGGGATTTGGGGCAAAAAGGACATTTTCTCTCTTGCTGCACAGCCACTTTTGTGATCTTGCACTTCATCAGGTTCCCATCCCCTCCTGACCTCCATGTCCTTAACTCACCGGCAGTTTCCACCACAGCAGCCGAGCTGAATGGTGAATGACTGAGCTCTGACTGAGGCAATGAGAATGGCAGCTGTGGGAAGAGGTGGTGGAAACCTCTTCCATAAGAATATAAAAAGGTTATGGTTCATAAAAACAGTTACTATTAAACAAGCCTAGGGCTAAAGCAGGGTCCCTCCTTTAGGATGAAAATAAAGCAGAGGTTCTCTTGCTCTCTTAGCTTCATCTGATCCACAGCAAGATGACAGGAGCAGTCAGAGGGGTTGACGGCACCTGCCAGAATGCTTGCCTTTGCTGGCCTCCTGTTACGGAAAATGAAGATTTTTCCAACCAGACTAATCAGCTGCACGTTGCAGCTGGCTTACCCCATAATACTATGCAAAGCTAGCATATGGCTCATTACAATATACCCTGACTAAGTGTTCAGCCAAACAATCCACCAAGGCATTTTTGCTTCTCTGATGTGCCGTTTGCACTTTTTGCAAACAAAGCAACAAACAATTCCTTTGGAGGCACTTTTCAATTTTAGATGAGGCTTGGAGCTGCTGAATTTCTGGCTGTACTGTGAGCTTTATTCCCTGTCCCTTGCTAGATAGACAGTTGTCTGTTGCAAACCAGCTCCAGTTCAGGTTCCAGAGAGATCTGAGCTTCCTCACACATCACGTATCTCTGACGGTGGGTAGTTGCTCTCAAGATGTCTCCCCGATCATGTCCCAGGGTGCACATCGGCATCCAACACCTTTCTTGGCCAACAGCATCTGTAACTGCTGTCCTGATCATGCTCAGTTTCCCATCACTTAGACGTTACCTGCAGTGTCCACGCTGTGGTGGGAGCTCTGCTTTCACCACAAATGCCTTCAGGGGTTTCAGGCTGAGCAAAGGAGTTTATGAACCACACTTTTGTGTTTGAACAGACTGAAAACTTAAGATATTAAAAAAAAAAGAGAAAAACAGTGTAGTCCTAAGAGGCATGATTGGCCATTGGGGTCTTCCAGCAGTGACTGAGACAGAGAGAGCAATGTTGAACATAAAGATGAGCGCTTGTATCTCAAAATGGTTCTCTTGAACAGTTGTGCTGCACTGCCTTTGGGAGAACCCACGTGTTCTCTGTAGGCTTTTTTCTTTCCAAGCAGTCATCATTTGGCTGGAGTAGTGCTCATAATCTTGACATTTATACCCTTCATTCTCTGCCTTATCACCAGCATACAGAAGACTTGTTTGGACTGTGTCTCTCACTCTGAAGACTGTTGAAGATCCCACAAGAGTATACAGAAGCACTTACAGGTGGTTCATCTGTCAGAAGTGATGGCACCCTGGGTTTGGTGGCAGAGAGGGCACTGGCAGGTGGTAGCTTCCTCACAATGCCCTCAAAACACAAAAAGCTCTTAGCAAGGACAACCGCATAGATTCCAACAGCTATTCCTACCCCGGGTGTACCACGATGTTCTGCTCAGTATGTTTGGCCCCCATTAAATTTCTTTATCACCGCTGCTGCAGGTTATCACAGGAGTAACTTGTCCTTCAACAGCAACTCCAAACTGCAAAATAAGGCTTTTGGTCCTGTCCTGCCCTTGCAAAAGAAGTGAGATAACTTAGGAAAACCCCTCAGAAATGAAGGTGTAAAGACAGCCAGACCTCAGACAGGTGCTGCGGAGTGTCAGGTCACAGTCATAATTAGCAGAATTTTGCAGACCTAAGAGCAGCAACATGGAAAGTTTCATGAGGCCCTGCTTGTCTCACGTGATGCGTTGGCACCGACTGTGCTATGTGGACTGCTCTGGCTGGCACTAGCTCTGGGCTATTCAAAGTATGATCTGCTGAACTGTGTAGACGTTATCTTAGGCTTCTGCACAAAAAGAGAAAGCATCCATGGGTGATAGGATTCTGCATTTTTAGCTCTAGACATGGGAGGTAGGGATTAATCGTTATGTCAATAATCAGGATGCCACAGAGAGGTTTTCTATAGGTAGTAGTAGGACATTTCTTCAGCAAACAGGTTTGTACCTTGGGGGAGTTCCCAAGACACAAAGGTCTTGTGGACTTCGTTTCTCTGAAGAGCTGTAGTTCTCAAAGTGATCTTGGGATCCTGTAGGAGCATCTACAAAAGATATATTCAAGGGAAAACCCTCAGTCAGTAATACCAGGAGGGGACATCACACTCAGGGTTTTGCAGCAAAGAACACTTGAAGTTTGTGCAGCCGAGGCAGTGGAAAAGGAGAATTTCAGGTGCTTCCCGTTACCCAAGGAAACAGGAGGTTTCAAGTCATCCTTGTGTTCATTCTGTCTGATACGTGGGTTAAAGAAAGACACCAAACACCTTACCCACCCCAGCATCCCAGAGAAACAGCTGGCTTTGCCCTGCAGCTCCTGGACACCTACAGTCAGAAGGATCTCTCAGCCACCCACAGTACTAGTTTTTTATTTTCCCCGAGTTGATTGTTGCCTCAGAAATTTACAGTCAGGTGCAAGACACGAGTCAATGAGAGCGATGAGGGACAGTGAAACAGGGAGGCAGTAATGTGAATCCAAATGAACACACAAGTTGGCTGGATACAGAAAACATGGAGACAGTGGTTTTTGCCACTGAGGTAAATGGTACAACGCAAGTGAGATAAATACACTAGCACTGAACTGCCCATTACAGCTAATACATGCTGGCAGATTTCCACAGGCACGCGGGTAGAAAGGTCCTGAAGAAGGCTTTCAAATGAAGTGGATTTGGACTATATGGGGTTTCTGCAGCAGAGGTGATGGCAGGGGATGTTATGTATCCTGGATGTGAAAGTCCAGAGGGTGTCATAGCTGATACTACAGTGCCTTGACAGCAGGAAAGATGCTTGACTGCCTGAGGACCTGGACTACTACAGACCTCAGGAAGCCTAGAGCTCTCAGCTAGGACCTTCCTGTACAATTGGTTCAGGACAACCTGCAAACCACTGCAACAGGATGGACGTCCAGCTGTGGTCAAAACGTTCAGCTGGCTGTACAAAGAAACAAGAAGGCTACATCTGAATTTTGGAGAAGGCCAGGTCTGTGCCAAGGCTGTCTGTCCCGCTGCTCATAGTCTGAACATCAGTAGCTGTTTGGTGAGTCTGGGAAGGAACTTCTGGATTCAAAACACTTCAATCTCACCTCTTTTTTACTATGCGGTTACGACCACCTTTAACACAAGCTTAAATCCCCCAGGCACCAAAGTTGAGCATAACCATTGAAGTAATTCCTAAGACAGGCCCAACAACAAGGCTTTGCAACTCAGCTGGGCAGGATTAGCGTCCTTTTTTGTACAAGGCACAGTTTCCCATGCTCCTGCTCAGCACCTTCAAGCAATCCGCACGTCTGGAAAAAGACGCGGGTGGGCGGAAAGCAAAGCCTGCCCGGCTGAGGCGGGAGGAGGTGAGGCTCCCCCCGAGCCCCAGCGCTGCCCGAGGCAGATGAATCAAAGGCGGGAGGGCGGAGACCTTCCACCAGCGGAAGGACCGCGCAGAGGAACCGAGGAAGATGCCGACATCACTTTCCAGGGAAAAGAGC
Source organism: Burhinus oedicnemus (assembly GCA_008921705.1). Lineage (NCBI taxonomy): Eukaryota > Metazoa > Chordata > Aves > Charadriiformes > Burhinidae > Burhinus > Burhinus oedicnemus. The sequence continues at coordinate 88,641 of VFFE01006030.1, read as the reverse complement.
GTAAAGAAATAAAGCGCTGTGCGTGGCTCCCTCCGCGCTGGGAACAAAGAGTGCCTGCGGCGCCGGCCGGGGCCACCAGGGGGCGGCCGAGCGCTGCCGCGCCCGCGGGGCCGGGGCCGGGGCCGGGGCCGGGGCCCGTCTGTCCCCGGCGGGGGCGGCGGGGCCGGTGCGCGGCTCGCCCCGCCGGCAGCAGGGCCGGGGCTGCCCGCTTGCGGCCTTGTGGCCGTCGGGAGGATCGTTGGGGGTGTATATCTCCCCATGGCGATGGAGCAGGTTTTCTCCCTCACCCGGCGCCTTCTCTGCATGTGCTCCAGTTCAGCCCCGAACTTGGGGAAACAGAGTGGGGAGCCAGGAGGAGCTGCAATTCACCGCGCATTTTATTTAATCGCTGCAAATTAGTTCTGTGGCCATGCGAGTGTCGGTTGCAAAGTGCTTACACACAGTAGTATTCAAGCATCAGTCCTCTTGGCGCGCCTCCGGAAGCAGGAGTCACATATGGCATCACAACAAGTTTCACATCTTGCTGCTTAAATACACTATTTAAATATGACCACACTGGCATGTCTAAAATCTGGGCTTGAATGCTGCAGCCTGGTTTAATCTTTGTCAGAATATGAAGGCAGTCTCATCAGATGTTTCTGGCAAAAGGTAGCGCAAATTTGCCATTCAGACCTGTAAAGATCTAGTTCTTAATTGCTATTACTATCAATCACTGTGCCCATCACTGTACCATGCTGTACAGGCATGGAGCTATAATATAAAACAAAAGCCAAAGAACATTTTTCCACCAGAGGTGAGAGAAGCAGCTGCTCTGTAGAGGACTGACTTACTCGACAAGCCAATGCTAAGTACCAAGCTTACCAGCATATTGGTCACATTTTCCAGACTGCTGGGGAGTATTAAATTGCTGTAACATGTACAGAATAGCTGCAAAATTTGTTTATGATGGCAAAACCTAGGAAAGGGTCAGAGAGAGAATGTGGCCATTCCAAGTCTAAAGCACATAGTTGAATTCCTGGAGGTAAATGCATACAGTGTTTTTATACCTATTTAAGCTTCTGGGCTATAGCACAGAAGCAAATTTGTCTTCTTTGAGTTAGCTTAAGCTGAATGGGAGAAATCCTTCAGAAAACTGAAATAGTGGAATCCAAGTCTTGTGCAGCAAATTGAAAGACTTTTAAGCAAATCTGGATAATGCTGAAACCCGAGAGAATCACCCTTGTCCTCCAAAAGGAGAAGGATGTCTCCACATTAAAAATATATGCTCTTCTGGTACAGTGCATTCTACAGGAATTTAAAATACGCTTATCACAAGGCAACCAAATTTCTGGTCTTTCTGGATTTGTAGGATAAAGGTAAGGGAGATCTTAATTCCACTAATATTTTTAGCCTGTAAAATTGTGGAGGGTTCCTTGAACAAGCTTGGCAACTCCCTCTGATCTCTGCTGCACTCAGTACAGGCCAGATTCTGATCTCTGTAGGCCTGTTGAAAATGTGATCTCTCCAAAACTTAGTGTTGCTGTTCTGGGTAGATTTCAGTAAAACTTCTTACACAGCTCCATGGGAGTGAGTTTGGATGTCCCCCTCAATCCAGAGTCGAAGACCATGAATGCCTACACTTCTGTTCCTGTGAATGTCTTTGGCCACAGAGGAAAGCATACTCTTCCTGTGTTAGCCAGGGTGGGCTATCTGACTTTGAAATGAGCTCCTTCTAAGACCTACCTAGTCCCGTTCACCTTGCCAGTATCACTAGCATGTACTTCATATAAAAGTAGACATACTGGGTCTGACCAAAGATCAGTACTGTCTCCACTACTGACCAGTTGCAACTATCAAGGAAAGAGTACAGGGAAGAGCAAAGCCATACCCCAAGACTTCCCAGCCCCCTTTCCCAGTCTTCTTGCAATGTGTGACTGAAGTCAGAGCTGATGCCTTTATGCTTAGTAGGTCTGGACAGGTTTTCTTCCATTGCCCAATCCCCTTTGGATGCTCTGCCAATTATTTTTTTTTGTTCACTGTGTCCCGTGGCAAGGATTTCCACTGTGTAACTGCATGTTCTGTGAAAGAGGACCTCCTTTTGTTATCCTGGGACCCACCACCTGCCCATGCCATGTTCTTTGGTGAAACGGAAGAGAGTTCACATCATCTGTGCCACTTGCAGTTTTATAAACTTTGATGGGCTCCATAAGGTCTTCTGCTATTCTTCTAGGACAGTGGACAGAAGAAGGACTTCCTGGGGAAAGTGAGTAAAAGGTTCTCAGATGTGTGATTTTCTGTGACCAGCTCCCAAACCACTTGGAACAATCTGATTTAGGACTGTTGCTGTATGTGAAATGAAAGCTGGAGAGCACTTTGGTGCTGAAGTGGTGGTGCTGCTGCTGAGTTCAAGCTACACATAACTTTTGTATCTAACAGACTTCTCAGTGAAGGTTGCAGGCAGTACTCCTGCTCCATCTCCTCCTTCTGGGAGCTCTGGATTGTGAGAATAGTCCATCCAACTGAGTTTTGTTTCCCAGTCTAATTCTACCAGAGCGTATCAAGCAGGCAGAGAAGGTAGGATACACATTCCTCCCCCAAAAATTCTGGACATCCACAAGCTGTACTTGTCAGCTGGCCCCAGACCGTGCAGTTTTTCCTGGGATCACTCTGCCCATCCAGCCCCAGACCTGTCTCCAGGAGACCTATGTGGAACCAAGGGACGAAGTTTCCTGAGCAAGAGACAGTTCACACAAACAACTGTATTGTATCCTGGTGACGAGCAGCACTAGTAGGAAGCGACATCAACTCCAAGACCCAGTAGGCGGCAGCAATAGAGAACTTCCCTTCTGCTGTTTCCACCACTGCCACTCAGGGCCTGAGGCCTCCTCTTGGAGACCGGGTTCATTCTTCGTCACTTAGCTCCTCATTGACTCAAACTGCCAAAGAGGACATCTGGTAGCAAAGGGAGCTGGTGCTTTTTCTGAGGCAGAAAGACAGTATCTTTATTAGCAGCTGCATTTAGACTTCTAACTAATTTCATCTAGGCCACTGAACAGTTGGAGAATGACAGCAACTCCACTGAGTTTTGAGGGTACAAGTGCACCTAAAGGCTTCAGCTGTATTAACATGTTTGGCTACTGTGTGACAGATCTGCCGTTGGGTATGAATTCAGGGATGGCATTCTAAGAGGAGCTGGCATTTTTGATCGGTTCGTTGGTCATGACACCTGAGGCAGGAGTTTGCATAAGTCTGAGACCCTATTTCCAACGCCTTTAATGATTGCAGTCACTGAAGTGAGTTGTGTCGAGGAGACAGAGGCTCCATCAGGAGGGATAAAGGAAGCACAAGTGTGAACAGCTGCGTTACTCTTCACTGGGGCTGGGATATCCATCCTAACCGCAGGGTGGGCAACAGAAAGCTCCAAGCTTCTCAGCAGAGATTAACTTCCTCACCACCTCACAGTTTATTTTTAAGATCCTCATGTGTGGGTATTGGGAGCTGAATTCCACCCCAGATTATCAGATCTCCCAAGGGGTAGAGTGGAACAAGAATTCAGAAATCAGTGTAGGAGCCTTAGGGAAATGGCATAGCATGCTCTGGTCTGGCAACCTTCCTGCAGGTGGGGGGCCAACAGTAGACAGCTCCCAATAAGGGTAGACACAGTAGGACAACAGAGATCTAGGAGGATAAAATAAGGTCTGTACAGGGATTTGGATTTTAAATAATTTGTGAGATGCACAGGAAGCCACAAGGGTTTTAAACAGGGATTGTAGGGACAAGCTTGTTGCTCAAGCAAAGAGAATCTGATCTGATTGATGCCTCCGATGCATGCCACATTTTTTATAGAGTTGGAAAAGAAACCCGACTTCTTGGACTTGACTTGCTTTGCTTCCTGTGTAATGTGTTTCTAAGGATCCGTTTGTGAGCTGAAAGAGATGCATGGGACACGAACGGAGCATGGTGCAGTGATGCTAACACCCTATAGCATTTCCAGTACCCTGAATCAAGTATCTCTGCATGGCACAGTGTGGACCTACCAACTCATTCAAAACCAACTCACAACTCTTAACCTTGACATCCACTTGTATAACAGACTCGGCCATTCTGGGCTTGCTAAGTGGGACTTTGCTTGTTATTTCTTCACTGGACATTTTTTCCTAGTCAAAAACTTCATGTCAGTTCAGCCCTGTTCAGTTCAAGTTACAGTGGTGGGAGAGGGAAAGTTACCAATGTTTGCTTTCTGTACCAAGAACAATAATGTTGGAAGCACTAATGAAGAGTAGGAAGGGTGTTTTCATAGAAAACATGTTGCCTACGTTTCATCTGAGAATGCGAAAAAAACTGTGGTTGCCAGCTTTAAGCTTGACAGGTTGCTGCCAAAACAGAAGCATTGCCAATAAAAGCAAGGAAAGATTTGCTAAGAATACATGCAGAACCGTCTTTGCTCCTCGTAACTGGAGAATAGTTGGAAAGTGATTAGTCCACAGTGCTACTTAGAACAACTTTATCATATGTGCCATATGGACTGCAACCCAAACTTCTCTATAGTTTAATATTTACTAATAAAGAGAGAAGTTGAGTGAAAAAAATTACATACATGTCTATGTAGACTGAAAGGGAAAAAGTAAAAATGGAAATGGAGAGTCTTTTTTTGGCAGGGATGCATGACTAGACTTACAAGCAAACAGTCAAGAGGTGAAACTCCCAGATTTGACCATGGGGAGGAGCAAAGAACTAGCCATCAGCCAGCATGGATGATACAGCTCCTAGGAAAGGGAATGCAACACCAGAAGTAGAACTGAACAGTCCTTTCTTCAAAATCTGCTGTGATTTTAGTAGTCCTATGTTCCCTTCTGGCATATTCTGGCTCATCTTTACCACTAGTTAAGTTATATTCCTAATACAAAAAGAGGAACCGCACTCCATAAATCAGATGGGGATCTATTTTTTCAGCTGACTGAAAGTCGATAGAGACTTGTCAACTGAGAGCTGTGATCATAGCCAGGTCAGTCCTATGCAGAAACCACAGCACCTGAGGAAGTCAGTTCCTAGGTTTTAGGTTGGGGGATCAAGCTTTTCCCTAAGCCAGGAAAAGCTGGGGCCAGATTTGGATAGTCTAAGGTATTTTCACCCCCATGTGCCAGAATGTACCTGCTGCCACCTCATCCATCCATCATTATTGCTTCTAAGCAAGGTTGGTTGAAGTATACACTCATTAATTACTGATTTCTTTGGAGTTCCTGTTGGGTTCATTGAATGACTTTGTATTGCATTTCCAATTATCTGTAAATAAAACATGATAGCTGCACAGATACCAAAGGAGGGGGAAGGCAGAAATGGAAGAGAGAATAGTCAAGGGAGCTTTTTGGATTCAATTAAAAGAAGTTTGTCCTTAATTCATGCTATACCAAAACCGTATGAGGCTTTGGGATTTTTTAAAATTGAAAAGTTTCTTTATGTGATTTGAATTTGCACTTTGAAGTTTAGCCCATTTCACATCAACTGAACATCCTCACCCCATGGTCTGTACTTCCTAAAATATATGTATTTACCTAGTGTCAATCTCAGATTATCCAAACAGCACCAGACAAGCTGTTTCACCTCTGTGCCTCCATTCCCCCCGTACTCCCTCCCAAAAGGAAATAGATTATTCTTCTTGCCTACATGCCAGGATTTTCCAGAATCTGCATATTTCCTTATTTTGGCACTGATCCAAAAGCTGCTTAAGGTCAATGCAAAGATTTCAACTGATTTCCCTGGGCTTTGCCTTAGTTAATAAATATACTCTGAAGTCTTTGAACAAATAGCACTATAGAAATGCACTGTGTTAGTACTAGTGCATCTTACGCTGTCTTCAGTCAGTTCTTTGGCTGGCAATATTCCCACAGACGACAGACTGAGCGAAAGCCAAGTGTCGAGCTCCAGATTTCACCCATTGTCTTCTAAAACAACTGACTCGTAATGCAAATTGTTCTGCTTTGTTAGGAATGAAGTGTAGCAACTCACCAAAAGTATTTATTCCCAGGGACATTTCTTGATAGGCAAGATGCATTGCACCCAGGTGGTGAGGGCTAACACCCTAGGAAGTTTAATAGCCACAGGGGATCTAGCTTTTTATTACGTCTTAGGCAGTGCAAGCCTGGGGAGAGCTTCCCTGGTGAGCAGAACTATCCTTATTTCCCAAGTAGAGAAGAGGAGGCAATGACAGTTTAAAGCCAAGCTCCTGGCAGACAACAGGAAACCTCCCATTAGCCTCAGAAGTGCCCAGATTTATCTAATGAATCGGTAGCACGGGCAGGGAACTGACCTAAACCTCTCATGAATGACAGTAGCTCTGCAGATTGGCCCCATGACTCTGCTCCTTGTTTTAGCGTTGTCTAAACTCCTTGCATTCATTTAGTCGCATTGATGAATGGTTGTCGGGTTTGGCCATTCATCAGTGCTGATGCTGGGAAACAGTGTGGAGGCCTTTTAGGTCCCATTTGGTTTAACACTGACCTGCTGAGGTCTCTGTTTAGTGTTCAAGACCATGACAGGACCCTTTCCGTGGTGAAGATCCGGCACTAGTCAAAACTGGAAAAGAATCCTGCCAGATGGGGAAACCCTGCTACATTTCCTCAGTGTCTCCCGGGCTATAAGGATTTACCTCTTAACAAGATCACTGAGATGAACAGATGCGCCCTGACCTGAAAATTCTCAGCATTTTGATCAGTGTATTAACATACAGCACTTGAATTGTCAAAATCATTTACACCTCCAGACACATTCCTTTTGCCAGGAAGAAGTGTGTTGAACGTCTAAACAAAGGCATGACCTATACGTGAGGCTCGGCTAGCTCTTTGGATTGTACACCCTGTAGAGTTGCTTGTCAAAGCAGGACAGAGGTACAGTCCCTGACTCTGAATTGCCACTCTGGAGTCACACTAGCCATGACAGACATTTCTTTCTTTCTGGCCTAGAAGAGGTGCCACATGGAGAGAATTCCCTGTTAGCTTTCAGCGGTGCCGCTCGTGCAAGTGCATCATGTCACATGGGTAGGCAGGGAAAGTCAATCATGCTGCTTCTCACAAGCTGCTTCCCAGGGCTGGGCAAGAGCAATAGTGTTTATGGTCAGATAAAATTCAGGAATCAGTAGGTTTCAGGGCACATTTCTATGATCTGTTAATCAGCAAGTTCATCTTCAGATCCTGATACAGAAGTGTGCTGCAGCATTCATCCTCAGGGATGTCTTTGAGGGACAGATATTGAAGATTTCAGTTTCTGTAGCCTAGGACATCTTCAAGAAGCTGCCAGCATGTTATTTCTGTCTGTCAGGTAATATACCAAAGCCATCAGTTCATCTTAGAGAGGACCCAGGGAGTGAGGAAGGAACGGGTAACAATAATTTGTTGTTAGACCTGAGCTGTTGATTCCTTCCATAGATGAATAGTTTAGCTATCAGGGATCAAAGACCTTGCCTCCAACAGGAGAGATTTGCACATACGTCTGCTTGGCACTAACAAAGTAACTAGTAAACAAAGTGGAGACTCCAGGCTTTGAGACCTACCCATCTATTGTTTGGGGCTTGGGGCTCACAGTTCCTTTAGACCTCATTTGCAGTGATTTTGAGGATCCAGCAAAGTGTTGGTGCTTATACAAACATATAAAACAGAAGAAACATACAGTGAAGAAGAAACACATACTTAGAACAACAGCAGCAACACTGGCATCGAGACTCACTGAAGATCCCTGCGAGTGATCCCACAGCTCTGAACTGAGAGAGCTCCAGCTTGTCCAGAGACACAGACCCAAGCCTGGGGAAAGAGTAGCAAGGGCTGCTGAATTGAACCAAAGGCAGCATCCAAACAATGCCTGCTACAGTAAAACAAGTATATTTGCCAGAGCTAACAGTTTTCATGAAGCAGGAAAGCTGACTAATAAATCACAGTAGAGTGGAAACCCCACAGAAACAATTCAAGAGACAAGAAAGATAACATACAGGTCATGAACAGGTGTGGAAGATGTTGGAGAAACAGCACCATTTCACCTCCCGATGGGGTATCTTCTGCAGAAGGAAAGCACAGCTGTGTAATGAATGGCAAGGTACATGACACAGACTTCCAGTGAAGATGCTATCTGTAGCATGATAACAGAGCCAGGGAGATTCACACATGCTAGGCACATCCCTAAAGACTGCTAGCCATTCAGCTACCATTGTAGTAACTCTGCTCTAAGATCAATGAGCAATTTGATTTCTGATGGACTGCAGACCCAGCTACCGTGTAATACTAACAAAAATGATAAGCAGGAAAATGAGCTGGGAGAAATACACCCGTGTGCTGATGGTATGCATTGGCCAGTGCAGGGCAAATGCAATTCATGGTAGGAAATGCATTATTCTGCACAAGAAATGGCAACCTATCATGTGCTTGAAACAGTTAAACACATCCTGCTCTCAGGAAGGATTCAAAGGAAGCCACAATCATGCCTCAGAAAGTCAGGAGCAAAACCACAGCAGTGGGAAGATTTTTAGTATTGATATGTGTAGCGTACTAAAGCAAGCTTATCTGGGTGCCAATATCTCCCTGAAGGTTATAGGCATGATGACTTCCTTGCCTCTCTGGATCTATCACAGCAATGTTCAGCCATTTCTCCCAATAAGAACCAGAAATTTGACTGTCTTTTATTGCCATGAAGTTGACCAGGCAAGACATGTCTGACAGCACCAACATGACACCTGTCCAGGAGCAGCATGATAAGGGGCTACTTTGCAAGGGAAGGCAGGCAGGGAGATGAGGGTGACCTCAACACAGGTAGGACAGCACCTTCACCAACACAGTTCCACAGTGCCTGAGCTGGGCAGAGCAGTGACAGTCCCAGACAAGGTGAGGTGATATGTTGGGTCAGGGAGCATGACCAGGAGCAGCAGGAGACAGGGTCAGAGCCAGGACTTGGAAAAAAGCTGCTTACAACAGAGGTCTGGCATCCAGCCTCGAAAACCAGCCAGTAAGGCAAGATGAGGCAGAGGTACACCTAGGACACAGCTCAGGATAGGTCTGGGCGCCTGTGCCCTAAGCTTATATAGAGTCCTTGGGCCTATGGGCAGAGGGTGTGTTGGTGGAGAGCCTAATAAAGGCTGGGCAGGGCAACTAAAATCAACTGGTGCCCTCAGGGTCCTAATAGCACCCAGAAACACCCTTTTCAAGTAGTGAGCATTTCAAACTTTCAGTTTGAAAACCTCAGGAAACAAGAGATAGTATTTCTTAGTTTATGATATAGGACCATGGTGGAATGCCAGAACATCCTCACCACATGTAAGGATGAAGAGGTTACTGTAAATCTTATCCAGCACTGTAGCGAAATATTTCAAGAAGGTGAAAACCCTGCAAGTCTAAGATGAAGTTAGGTATTGACCCCTTTGTGCCATCTGTGAGACTACTGAAGTATAGAGTTCTCCTGGCCTTGACTATCAAGCCAGCAAACAATGAAGAACAGATCCCCATCTGTAGCCATCTACAGACATTTTATGACAACATGAAGAGGAAAAGCTAGTGGCAAGACAAACCCTGGTTGTATAGTGAAAATGAAGTATGTGGTCTGCCACAGACATACCAAGAGTTCATGATCGTACACAGCATTAAAATGATAACTTCCGCAAATGACTGGATCCTTAGAAACTGAGATACATTAAGGATGCAGTGAGAATCCAGGAACTTATGAGAAGGATGAATAGATTCTACCTACACCACCGAGAAGTGTAAAGCCTTGAACTGGGCCACACAGCACGGGTACATCTACTGTATTTCAAGTGCAAATCTGGATATACACTTAAAATCAAACTTGCCTTATGTCATCAGCACACACCTAAGCAGCATCTGCCTTCAGTGTGGGCAATGGGAGACACACTGTTTCCAGCCTGAGGCTGCCACCAGGATTCATATGTACCATCGCAGTGATACCACATGGAGAGTGTTGGGCAGATAAGACCTCTGTTTTGTCCTCACAGTGCCACACACCACAAGGGCCCCTGGGATTCATTGGTGGCCCAGGGTTGGAACATCCTTATAGCAGCATGATCAGAGGAGTCACAGGCTGGTGAGGTACATGCATGGAGCATGGGGAGGGGAATGCACCACAGTTTTTGCTTGTTTCCTGAAAGTACGTAGACATAGCCAGTGAAGCAGCATGAGAATAGCCAGGGAGTTGCAAAAAGGCTTTTGAAAGGAAATCACGTGGAAGGAATCAAACTTGAAATGCTACAATTTCTGGGACTTTTGTTTAAGAGATCCCTAAACTAGTGACGCTGGAAGCGGTCCCTCTCTGTTTGTCTTGGTTGTTACATTCTTCCCTAGCCAGCTGCTGCTGGCCACTTCTGGAGGCAGGATGCTGGGCTTGGGGTACATTTCACCTGATCCAGGATGGCCATGCTTGAGAGATGTGTGAATTGAGTGAAGAGTGTAACAACTAGTAAGAGAAAGAGACTCTACATAGACTTAAAAAACCCAACCTGTCTCTAGAAAGGGCCAGAGGGGCTGGTCGCTGCTCAGTGCCAGGATCATGAAAAGTTACTCAAGTTAGGACTGTGACTGGGAAGTTGACAGTGAGTTTTGCAAGGGCTGGCGTACCAGACCCAGCTTACTCACACAAAGGATAAGACAGCACTGCAAGACGTGACTACTTAGCACTAACTGGGAACCTCTGCTCCAGATGCTGTCCCTTTTGAACACAGCAATCTTCGGGAAGGTAGAGTCAGTAGTGAAGGCAGTCAAGCAACAGATGGTGAAAGCAAAGGGAGTAGAAAGGGATGCGTGCCAAGGCAGACCATCACAGGACAACCTCCCTGCATAACAGAATTGCCCAGTGTAAAGACTTAGGGGCTAGAAGAGCAACACTTCTTCACCTGAGAAGTAGTCTCCTGCAACCCATGGCAGGAATGACATGTGGGATGCAGAACTGTTGGAAGGGCTATCAAGACAGGCAGGCCAGCATTACAGCAAAAGAGTCTGAGACTGTGCTTAGGGGTAGGTCTGCTCCAGTTGTCAAGTAGTCACGCAAAGGGCGTGTGGCAGGCAACAATTTGAGCTACAGTGAGAGTAAGTGCTGAGGTAGCTGCAGTCTCAGGACAGAGGGGTACACACTGCCAAAGGCAATGGAAGACAATCAGCAGACAGCACACCCAAAGAAACAAGAGCCATGTCCAGAAATGGGAGCACTTATAAGGAGGCTCTGCTGTCAGCTTGCTTAACACAGGAGAGTTGGGAAGAAAAAGCTGTGGGAGCAGCAAGAAGGATCAGCAAAATGGATGCAGCAAGAGGAAGGAAATTGTGCCCCTGAGAACACCAACAGTGCAAACAATAGGTAAGAGAGGGATTCAAAGTCTGGCAAACTTGAAAGGCAATAATAAATGTTCTTTCTAGATGGAGCTGTGCACTGGAACTGCAGGGTATGGCAATTCAGCAAACATTTAAACAAAACAGAGCAACAAAAGCAGCTAAAAAGGAGGCAATAGCAAGCTAAGTGTGCCATGGAGCAGTGAGTGCAGGCTTGGAGGAGGCTAGAGTTTGGAGGATGCCCTAGGAAGTCTGTCCAGCCACATGCAGGACACTTGCTGTGGCTGCAATGCCTCTAAAACAGCTGTTGTCAGTGATGCAGAGGTTTAGTCTTAGAAATATTGCAGCGTTCCTTGCTGTGTGTCCTACTAAGCAGTGCATGAAATCACCTCAAAAGCTGTGCTCTAGGGTGAATTCACTGCCAGTGGCCTCAGAGAGGTTTAAGGCTCTCCTTCTGCCTCAAACTGCATCAGACTCAGGACAGGGCAGGTTTCTAGAAGAATCTAATGTCCAAACCATACCAGGACCCCTGATTTTCCCATTGAATTGGCTTTTGGGCTGCTGGGGGTGAGCAAAGCCGTGCAATAAGACACACTGGAATGCCTGACCTGAAGCCCCTGTCTCTAATTCTTTCAAAACAAATAGCATGCAAAAAAGGAGCAGGTTTTAACCAGCCTTGGTTTGCAGCCAACATAGGCACATGGTTAGCTTTAGCAGGACTGGACAGCATATGGCACAGCGACCTGGCTTGTTGTGAATAATGGAGTATAATAAAACCTGTCAAACTGCTATTGGCAGCTAGGGTGAGGAAAAAACTATCTGTGCACAGACAGTTTGAGAAAACCTACTTGTCACTGCCATGCAAAATATTTTCTGGCAGTAAACATATATTCATAAAGTGCCTCTCAGCCTAGGGTGTTTTATCCTCAGTTTCTGAATTTCTACTGGAATCCTGCACTACTGTGGGGATGGTGAAGTGGGGAATGCTAACAGCTGGGAGGAACAAAAAACAGCTGCATGGGAAGGGGAAGGGGAAGGAGAAGGAAAAAGACCCAAGGAATAGGTCCAGAAGCAAGACCAGCAGGAGGAGATAGAAGGGGTGGCAGGAGGACAGAGGAGAGTCATGGCCACCAGCGGGTGTGTTGGCTGAGAAGCACATGAAGGGGCTGCCTGGTGGCTGGGGTAGAAGAGCGGGGCAACAGTGTGTCCTGAGCCAGGCAAAGGGAGGAGAAGGCAGGATGTTGTTGGAGAGGCTAGCATTGGCTGGCTCTGCGATTGAGGAGGTCTTTGTGGGTGATGGGAGGGCTGCATTTTGAGTGCTAAAGCTTGAAGGCAAGGAGTCAACGGAGGATTTTCTTTGTAATCCATCTACCCAGCCAGTGCTGGCAGGAAGGTGAAGGCTAGGGGAAGTGCAGCTCTTTACCTATGAAAGTTCAGCCAGTGCCCGGCCTCCGTGGCATCTCTGCAGAGCATATGGGGCCATGAAGTGGGCTTGCAAGTACAACTTTGGCTGACGTGCAGGGAACTCCAAATCCCAGTTCCACCCTCAGCCTGGGAAGGCTGAACAGAGCTCTGCCAGACCAACGCAGGTCAGAATTAACCTTGAATTTTCATGTGTTGAGTCATCAGGCTGAGCTTTGATTTTAGGCTGCATCTCTGGACAAAAGCAAGTACCGCAAGGCTTAAGGTCAGCTCAGCCTGGGCTTGTCTGTACCCTGCAATGTTCTTCTCCCTCTGGTCTTGGATTTGACTGGTTTCTGCAGTTGTCATGCTCCCCGACAGCATCATAGGGAAGCAGGAGCGTTGCTTAGTCATTACAACCTGCCATTTCAAGCATCAGTCTTGTTTTTTTGAAGCAGACACTGAAAGTACCTCCCTTATATCCTCAAATGCCTTAAAATGTTGCTACTGCTGCTTGGGGTGGCTGCTTTGTAGTATCAATGGCCTGCCTTAGCTGTGCTAAACGCACTTACGTGGGAGCAATAGCAACAATCTGGAATTCAGAAAGTCTACAAACAGGCAGCCCCGTTTTAATTAGTTGAGTACAGAGACTAATTAATATGCAAATGAGGAGCTTACCAATATTAATCATCTGTTTTACTAGGCTGCTCTACTAAAGAGTTTCTAACGAATTTGCAGATGACGTTTCCATGACATTAAAAATCAGCTAAACACCTATCTGAGAAATACTCTCCACTTAATATAAGGGAAAGAGAGAAAGGGAGCGTGGGGCTTTGGGTTTTTGGGAGGAAAACAGCAGTGACTAAAACTAATTTTGTCTTTGGCAAGTGTCACATAGGCTCACTGAGTCAACCTTTTCCAAACCCTAATTGAAAGCATTTCAGCAAGCTAGACACCAGAAAGCACTTGGACCAGTGGCCGTGCACGTGTGTCTCTGTGTGCGCGTGTGCATAGGTGCTTGTGAAGGACATATTGACTAAAAAATTGCATGATTGACTAAAAGCATGATTGACTTAAAAAAAACTATCTGCCTTTAATATCTATCAATAGCTCTCAACACTGCGGAACATAAGCCTCAAGTAAAATCACGCTGGGGTGTATCTTCTATGATTTTCCTAGCTCTATTCCTGTTACTAACGCCTTAAAACACGGTAACTGAAATCCTGCCCCTGAGCTACGCCACTCTTTACTCTGTTAGGTTTACATTTTGCACTTCGCTGAGCTTCTAGGTGAGTTTGGAGAAGCTTCTTGTCAAATTCACTCTCTGATTCTCATACATTACTTCAATGCAATTGCATATGGGTTCCCCTCACTGCCCCAGGGAAGGCAGAAATCAAATAAAGAATGTTTTCATTTCTAACAAATCTGCCAAAGGATTTCTGTACCTCCTGGTTTTCTTTTCATATCCCTTTACCCCCATGTTCCTTCTATTAAAAGCAAAGCCTAAATTCTTGACATGATGTGTCCCTTTAAATGACTGAAAAAGTGAGAATGAGATTTGCAAATCTCTTCTTGAGTCACAGGTGGGACTAAAAATCCGCCAGCAAGATACTTCACAAAATTAAAGACAGCCTTAAAAATGAATCCAAAAACACTGGCTGATCTTCAGTGCCAGTGAATGGAGCTTGGCGGGTGATTTGGATTAAAGAGGTTCCTGAGGTTGCAGAGCTGGAAAATGGAAATAGCTCAGCAGCACCTGCCATCACTCCTGAGATAGGCTTCTCCCTCCCAGCTGACCACGTGGAAGATACACATTTCATTTATTCAGAAACCAGACCTGGGCTGAGGCTGCCCTTGGTCTTCATTCACCTCCACTTAAGTGACAGCCAGAGCATGTTTCCTTCCTGAGCTGGGGATACTGAGATGAGAAGGATAGTTGAGCCCCATGCTCGCTCCCAACATGCCCTGAAAAATCCTATGCTGCTAACTGGTAACCAGTTTTCCCATAGCTGTCTGTAACATGGAAAACTGCTTTATATTTAGGTTATGTGTTTAATGCAGAAGCATTGCTCATTCTTCCTCCCAGCACTGTCTCTTTTCACCACTCCTTCCATGACGCTTTTAGCTCCCAACCTCAGGAGCTCTTGGGGTGGTGCAGCAGTGCCAGGGGAGCGCCAGGGATGAGGGTCACACTGAGGTGCTTGCAGGACATTGTGGGGCACAGAGCAGGAGCAAAGGGTGCATGCATGGAAAATCTTGATGTGCCTGGGAGTAAAGAAGGGAAGCAAAGGTGGGGAAGTGAGAACTGGGAGATGCCACGTTAGTGTGGGAGGATCTACAGGCTTTGAATCCACCTTGGGAACAGGGTTTAATACCAACTGCCCCACTGTTGTGAGTGCATGAGCTCCGATATTCCTCATTGTCCCAATGAACCCAAATCTGGCTTTCATGTAAAGAGCTGAGGTGTGCTTTTGAACCAAGGATGCTTCCCTGGGTGTTTCAGCTCTTTCAGAGGGGCCGAGGTATTAGGTGGGTATGTAGTCTCTCCCTCCATACTCCATGCAGAACAAAGGGCTTTGCTTTCTTCACCTTCTTCTTTCAAAATGTTTCTGGGTGAAGCTTCCCTTGTTTGCTCCTGTCCTAACATCACTTGGAGAAGGCCCTCTTCCTGATAACAGGAGCATGCTGGAGGGATTGTGCCACCTTACACAACCCTTGTCCCTCGGTCCGTGACTTCCCCACCCTCCTGTCACAACCCCCACACTGGACCCCATCCCCATGCTCCCGCACACCTCCCACATACGTGAAGATCTGAGCCTCATCCCTTCAGGTACTTGTGGCACATCCCATCTCCCCATCTCTAGCCTGCGGAGCTAGAAACACCGATCCTGGCACCCACTGAGTCCTGAGCAACAGCTTGGGCATGGAGCAAACTGGGGGACAGGAGGCTGGCGACCTTCCCAAACTGGTTAAGGGTCCTCTTCTCCCTGATAGATGCTTTCCTGCCACCTCTCTGCCTTGTCCCACTAGTCACCGAGGTGACAGAAATATCTCCTTCTACACAACTGCTGAATGGCTTGGGCTTGTCTTTCCCAGATAAATCCACCTGTGAGCGGTCACGAGGAACTGACAGTTTTCAGTCCCCAGAATGAACGTTTTAGAAAGCTATGAGTGACTGAAAATTGGCGAATGGAACGAAAATGTTTAGCTGGCTTTAGCTGTAGTTGTTGCTAGCACAACACCCACATCAGCAGGCAGAAAGAAGGCGAGCGCAAGAGACGGGGAGGTGCAATAAATACAACCAAGTAGTCTAAAAAGCAGACCTACTATTTTGCCAATACGAGCAAGTTAAAGTACCCTCAAAATTTAGGATTTGTGAAATAAGCTCTTTCTAAGCTTAAGACTAATAGCAATACTCCCATGGGGGAATAAGGACCCCATTGATTGGAGAGATTTTTAACAGGGAAATGTTTTCCCTTAGTATTAGCAATGCAAATAACAGCACGGTGCTAGAGTTTGGTAATGGAAGGATGAAATTGTGTAGAAACCAACTGAGGAAGAGTCAGAAAGCATGTCTTTTTTCCTCTTTCCATGGCAAAGTAAGCAGAACTGAATGAGATTAAAAAGATCAGGCAGGATGGTTTAGGCTATTTTATACAGGAAATTTCCATTCTGTCATTATCCAGACTTCTGGGGTCATTTCGTTTTGTTTTGGTCTTTTAAGGAAAAAATGCAATTCTTAATATGGCTTCATTATTTTTACCACATGTCAAAAGTTTCAGGGGAAGATAAGGACCAATCTTATTCTTTGAAGGACACACAGAGGTGGCAGAAAAGACAGAAAGAAACAAACAAGTTTGGGTAAACAGAAGCAGTAAAGTGTCTCTTCTCTGATACAGAATCCAAGAAAATAGACCATTGAAATGGTCTTTCCAAGCCCTGATGTCAAGTCTCTGTATAATCTCTTCAAAATAGTGTAAACCTCAGTGATTATTAATATATTTTTGGCTGTTTATATGAATCCTGAGAGGGAAAAGAAGCTTCTGCCATTTTAATTCCTTTGTTAATGTCTTTATGAATGCAATTAGCACTTCATTCACGCTTCTTTGTTTCTGGATCCCATTATGATATGGCTTATGCCAACTTCTTTCTCCCGGGAGAGGTGAGGCATCACGCAGCACTCCACTCAGCTGTGTGGCTGAGCACTGACAAACTCAATTTACTGGAGGAGTGCATGAGATGACACCATCCAGTCGCCGTTGCTGTGATATGGACAAATGGCCTCTTTCGTTCCAAACAAGACATCACCTATCTTGGGAAAATGTGTCTGTACATAGGTAAGTGAAAGAAAAACAAGGCCGATGTACCTGACAAGAAAGTAACCTACTGCAGCTGGTCTTAAAACTGAAATATCTAATTATTCAGTCAATTTTTTACTGTTGTACATCACCTGCTTACAGGATACCTATTCAGTTTCTTTTCATTTCTAAACATGAAGCTAAAGTCATCCCTCTTATAACCCCATCAGTCTCCACAGTCTTAAAACAGGGGTGGATTTGGCCCCTCAAATTTTTTCCCATCTGCTCCAAACAGCTTTGATGTGAACTGAATGCCACAAGCTCCAGCTCCTGAGGCCATGCGGCTGGAAGCCAGACCTTTACATTACCAGGGGCTTGGGCTCGCTGAGATCTGATCCTGACCTCGTAGTCCATCGGTGTAAGTTAGGAGGAAGCCCAGTGAGATGAGTGGGCTTGCAGTGGTGTAAAACTGAAATCAGAAGACGATCAAACCTTTTAGTCTGTGAGGGCAGCTTTTCAGCACTATGTGGACATTTACAGGTGCAGGGGCAGTAAGCATCAGGTGCCTAAGTGCTGCAGCACCCATGGACAGTGAGGAGCCTAGATGTTTCTGAATAACCCACCAGGTAGCAATTCACACCTAAATACTTTTGGAAATCTGGTTTTGGAAATCACTCCTCTGAGGTGAGGAGCCAAAGAGCAGCCCTGATTCAGGAGTGTGCTGACTGCGCACAGCCGGGAGAATCCAGAGAGACTTGAGCCTGTTGGAGTCCAGCAGTGCTCCCAGCTGCAGGGTGATGAGTTTTTTGTCACCTCCGTCAGGGCAGAGGATGGAGGCGGATGCGGTTTACCTGCAGGATTGATTCTTCAAAAACACGTCAAATATTCCACAAAGGCTGAAGACTTCTCTCCCCTGACAGCGGGATGAAGGCAGTGAAGCTGTAAGCTCTTCCTCCTGACAAAACCTTCTGGGGAACGGGACTGGGAGAAGCTGGTTTACAGTGTTGTAGAGCCTTTCTCCCTCTTTTTATGTTGGTCCCATGCACTCTTTGCTTTCCCCAATGCATCCTGGCACACAAAGCACATCCGCAGACACAGAAGTCCAGACACTCCCTGTGGGCTCCAGATCCCCTCCTGCACCGCCCCCTCATCCCTGAGGAACCCACTGACAGCTAAAGAGGATCGTTGTTTCCATCACAAAACAGAAGGGATGGAAAAACTGTGGGCTAAAAGCCCAAGGAAAAGAGACAGGAATTCTTTATCGCTTATTAAATGTGCAATTCAAAACCTGGTGAATAGGGAGATGAAAAGCTCCTGCTGAGAAATGGAGAGAGAAATTGCATTTTGGCCTCGGGGAAACCTGTGCCTATAATATTAAAGATGTGCAAATAAATAAATAAAGGCAATAGCTAGATTTACGTGTCTAATATCTTCGCATGCCGTGATCAATGTCGATATTTTACTTTTTTATGAGGTTCTCCAAAAATCTATGGCCCTTTCCTTTATTAATTGTAGATCCTCATTGCAAAGGTCCTTCGCATGTCTCCAGCAACTAGGTCTTAGCTGTCAACTCCATTAAATTCTATTATAATATGGCATGATTGAATGCTCCGGTGGGATTGGCCAGCCAGTGCGTATTAATATATTATGGAGCACGCAGACACAGGCACCAGCACCTTGCTGCATTCACAAAGATGCTGTTGTGTTTACATTTTTTTTTCCCTCTCCATGCGCACGTCTGCTGTTTCAGTGGAAACCAGCTTTACCGTAAATTATCCCTTGCAAAAAGAACAATGTAAACTGTGAGGGAGCTTTCCCTGGGATGTGGAAGCCAGCGGTCTTCCCTCAAGTGAACACATTCTCATTCTCTGCCTGGGATGTATTTGTACGACTTTAATTAGTTTGTGTTTGTACAGTATGAAAATCTAGGAGGCCCATGGTATTTAAAGTTAGGGAATATTGAAGAGCAGAGGATTTCCCACCCTGCTGGTTAGAAACAGGGGTGTTACGCTGCTGGGAGGGAATAGAATCAGAATTCAAATAGACGGGATTATGGATCTTTTTTTAAAGTAGGATACACTGAAACATCACCCCTGGCTGCCTACAAATGAGGAAATATTTCAAATCAAGACGGCTTTTACTTGGGCAGAGGGAGATTGTGTGACATATTTTTCAAAGACTGGGGAGGGGACTTTTGTGGCAAAAACACTACATCCACACCAAAAACTCAGTTTGCTGTCCTCGTGAAGCACCTGATATGGCTACAAAGCCCACCTTCACAATCCCTTGCTTCCCTCAGAGCCTAAGCAGCCAGCTAGTGCAGAGCTCTGAGCTGGTGTGAGCTGAAACAGCCCCCTGCAAGCTGCTCCCCTCTCCAAAGTGAGAAGAGTCCCTGACATGCCACCCTACCTCCTCCTGCTCCATCACATTTCCTGCTTCACCGTCTCACATTCAGCCTCCCCCTTCCTTGAGGGGGTGGAAGTGGCTGAATCCTTGCACCTCTTGGATATTTGCACCAATTCAGGCTGATGTTTTGCTCCAAGAGTCAAGTTTGGGCTAAGCTGCATGAAGGTCTAGTGGTCTTTTATACTTCTGTAGCATGCAAAGTAGTTTGGCAGATCATACATATGGGTAGTGGAAGACCTGTGCCTTTTTGGGGCAGTGCATGTAGAGTGGATAGGATGTCACCTGCAATGACACCGTTTAGACAATTTAATCCCACACCCAGTGCATATTTGCAGCCTGAACCGAGCAACCCAACTTAGGCACCTGCTGGTTCTACTAGGAAGGCCTAGTAGAGCAAAGCAAGACCACAGGCTCTGACTGAAAATCAGTTTACTTCAGAATTGGGATAGAGAAAAGACATGTGAAGGTGTATCTAGCTCTCAAACCATGTGTAACTCTGCGAGATCTCTACTTGTCAGAGATGCTCTGATCTGATGAATTTCATAGTTAGCAGCAGTAAGTCAGCACTTCTAGGTCTCTGGAGAGCTCTGCTGGGACACCAGCCTCTCAGCCCGTCGCAGCCATGTGTGTCAGTGCTATTAGCTCCCTTTGCCTGTGTTTACACTTGACAGTTCCAAAGCCCTGTGTGCTACCATGAGCAGGAATGCAGCCAGGGCAGCGCCAGCCACAGCACTACAATGGACAAGCTTTGATGAGCATTAACACTGTGGCTGCAGCCAGAAGACAGAAGACGTAGTCTGACTGGGGCCACGCTGAGGTCAAACCAAAGACTAATTCATGTCTGCACAGCCAGGATACGGCTGGCAGGGAATCAGGCAGGGCTCTGTGTACCTGGATGGTGCACTGTAGGCAAACCTTGTGAAATTCTTGGCTTACTGGGGGTGTGCTGCCACAATGCATGAAATGTACCCTCCTCCTCCTCCTCCCTCGATTCATGCAGGATCATATTCTGCACTGCACGGTTTCAGTTCCCATGCTCCTGACATGCTAATTGCCTTGGTCAGAGATGTTGCCTGGCCCAACTCAATCTGCTTTTAAAGACAAAAAACTCACCTAATTCCGTAATTCATCCTTAGCATCACACTCCACTTGCTTCCAAACAGAAATCATAGACAGATTGATTGATCTGTCACAACAAGGGCTAAAGATGGTCTAATATTAGGGGCTGAGGCCAGGGAGGAAAAGATGCTGCTCATACTAATAGATTGCAGTTCTTTTCCCAGAGGATATCATTGCCTTTAGCCAATTCAAGAGACTAACCATCCAATTTAGAAGAATAAAAATAATCATTATGGTTACAACAGTGACCAGGGGGAAAAAAAAAGTAAAAAATCAAACCTTTCTGAGATGCAAAAGGGGAAAGAGGACCTTCTTCTGCTTTCCCAAAGATGTGCTTCACCTTTGTGCCTGCACTGTGCAGAGGGCAAAACCAGTCTGCTTTGTTCCTCCTGGAGCCAAGTCAAGGGGCAACACTGTAAAACAGAAGCATGAGCTGTTTTCCTAGATCCAAGGAAGATGTAAATGCGTAAAATGTGATGGAAGAGGTTGGATTTTTTTTTTCCTTTCTTTTTTTATTATTTCTCTCTCAGGAATGGTCTGACAGCCCCAGGCTGGAGTATGTGTCTCTCCCAACTACTCTGTCACCCGGGTAACCATGGAGACCATGACGATCGATTAGATGCCATCTGATCTCAACCTCATAAAAAAAACCCCACGTGCACCCGTGCGCATACACGCACACACTCACAAGAAAAAAAAAAAACAAACCAAAACAAAACAGGCAGCAGATGGCAACCAGGCCACTAGACCTGTCTCCAGAGAGAGCGAGCCGGGGAGAGGGACTGAGAGATGCAGGCAGAGAGAGATCATGAGGGAAAGGGAAAAAAAAGACAAAGAAAGAAAAGGTGGGGAGGGGGGAGACAAAGAAGCAAAGAGATCGGGGGAGAGAAAGGAAAGAAGGAGAGATGGGAACGGATCCTCAGCTGGTGTGATTTTGGGGGAACCTGTTAGGGTGGAGCAGTGATCATTTACACTGCCTGCAAGTCTGTCTTGCTTTGAGGGTGGAGAGTGAGGCTGAGAGAGATTGGAGAAGAGGAGGAAAGTGTGAAAATACCAAGTCAAATCCAAGGAAAAGCCTGTGGAAGTGCAGTAAATGTGCCTTTGTGCACTTCTGCCCTCTGCAACTGGTCAGGCCAAACAAGGTTTCTCTCTAAAGATGCGAGAAGGGGTCCAAACAGAGATCAGAGCTCCCCACCCCACCGAGGCCACAGCGGGTATAATCTGAGAGCTCCTGCACTAGCTCCATGCCACCAAGAGGACTGCTGCTATGCTCTGGTCACCCTACTTGGGATCACTGTGAGGGATGGAGCCAGAGGAGCTGCCTCACCTGCACCTCACCTCTGAGGACCCATGGGTGGTCAGACCAGTGACACTCACTAGCCTGGAGCTGACTGGCAGGAGTAAAACTGCCTGAAATCCTTCACAGCAGGAACTCCTATGTCTGTACAACACCTACAACAACCAAGTCCTTCCACTTGCTGGAGGCTTTTGTGGAAATGCCAAAGAGCCAAATAAATCATAAAGGGATCTTGGAATTGTAGGACAAGTGATTGGACTGAGATCCCAACAGCATCTGGGAAAAATATTAGGGCTTCAACCATCACTCTGTGGGGAGATACCAAAATGAGGCAAGTTAAAGCCTCCCTGAAGTCTCACAGCAAGGGTCCTGGGGTCCATTTTTCTGCTGCTGTTAGTTGGAGAAGTGGAAATGATTTTTTAATATGAACTGATTTGAAAATGAGTAGGCTGAGAGCAGAGAAATGAGGATGCAAGGAACAGAAGCTCAGCTGAGGAGATGGCCAGACCTATGTATGTGACTGCATGGGCCTCTTCTGGAAGCTAGGGCTGGGATTTATGTGACCAGTGCTGAACATCTCCATCTGCGGTCATCAGTCTGGACTCCCTTTAATGGAGAGAAACAAGTCCTTCTGGTGGGTACTTCACCTCACCCTACCACAACTGTCTGAAATAGGCTAGATGAGTTGCACCATTATAGTGCCTCCTTTTCTTCTGTGGGTGTAAAGGGAGTCAGGAGGAACTATCTCAGATGAAGTGGGGACATAAGTAGTTAAGTAAGACAAATACCACTCCAGGTGTGTCAGTGGCATGCAGGCTGCTGCTAAATAACTCATCTTTCTCCTTATCACTGTCCTTTTACAGACACATATGCAATCACATCTCAGCAGACAGGAGCTGGTCCCTAGGGATCCCTTCCCGGGATGCTGTCAAGAATGGTGGGCACCATGTAGATGATACCCTTACTGTGAGGACATCGCCAGGTGAGGAAAATGGTTCATGTTCAAAACATATTGACTCAAGTGAGTTTAAAAATTGCTCTCAGGAACAGCAGACACCTTGAAAATTCAGTAACTGACAGCACCAATTCACTAAAGTTAACCATATCTAGTTTAAATGGAGAAATGACGATCACCCTGTCTTGAAGATGGTACCTGTCTGCTGTTGGGTAGGTGTGGAGGGCAGGGGGCTGATGATTAACTGAAGTGGGGCTTCTTTGAGACCCACTCTCAAGAAGGTGCTAACTCACCTGCACTTTAAAGAGTGGGTGAAGAGGACCACATCTGTATTCATGCTGCACAGAGATTAGTCATATGCATGTTCTCCCTTTCCTGGGGTTTCCTGAAACGTTCAAAACAGGATATTACCTACACTGATATCTAAGGTTGCTTCTTAGGTTGACATTTACCCTAGCAGAGAGAGCAATCCAAATGTAAGTGAACACTAACCGTGAACATTATTTATTTCAAAGAATAGTTCTGCCAATCCTCAGGATGGCCTGCAGCCCAAATCCTTATTTTCAGAATTGTCAGCTTTCCTGTTTTCTTCTCTGAATCACTGCTATTAAAAGAAAGCTTCGTCTACCTATCCCCAAGAAAGCATAAAAGGGAAATGAATCAGAAAGCCAAGAAGTGAACTACACCCATGAAAGCATGTTTCCCTAGATACCTTCAAGGAAGATGAAGGCACAAAGTCATCTTCTGTTCTCAGCTGCCCCTCTGAAAAGTTACATTGGATATTTCTGTAGCAAAAAAGTTAGTCTTTGTTTGCAATGAAGAAACTGAAAAGGTAGCACGACAAGTTATCTAACAGCAGTCTGATCAAGTCTAATGTCAGCCACCTGACCACACTGGTTATTCCACTCAGCCTTAGTCCATCATCAGGAAAGTGTCCTGCACTTCTCTGAGTATAACCCAGTGACACCAGATTAGTGTCACTAATAGAGGCATGAAATTGCTCTAAGAAGGCTGAGTCTAGGTATCATGTGTGTGATTCTTGAAATTAATGGGAAACGGATCCAGCTGAGTTCCAGGACTGCTAGAGCAGCATCATTTCTAAAAATCAGTGCTGTTTCAGATAAAATGTGTTTTATTAAGTAGAGTTCTAGATTAAAATCAGAAAGAGCCAAGGAATGTTCTATGATCTGTATTACACAGGACAAAAAAAAACCCAGAACATCCGTGTCCCAGTCCACTTCTCAGCCTGGGGGTAAAATTCTGCTCCGTTGAAATCAAGAGCAAGTTGTTCTGTGGTTCAGATATTTCTCCCTGGATTTTCCTAGTTGATGGGTAATGGGGAAATAAGGGATATGGCCTGTGTTATCCAGAAATGCATGGCACTGACCCAGCCTGTCCTGAGGTGCTTGTCTTCTTGTTCTCTTGTAGAGGGAAGAGATTGATTAGTGTTTAGTGGTTTAAGCAACTTTAGTACTCATGACCAGCCCCTGTGACTTTTTTCTGGGATGACAGGTCCAAAACCTCCTAAGTAATTTCTGGCTTCACAGAGAGATGACAGAATTGATGGTTCTGGTTCTGTTAAGAGTCCACCAGGGGCTCATACCAAACTTCCCTGCTCTCCACAGCCTTTCCCAGGTTGTACCAACTGATGGAGCCTAAGAGAGGGACCACAGCTTTACCAACATTGATCACACAGTAAGAGATGCTTCAGGGCACCTCACCAGCATCAAGGATAGATGTATGCCCTAGTGAGAAGGATATTTTTTTTAAGTTGACATCAAGTTGGGTATAGGTTGGCAGGGTGGAAGCATGTTCAAACATTTGTTAATTACTAATGCATCTATCTCCCAGCAGAACTGAGTATTCATTATCCTCAGGGCCAGAGGGCAACATTATTGCTGCAGTGTTTTGTCACCAGGCTACCAGGTCAAGAAGTGGCAGCATGTGATACGGTATTTTTAAGCAAATGATTCAAAATCCCACGTGATTAGGAAACAAATACAAATACGGGCTCAATTCCACCTCAGAGATCCTGCAAGAGGAATAGGAACTGGACAATGAGCTGCATTTGGACCGTTGAGTTGACAGGCAAGCTGTGTTTCTTTTTCCTGCCTGCCAAAAGATGACTGGAATGCCCAATTTGGAGCAAATCACCAGAGCGTTACCCAGGGAATTTTCTGAAATACACAATAATGGAAATCAATATCCCATAATGATGTAACACAGGAGTACAAGAAAACTGGCATGTTTGGTGTCCGTGACAAATTCTGAATGGTTGATTTCTCTGTTTTGGCTTAATTGCTGTGGGTTACATGACCATATCCTTAGGAACAGAGTGCAGAACTTTTTGATTTGGGCAACCATAGTTAAGTTCCCAAAAATCAAGAGGCACTGAAACAAATATGGCCTCATCTTCAGAGATCATGGACATCCATAAACCCTCTAACCTTAGCTGCTGTGGAAAATAAATGACATTTTTATTTAGATGGCAGGATCTGAGAGATTAATTTTATTCACTCGGGTGTAAGAATATAAGCCAGTGTGCTTGCATTAGTAATTAACAATGCTTGTGGGGATTCCTCTTGAAATGACACCCATGATGGACCCTCATCCAACAGAGCTCACTGCTCTTGCTCTTTAGATAATGGTTCTTTTCCCACTGGTTTAACTGGGAGAGAAGGCAGATTTGTCTCACAAGAAAGTACTTCCCTACAGCCTGTTTTCACCAGTCCTCATTTCCAAGAACCCTGCCAGCCAGTCTGTGAGCCATAAGGCTTCAACAACAATGTGGAATGTACCCTCCACCTTTTTTTTTTTTAACCTATTTTCATCCAAACTCAAAGTTTTCCCATGACACTGCCTCCTCATCCTGCATCTCATTTTCCACCTGCACACTTAGCCCAGCTATTCCAAAAGACTGTGACCGTTCCAGCCTCCTCTATGCCAAAAGCCACTCTTCCTTCAAAGAATTTCTCAGAGCTTTTCCAAGTCCAAGGCAAGAAAAATTTTCTTACTTCAACCCCAGGCTCTCAAACTCAAAGGCATCAGCTCATAAAGCAGGAGAAGGACAGATTCAATCTAAAGATCTCCAAAATAGCCTTTTTGCCTAGTCAACTCATTGTAAATACCTGATTTCCACAGAGACAAGAACAAACTGTAAGGGAGAAACCGAAGAGCAGTAACAATAACCTTAGACTGGGGCAGGAGGATTTTATTTTGAGGAAAAACTATGCGTGGGAAGAGTACCTAGCTTGGCTAGGCAGCGACCAAGGGAGAGCACAGCCTGCGATTATTCACAAGTACAAGGAAAGTATTGTGGGGGTGCAGTAAGGAACAAAACAAGAAAGCATACACAACATAGCAATAAGAAAATCTGAACTGGACTCTTAAAGATAGAGGTTGCCAATGAATGGGTGGCCAGGCACACAGGCCTGAATCACCCTGCATGAAAGAGTGGTGGGCACAGCCTGATGCCAATGGAGGACCCTGGTGGTCCACACAGCATGGTGGCACCATGTCACTAATGAGAGGTGTAAGAATCCATTAGCTTCCTGGGAAAACTACTCCTGCTAGCACTCCCTGAAACAAAATAATCACCTGAAATTGAGTGGAAAGGTACTGAAATGCTTCTGAGTGTCTGAGTGATGCTTTGGCCTTTTATTGGGCTGATATGTCTCAAGTAGTAACAAGTCAGACAAGCTTTCGAGCATATATGCCCTCTTCAGGTCTGACACAGGGTGGGGTGCTGGAGAAGATCTCACGAGGCACCCGTGTGCAGTTCTGGCTTTTGAGGGTGTAAGATGGAGAAGCCACCCATGGGACACGGAAGTGCTGCTGGCTAGAGTATTTAAAACTAGGCAAAACACTAGTAAAGGTACTTTAGTTTATAAGCATATGCCAGGAGGAAAAGGGAACAGACAAGACCGCATAAACCTTCTCCATCTCTCGTTCTCATGAACCCCTATTCTATTTTGTATTGCCCCATGCCTGCATGCTATATATGTAAGGGACTCAGCAGAAGGGTCACCCTACCAGTATTTGTAAAATGTCACTTACGCCTACATCTGGTTAAAGAAATGATGACACCGATAAGAGTAATAGTGTGAACTGGGGACTCTGAGGATACCCAAGCTCTGGGCCAGAAGAAGCAGGACTTGGGAAATCCATTACGAGCAAGAGTCTTCAGCCTAGGCTGTCCTTCTGAAAGGGGGAAGACAACAAACACCAGAGCCTGAGTTTTGTTTCTGGGTCTGGGCGGTTTTGTGTCTTTGTTAGGAAATGAGTTAGAGTTTTACCAGGTCTCTGTACTTGCTCAGCCATCCTATTGTTATGACAGAGAACCTTAAGATAAAGAGCAAGAGTGTTGCTTACTCCCAGCTGCTCAGGGCCACATTCACTAATTTCAAGCCCTTCTAGGTTCGTTTGCCGGTTGGCTGGTCACAATCATTGAGACCAGCCATGAAATTCATCTTTAGATCCTTATTTTGCACTACCACCAGTCCCAAGTTGGGTTTCCATCTCAAGTAAAAATCATGCAGAATTCCTAAGTGTGAATAATTTATATTAGGGGATGGTGTAACAGCCAGTTAGATTAACACACTTAGAAAAGTTCCCCCTTCAAGGATGCTCGAAGCTCAACATCACCTGATCTTACTGCTAGAAACTCTGTTTTCTTTTTCCCCCCCTTTTTTTTTACCTTACCTTCTCCTTCCTTTTTTACTGCTCCTTTCTTCTTTCCTTCCTTTTCCTACCTTCTTCCTTCTTCCCTCCTTGCAGTAACTGTCTCTCCTTGCTGTTAGAGAAAAGCCCTTGCAAAGCCCCGTTTTATCTCAACACAGCAGGATTCAGACAAGATGACTCAGAGTGGGTGCTCACAGCTCCCAGACCTATTTCAAATAGCGCTTAGCCCAACAAGTCTCTTCCTCATGCAGCTTTTTGTCAAGGCTTGCTCTGGATTTGATTCCCCCCAGCCTTCAAGACTGCATCCCGCCAGTTTGATATAGTGCAATGCCAATTATTTCAGCTGTGACATGTGAGGATAAAGTTGTGGGGGAGGATGCTGAATAAGTCCCTGAGAAATCACACTGGCCAGATCTTCAGAAGCACTGAAGAAACTAATTCCCTTCAAAATCAATACTGCAATGCCGCTGAGGAATCAAAGCAATGTACTTGAGTGAGAGCAGAGCTGAATATACCTGTGAACAAGTGTCCTGATCACGTATACCACGGTGCCTGATCCCCTCTCCCTTGCAATATTACAAGTCGTGAGAAAATTAATTGCAGTCCACAGGGCAGTGCAATCATAAAGCGTGGGTAAATGAGTGGGGAATCAGGGCCAATAAAAATACACTCAAAGTGATCGAAACATTCTTTGCCAGCCCATTTTTTTCCTCTTCTATTTTTTGTCTTCTCCTCTTCATGCTTAACCTCACTTCTCAGGCTTCCTAACACTATGATTATTATTATTGCTATTATTATTCATTGTTGCTTTGTGGGCTGAGAGTTGCAGATCTCAAGAATAAAGCAGATGTCAGCAGCTCCGAAGGATCCTATTCTATTACACAGCAGAACAAATGAGTATGTCAAGGAAGGGCTCTCCAATCTAACAAGAAACCAGCACAAACAGACACAAAATAAATAAATAAAGAAACCCTGCGGGGACATGCAGGCTAGTTCTGATTAGATATTATGCTAACATGATGCCTACTTTCTACGCTAACAGTGTTTTAATACATTTAAATGATACTGGGGAAATAAGTCATGAAATAGGAGAAGAAGCCTTCATGTCAGAAATGATTAAGATTATCCAAGGGGGCCAGGCTGCCTCTCTCATGGAAACGCGGCTCATGGTGTGGGATTATGAATGTAGCCCAAAAGGTATTTACATAGTGCGCCCAACACCATCTCATTACCTTTGCCAATGATTGCTTTTCCCAGCTGCTGGAAGAACAGTTCGGCTGGCGAGGAGAAGGCCAGCACCAACGTCTGCACTACAGCAAAGTCTCAGCCTCTGCTGAGGCTCCAGGAGACCCCTGGGTTGTGCAGGGACATGCCACGGGGGAGATGCCTGAGCAGCTGTAAGAGGGGCTGGAGTCAGCTGCCACCTTGGTGCCTGCACTTGACGCTTGCAGGGGGTGCATGCCTGCCTCCAGCTTTCCTGCAGAGGAGCCACGAGCCAAGCTGAGCTCT
Source organism: Burhinus oedicnemus (assembly GCA_008921705.1). Lineage (NCBI taxonomy): Eukaryota > Metazoa > Chordata > Aves > Charadriiformes > Burhinidae > Burhinus > Burhinus oedicnemus. The sequence continues at coordinate 59,688 of VFFE01006030.1, read as the reverse complement.
TTGGAAATGCACATTTCCAGAGCAAGGCCGTGCTTGCAGTTCTTGGAGTATTCTCCCTCCAAACTTCCTGAGAAGGGAGAAAACCAAGCCTTGCCTGACTCAACCTGTAGCCTTTCGTCTTCATCTTCTCCCCAGCTGCCTCCCCATGCTCCCCCATCCCACAGATAGAAGATCTCTTTTCTCTCAAAGGACTTGCATAAAAACTTGAATACACTTGTCACACTCCATGCAACGATGTGAATGTTGCTTGTGAAACTGCGGCCTTGGAAGACCCTCCATCTCCTGAGTCTTTGCAGCCCCAGTAAATGGCCATTTATTAGCTGTAGCCCATAATTTCCTTCTTCCTGTGGCCCATCCTGCAATTTTCCTTGAGATGACAAGCTATGAATGAAGAGCATACTTGTTTTCCAGCTATAGCATATAAAACATGGATATGGGCATAAAATCTTGAATCCATCAAGAAAGCAGAGACTTTCCCTTGTAGGACTGAAGGCTCTAAGGACCCTGGGCTGGGCTGAAGCCTCCATACCCTGGGAGCTCAGGCACAGAGCAATGATACTGATCCCAATTACCGGTAACTTGAGTCACCCAAGTGCTCTGACAGATGAGCTTTGATGAACCCCGCAGCAGTAGTTTAAGAACTTCCTGGTGACCCTCGTCCCATTACTCCCTTTGCAGATTCAGCAGATGAGAATGTGTGTCCTCCCGTGGCTCTGCCATGGTGGAGTCTGGTGCATTAGCTTAAAAGCACTGAGACACCAGATGATGAACTGGAGCGGCTGAGACTTTCTGTCACAGGGGCAATAACTTGTGGCTGATGGACGAGGCAGACAGCTGGATATGAAAGTAGCCTAAACTGCCACAAAAAGACTTGCCAGCTCATCTGTCAACCCTAAGTGAGCGGTGAATCAAACTGCATTAGCCTCTGCTCAATACTGCAGAGCAGCAGTTGTCAGGAAGATCATACCCAGTACGCACAGGCGGGCAACTCAGAACTCAGTCCTCATTTTAAGAGACCATGGAGAAAGTGAGCAGAGGAGAGACCATACACAAGAAAACAAGATGAGGACTTCAAGATGGCCAAACAAACAACTTTATTTCTTTAAGCCTAAACCCTGAATGCAAACAAACTATGGCCAATAGCAAGCTAGAGTCATTGCAGTCTAAAACCTGCTCAGAGGTTTGATTTTGTGGAGCTGAGGACTTGGGAACACTGTGCTGCATAAATGTCTGCATGGAGACTACAACTACCACCAGTCTGTGGATGAATTCCCTTGGGAATGTTCCCCAAACACCAGGGCCAGTGAATGACAGCATCAGTGGACCTGGGAGTATGGTGTCCTTTGGTTTAGCAGAGCACCAATAGTTACCGCTCTGTCCTAAGCCAGCTCATGGAGGTAGGCAAGGGCCTGTTCTCCTCCTGAATGCAGACTCCTGACATCTGAGCCTTGGTGGAGAGAAGATTGGATTATGTTCCCATCTGTCCTCTACCAGATTTCTTCTGTGCCTATAACTTACCCATACCCCATCCTCCCTTGCCTGTAAAGCAAGGCCAGTGAAGCTATTCACCTTTTAAAAACACTTTGAGACCAACGGGTAGGAATCTTCGCTGTGAATCTTCTTCTGGTAGTATTATACTGAAGTCATTCAACAAGAGTTTTTTGGGGCGATGAGTGCAGCCCTGACATGGATAAGAAAAACCGTTGAAGCGGAGCTATGCAGAGCTCAACATTTAGCTACAATCTGCAGAAATGGAAACATCTTCTCCCCCACAGCCTTCAACATCAGGCACTCTTCACCACCTGGAAATGCATACACTTGCTAAGCCATGTGGGCTTTTAAGTGCTTTACAGGATCCTACTATGACCTCTAGTCTTATTAAAAATCTTGTGAGTAGCTGTGCACAATGAAATTAGACCCCATCAAAATGACACAAGATAGTTCATATCTCATAGAATTTTTACCTCAGGACACTGCATACACATTCAGACTCCTCTGCATCTAACACCCTCCAGGCATATTTTCAAATTCATCTGAAAACCAGGAGAGCTTGAAGCACTTTTTTAAAGGAATGCTGTAATTTTACATAATCATGACTCCAGAAAAACTCCAGACTCCCTAGCGAGATATAAGGCTTATCCTAACCCTGCAGAAATGAACAGAAGAAGGAGTAAATGAGAATGTGAATTATAACATGCAATTTCATAGACGTGCAATGTTTTTGCTTTTTTTTCCCCCTTCTTTAAATATAGCCCTGAAGTGGAGTTTTCTTGAGAAGACAATCAGAAAACTGGAGCCTGAGAGGAATGTACAAATATGCCTATCTGAATACGTATATATACATATATACATAAAAAGAGTTACTGCCCTAGGAAGCTTCAGCAGAGTTCCTATAAACATCAGGCATTGTCCTAGTTACAAATAGGAATGGTCTGTGCTCATGAGGAAATCCTGAAAAAATAATGGAGGTTCTTTTATCCTTCAGGGAATCTGTATTGTAGAGCCCCGACCAGCCAGTCTTCTTGGTAAGTTGTCTTCCCTTCAAATAAGGGATCACACAGCTGAGTGGTTTGAGAATCATTTATGAGGAATGGTAACAAATAACAGCATGGGGAAACAAAGGAGAAAATAGGCGATGCAGGCAGGAAAGATAACTGTGGGTAACTGACAGATTTCATATCGAGAAAGATATGAGGAAACACGTTCAAGAAGAGGATGCAAAAACAACTCTAGAGCCTAGAGCAGTAGACAGAGGTCAAAACTACAGGAACAGGAGGAGAGGAATGTCCAGCAGTTTGTGATATCAGCTGGTTTAAGTTCAAAGAGCTCAAAAACCAGGAAGGCAGTGCTACATAGCCTCAATGGGATGGAGGAAGGTGGTCAATGGAGATGACTGAGAGTGCAGAAGACCCAACACCACCTTCCATATGCTCAGGACTTGAGAACCAGAGCTCTGGAAGTTGAGGGAGAGGCAGCTGCTGGAGTATAGAGGAGATTAAAGGCTGCACAGAGATGGAGCCTAGGATATGGTGCGAAGCCCTATGGGAAGGGAATGGCTTTTCAGACACCTGATTCTATTCCCTGGAAATATTTTGTTAGGAAACACAATTTGTTAGGCCTGAGTGACTTCTTGGAGTAAATCAGTTTACCTCCTGTGCCAGGAATGACGATACAACTCGCAGGAGCCAGCGTAAAGCCAGTTGCAGCTGGCCCAAACTATACAAGTGTAAATAAATTGGTTGGTCTGGACCCCTGAATGTTCTGCACGCTAGCAATACCCTTGCTGCTTGTTCCAGGCATTAAACTTGTTTGAATTTTCATTATGCTTTTTCATTATTAATGTGTTAGTTTTAGTCCCTGTTTACAAGGGAGAACATGGGGAGCACAACAAGCCAGGGAGGGATGCGAGGAAGAGCGCTACAATTTTCTTTGTGCGAACATAATTAGGGCTGACCCTAATTAATACTGGCCTTCCCTTTCCTGACAGCATTCATCTGGGGATCTCAGACACACTCACCTCGCTTCACACTTTTTCTTCTGTGTTAGGCTGGGGAAACTCGCCCTTTCCTGAGGACAGAGCTGAGGTACTGAGAGATGAAATTGTTTGTTTGAGACCACTTTCTGACTCGGTTGTGGATCTGGGCTTAAAGCAGAGAAGTCCTGGCTTCTTCTTCATCTGGTATCACCCCCAGACACCACTGGGCCTCCTATCCAGGCAAAAAACTGCTGGGAAGGAAGGGTGAACAAGCAGCCACTTTGGGAGTTGACTGTGCCAAGCATGGAAAGAAAGGGGATATATGACATAACCAAAAGCACCGTTATGTCACCGTATGAATCTATGATGCATCCATATCTTGAAGAGTACATTCTGGTCCTATCCCCACCCCAAATGACATAGCAGAACTTGTCGCAGGAAAGGAAGGGCAACAAAGATGGACAAAGTAATGCACCTGCTCCTATGCAAGTTACTGCATGGATAAAGTAGCAAGTAACTACATAGACTTGGGAATTTTGTGGCTGGAAAAGAGACCACTGGGGAGAAAGATCTGATAGAGGTGTACAAAAGCAGGAAGAGTGGAAAACGTAATGCATGGGAAGAGAAGAGCAGAGAATGGTTGTTCGCTGTTCCTAGAAGTCAAGAGGTAGGAGGCAAATGAAATGCAGAACGTTCAGAACAAACAAAAGGAAGGGGGTCTGCATGTGTATGATTTTAAAAAAATATATAAATTGAACAAATTCATGGAAAACAAATCCTTCAGGGATTGTTAAACCCTCCAGACCACTTCTGACCCCAGGAGATAACCAAAACACTGCTAGAAGACAGGTGACCATGCCTGGTGATGTTACCTTGTTCTCGCCCTCATCCTCTAAGCCTCTGTTACAAGCCAGTGTCAATATGGAGCAAGACAGCCCTTTGACATGGCACAACAGAGCCACTCAGGTGTCTTTAGGCTAGCAAATAGCTGCTTTTCCACCTGCTTGTCTGTTTAAACTGCTCCTGATGACTGCTTACCTGGTTACCATCGGCCACTTGCAGTATGAGGTAAACCTTAAAATGACATTTATGACTGCCTGGTTGCTAGGTGCCCATTGTGTCATTCCTACAGACATGTTCTTAACCTTTGAGCCCTGTTTTGTATGAGCACATCCTATTTTCAGGTTGCAACACCAGACATTTGCATCAGCATCTTCCAGAGGGCTCCGTGCACCCACCTGTGAGATGCCCGATACTGGCCACAGCTGGGGAAAGGACACTGAACTGGGCAGAGCACCTGGATCCCCCAGTTAGGCAGACCTTACACTGCATGTATCGCATGGCAGGGTTTTTCTTTCCTGGTCAGCGGGCCTAAGGTGTCCAGTTATGATCACTGGGGTTTGTTTTACAAGATCTACTTCTTCCAAGTGAAGAAAGGAGACCTGGGGGCTGGGGTGCGCGGCATCAATGGAGGGAGAAATATGTGCTGATGGAATGCAGGTGCCTTCAAAATCCCCTTCTTTCTTTTTTGCCTTTTTTTTCTCCTTTTTTTTCACAAGAAAGAGCATTCCCCATGGCTACACACGCAGACATCAGATTTAAAAATAGCCAAGTTCCACCACGACTGTGGGGGAGTGAAAGACAGAAGACAGATGCATTGGCTGCCAGCTAGACTTGACATCCACTTTTTCTTTCCTCACCCTGGCAGCCAGCAGTTGCACACACGTGCACAGGTAAGGTCCTCGGTGGCAAAGCACATTGTGTCTGCCTCCCCCTCAGTTCACTAACTGCTGCACCCCAGCCATGTGTGTTTCTGAGCCGCATAAACCCACACACCTTGTTTACTACACCAGGCGTGTATCAAAACCACCAAGTTCCTCCTATTTGTCCTGCTTAATTCACAAACTACTCACTAGTCATTTGTGTGTGTGACTCGTTGCAAAGGTTACCATTCACATCTCTGTTTCTGGCTTGTTTTGTTAACTGCTTTAGTGCCTGCTCCACACCACCACTTTCCATGGCTCCAAGCTACATAACAAATGTGCGTGCATGTGCACGTGCACGTGCACGTGCATGTGCATGTGCATGACTGGTCGTATTTGCAGACCCTGGCCCAGGTCAATTTAAGGTGATCAGCTGCTTTCAAGGAGCCAGGCCTTGGTCTTGCTACCTTCCCCCGACTCAGGCAGTAGGAGATTCCTCCTCTTTTCCCTAACTGGCTATAATCCACCCACTATTTATGCTTTCAACCAAATGCATTCATTGAAAACATAAGGCACTACTGCCCACACACTCAACACTACTCGTCATGTACTCATCAGCAGTAGAAGCCACAGTAATACAGCAAACTTGGCTAATTTATTTGCAAACATGTTTACAAGCATCTCTTTGTGCATTTACCTAAATCGCATGGCTCACAGAGAACTCCTTGCCATGGGAAATTATGGATGCTGAAAGTTCACATGAATTTAAAAACCAACCTGACAAATTCGTAGAAGAAAAGTTCATCCAGTGCATTAAATGGCAATTAACTGGATGTCAGGAGAATATTTAGGGACAGTATTGCTGTAGATTTATGTTGTTTTCACAGGTTTACCAGGCACTCTCTTTTGGTACTGTTGAAAACAAGATACCTTTGATCTAACCCACTGTGGCCGTTCTTGGGTTCTTATATTTGTTTTCTGTGATTTGAGTGTGATACGATTCCTAATATGCTTATCCCAGGAGCATCCAGGCTGCATTAGGATCTTATAGACTCACTGAAAAGCATGATATGTATTTCTTGTTCTATATTCAGAGCTTGGCATGCTTAGCATCTCATTTCTGGGCTAGGATTATGGACAAAAAGAGTGGGAAATATCCCAGACCAGAGCCACCTTAAAAGTAAAGCAGGCTAGTCTCTTCTGCGTGATGACAAGGCATTCAAACCTGTTCAGTTTAACAAAAAGAAGGCTGCAGAATTGATATGGCCACTACTAATGAATACTGACCTAGGAAGGACCGACAGATGTCTGGATTTACTCAGGCATGTCTTCTCTTTCTGCCTGAAATATTTGCCCAGGTGGAATTTTCCCATTTGTCCAAAATTTCCAGACGTCTGACCAGAGCAGCAGCAATAGCTGTAGCTAGGCTCTGCATGACCGGAAAGTCCAAGCTAATAACTGGTGCACGCAGGCATATCAGCTGTACAGCACACATGCATACACCTGTTTACAAAAGTCCTACCTAAACCTGATAATATGATAATAGAAAACTCTTAATCCAGGGGGCCAAGATACAACAAAGTCCCATGACTGGATGCTGAAGGTGTACACACTCATTTTCCATATCAGTGTTTTCAACAGTGGGGAGAAACAGCTGGTGAAGTAACTTACCAAGGAACATAGTGAATCCTCCACCACCACCAATGTTCAGACCAAGCACAAATATTATTTCTGAAAAACGCACACTCATTCATACAGGAAGTGAATAGGAAAGTCCTGTGGCCTTCACCCTGCAGAGACATGCTCACAGTGGTCCCTTTCGCCTTTAAAAACTTCTCATCATCCTCCATCTCCTGAGACACCCTACCCTGAAGAGAGCTGTGAATATTAACTAACATTGCAAGGATGATCTTTGGAGGTGTCAAGACAATATGGCAGTGAAGGGTCATGAACACCCTCATGATGGCACTTGGCTATTCACAGTAGAAGCTGGAGCTTGATCTTAATGTACGCTCCTCTAGTCCGACAGGCAAAGGAAAAGACTGGAACCAAAACAGAGACCAAGGGACCTGAGCCAAAGGCTGCAACTAGGTAAAAAGAATCAGGATTTTGTCCAAAAGCCCTAGATTTCAACCATTAGCTAGCCTGGAGACTACTGGTTTAAACATACCAGCCAGTCCCACTCACATTTGCAAGGGAGCAGCTGAGGGGGTCTGCCCGTCCTGCAAATGCTGGCAGACCTCACCCAGGGTGGCCTCACATCCAGACCTAGTGGCCCCGGTACCTCTGTTCATGGCCCAGAAGGGAAACTGTTTTTTCACCATCCCCAGTTGCAGGCCATTCCTGCCAGCAGCCTCAAAGCTCCTAACCCCTTATTAAAACAGCCTCAATCCCACTGCCTAGATAAAGCAAACATGACTGGTGGAAAACAAGAATTATCACCCAAATGTCCAAGGAAACCACGAGCAGAGGCACTGAGCTATATCCAGCACAGATTTTTCAAAAGGACAAGGATTTTCATGGCTCAGCGTTCTAATTTGTTTGACCGTTTATTTCCGAGGAACACATCCAAGAGTGACAAGCTCCATTTATTTCAATGGGCAGCATATGCCAGCAACGTGAATGGCGTATGCTATAAAAGAGAATGGATGTTCTCAAGCATCCTGGAAAGCTGTCCTTTCAACAGATAGAGGACGTGTCGGTAATGGAAGTACAGCTCTGCTCTGACAAGCAACGCCATAAAAGCAGCGTTGTGGGTTCCCATGTTTGATGTCTCCCCATGGCAGCCCTGTGAGATTTGCTCAGGCTGCAAGTGAGAAACGATTTTCCTAATACCTGGCCCCGTGCTGGAGAGCCCAGCTGGGTTCTTTCATTCTTCTGCTTTGCCAGGCCAGAAAGACATCTCCTTGGGACAAATGGCTGCTTCAGGGTGTCGGTGTTGCACCCTTGCAGACTTGTAGTGGGTACGCACCAACCCAGGCTATTCTCATAAGTGACATTACCTTCAAAAAGGTAAAACAAAAGTGTTTTAAGTTTTGTCTCTTCTGACTACAACCTGAAGACGATCCTCTTCTGAATCTTGCCTTTCCAAAGCCTGATCCCACTAACCTCTGAAAAACCCTGGGTTGTGAGTCTCTGTCACAAATTCAGCACCCCCTATCACTTCATATTGTTTGGTGGCCTGTGATGCTTTGCTGTAAGTCTCATAGCAGTGGGCAGCTTTTATTCACTATCATTAATGAGTTAACTAATATTAGTTCCATGCTACATCTTATCTAGTAAGCAGTCTGGGTCATAAGGTTTTATTGGCTTGTCAGCAAACCGTGGAAGTCAAAAGAGAGTGATTTTCTTTTTGCTTTTCAGTGGGATGGCCCCTACAAGGGTGGGATGTGGGTGTTTTGATACTGAATCGTTCTCTGGCCACCTTTCATTCTCGCTAAACTTATCAGGCTGATGGGAAGAAGATGGGTGTTGTAGGAGCTGCAATGCCATCCACAGGAAACCAGCTTCACTTCTCCTATACCACCAGCCCTGGGAGCAACATCTCAAGCCAGGTAAAGAAGAAGAGATGTTCATGGCTCCCTTATAGCCCTCCAGCATGGCAAAATGTAATCCCAGATTCTCCTCTAGGAGGTGTCTGTCCACTTGTGCTTCAAGGTTCACTATTACAGATTTAGTCTGCAGTAAGGCCACGGCCATACAATGTCCCTGGATGCCCATTGTACAAACTAAAGACTCTTATTATGCCTCAGTTTCTCCTGTTCACTTTCTCTTCATCAGGTGCAGCTTGGAGGCTGTGGTTTCACCTTTTAAGGACAAGCCAAACCAATGCTATTCATGCCATTGAGGTCACCTTTGATACCATTTGGGAATTTCAGCTTGTCATCATGCCAGTGAGGTGCTTGCTTAGTGAAGAGACCAACCATAGGCTTGCACTGGCCATGCCTATATTGGAGGGTACATGTCATAAGGTGGCCTTGCATCTATGCAGCTTCTTTTGGGACCATACTGATTCCCAACATGCAGGTCTCCACTTGCATCAGGCTGTATTCTAAGAAAAAAAGACACAGAGAAGAGCTTTAGTCACCCTCCTTTGCCAAAATGGAACTGTTTTAGTTTCCATCAACTGCACTTTTGCCCCATAATTTCTGATCATTTCTGGTGACCTCCACATCTGGGCCAGTCGGCCCCAGGAGTATTGAGCTCTGGAAACCAGCCTCTTCCTCCAAGTGTGACTGGTGGGAACAAGTAGATCTCTCTGCTGGGAGATTTGGTCCTGCTTCTGGGCTTTGGGGATTTGTCTGCTCAGAGAAGAGCCAGGCTGACAGCTCCAGCATTTCTGACTGGCTTCTTAGGGCTAAAGATACAGAGGCTACACCCTGACTTTCCTGGTTGATGTGAGATTTGCAGTATCCCAGCAGGGCTGTTTGGGTAGGCACTGCAGACCTGGCATGCCCAGGGCAGGGTGGGAACCTCTAGATTTAACACATCTGGGAGCAGAGCAGTAGGGTAATTGGATCACAGTGGCAGTAAACAGCACTTTATGGAGCATCAGAAATGTCCATTCATAACCAAAGGGCATCAAGAATCAACTGCTTGGTCTCTTCCTGGAAATAAAAAATAAAAAGCAAGCCATGTGATGACAGCATCTGCAGCAGAGAGCAGGGTGGCTTGCATGAATTAGCAGCTTCCTGGCTGTTAACTATGGCAGTCTCAGCCAACTACTTGTTCCATCACCTGCAGCTTCTGTGGGCTGAAGCCCCAGACTTACACCTTGAGCAGTGCTGCAAGCCAAAGCACCCAGCTCCGAGCCACAGTCAAGTAAGAGCTGGAAAAGGTCTCCTTCACAGCTTGCTCCTTGAAGTGTGGGACGGTAGTCATTTGATGGAATAGGACCTTGGGTCTTGCAATGTGGGGCACAGTGACCTTGAACTGCTCAGATCTTTATCTCCAAAGAGCACCTGTGAAGATTACCAGATGGATGAGCTGAATGGGGATATGCCACAACCTCCGCGATTTCCATCTTAATCTTCCTAGCAGGGTAGCTGAGATTTTAGTTACTTCTCTTCACAGTAGCAAAGGGGTTTACTGAGTTCCTGTGCATAGGAGCTCAAACACACCCCCCCAAGCATGAATGTAACCACCCTTTCCATGCAGACCAGGTACCTCACAGCAATGCCTCCCTGCTCCCTTCAAGCTCTGCAGGAGGCTTGCTGCAGATCTAGGAAGCCCCTTGTCAGAACTGGCAGAGAGGTGTGCTGAGGACACGCATGTTTCAGACCCTTCCAGCCAGAGGCTGTATTGCATTTCTACACTCTACCTTCCACGGTGGGTCTTTGACAAGCACGTCCCATGGCAGCCAAGGATCACTTAGCCAAGCATCTCCAGAAGCCCCACTGGGATCGTGTTGGATATCCATGAATTCAATGCTGGTATGTGGAATCAGAGCACCTACACAAGTGACAGCCTCCTGCTGCCTTGGAGACATGGTGTGGGCAGGGGAAGGGAGAGAAATTCCCATATTTCCCTGGAAGAAATGTCCATGAGGATCCTCTTGCAGGCGTTTCTTTTGCTAGCGGGCCAGGTGACACGCAAGGAGATTGTATTCTTTGCCAGAGTATCTATCACTTTCAAAAAAGATGACAAAACACAAAATTATTCAGGCATGTTACTCATTCTTGTTAAGGTCCTGTAAATCATACCAAAAGCAGAACCTTTCATCACTCAGAGATCTCCTAGCCTCTTGCATATGTTACTGGATGATCCACTGGGACCCCTGCAAGTGTTTTCCTGCCACCTTGCCCCCACCTATCCTACTGATGGGACCCAGGGAGAGAAACATCTCTGGCAAGACCAAGCACCCACAGAGTTACCAGTGAGCAGCAGAACCAGCTCTGCTCTGTGCAGGAGACCACTACCTCGCCCAGCCCTCCCACTGCCCCTTTTGGGGGGCTCCAGAGGGAGCCTGCCAGCACAGGCTCCTAGCACAAAAAAGCCCGCAAGGAGGAAGATGATTACACCCAGAAAAGTGGCTACAGCCCCCATTTGGTGGGATCTGCAGGGAGGGAGATGGAGAAAAGGGGATCAGAGCAGAGAAGGGGCTGCCAGCTAGGAGGGGGGCTGGGGCAAGGTGGCAGCAAGAAGAGTCACCTTGGTCACAGACATCCCCTGGCTCCAGTGCAAAGGGGCCTGGAGCAGAAAAGCCACAGACCTATGGCCGGCTCCCTCGCCTCATTGTCTGTGTGCCAGAGCTGGGAGATGGGGAGGGCAGAAGGACCTGGTGGGGGGAGCCCTCTCTGCCTTCCTGGCTCCAGCAGGGTTGTGCCTGCCATGCACCGGGACTGGGGGTGGGTAGGAGACAGGGCATGGGGACCACCAAAATAAATGCACTAGCAAAACACTCTTGACGATTCTCCACATGCTCGGTGTACATGATGCAAATTGATGTTTAAAGCTTATTTATTAGCTTGCATGCGAAATGCCAGTGGTGTTTTTCTAGATCGGTGGGTATATATTTTTTTTGGGGGGGGACGATGGCGGCGGGAGCGAGCATGGCTAGAGACTGTATATCCAGAGGCTAGGGTTTATATCATGGGCTGCGCTCGACTGTTATAATTTGTGGCACAGATTCAGCGAGAATCTGATCTGCTGAAAATATTTGGGCTGTGAAAACTCCCACACTGTGACAGATGTCAAGTCCAATTAAGTGACTCGTGTCCAGGTTTCTGTCCAATAGGCTTTCCCATTAAATATCAATTTAAGAGGGAAAAAATGCCGTCCCCTTTTCTCCGAGCCTATATCTTTTCCGACCATCTCTCGGCTAAACCCTTTGGTACCAGGAGCGGATCCGCACGCATCTCTGCTCCGTCTGTCTGTCTGTCTCGCCCGTGCCACCTTCCGCACCCTTCCTTGGCTTCTTTGCCACTCCGGGAGGGGTGGGAGGAGGAACTGCACTTTCTTTTTGTGCCTGTGAGCGTACCTTTTCCTGCACCGACGTTGTCTCTCGCAGCCGCTCCGAACCCGCGCCGAGATTTTCGTTTATTTTGTTTTGTTTTTCTTTTCAGCGTTCGCATTTCTTTCTTTATTCTCACTCAAGAGATGCGGGAGGAGTTAGGAAGCTCAGGGACGGATGGGGGTTTGGTTTATCCTTTTTTTTTTTCCCTCGCCAGCTCTTGAAGGACCAGAAGAAAAACTAAAACAAACATTTATTTTTCGACGGCGTCTCCCTCTCTTGCCCCTCTCCGCCGGACCGCTGAATTAACAAAACCGCACGTTACAACTC
>VFFE01006030.1:13835-47208 GCA_008921705.1 Burhinus oedicnemus | reverse complement strand
AAAAAAAAAAAAAAAAAAAAGAAAGAAATAAAAGTAAATCCAGGACTGCTTTCCTTTGTGACAACCAAAAAAATTCTATAACCTGAAAAATGTTTCATGTTCTTTGCTGTGAATCTCTTAAAACAAGAAGCGCATTTTAGGGACGAAAGAGAAAAAGAAAAAAACACATCTGCTATCCAAAGATTTTAGTCTTTTTCAGGGTTTTTTTGTGTGTCTCTGTTGCTTTATATAATGCAATATTTTGTAGTGAAAATAGATAAATCTGGTTTCTATCTGATGCGTTTTTCATATCTCTCATGAATGGTGAGCTGTTTTGCATATAAATAAAAGTATCAAATAAAAGCTGTTTTTTCTTAATTATTTTTCCCTGTTGGTCTTTCTATAAGATGGTGATGCGATGCCTTTATGAATAAGGATTGCAAAGGCTTCTCAAGTCGTGCGTGGGAAAGCTTCAACAGGTTACCTGCCTCTTCCTAGGAAGACTCGGGCTGCAGTCCCTCCAACGCGTCTGCCCTGCTCCAGCTGCTCGCAGCTGGCTGCTCTGCCCAAATGCAGAGGGGGCACAAGACCGTTACTTTCACTTTCTTCCGGTCACGACTGGCATCTGGGTGCACGTTTCAAAGTTCAGGCTGTAAAATCAAACCCGACGCTTGCAAGCACCCGTTTTGCCACATTGCTCTTCAATACCTCCGACTTTGCCATCAAAATGTACGTGTTTTGTCCTGCCTGAGTGCACCAGATTTTCTTTCTCTTGTTTAAATTCAGTTTTGATCCCTCTCCAGCCAGGTCCAATTCTGCTGAAACTCTGTAAAAATCTTGGGCCCTTTTCCTGTTTTTGAAAACCTCCACTTTGCTCCTTTATATCAGGCTTCGTTGCCAAAGCTTGTCATTTGAAACACAGCACAGTGTTCAACCCAGACTCAGTAACGGACAGGTTATTACCTGAGTAATGCGAGACCTCTGTGCCATCTCATTTCTTAAATCCTTTTCTTGTTTACCGCGAGGGGTTAATTTTACCTATAATTTGAATATCGCCATTGACTCAGACGGCTGCGTTCAGCAGAAAGCTGAACGTCCATTGTTACTTGCTTTAGAGATAAAACCCTCCCTCCCCCCCTCCCATTTTTATGGCTGACACTTTGCACAGTGGTTTAATTAAGTGTGGGCTTGACCAGCTGAAAAGCTCCATGCAGAAAACCTGTCAGAGAGGCTGTTAATTCCACTTTCTGCCAATGCACGTTTCCCACGTCCCAAGGGAGCACACACAGATTTGGTAGTTCGATGGACAGTTTTCAAATCCTGCATCTTTCAGGGCTGAAATAACTCCACCAACTTTGGAGCTTGTTTTCTTTGGGACAGGCTTGGTTCTTAGGTTCTGTCAACATCTGGACACTGGGTCGAGTTTGATGCTTATTGCCTGAGCAATATTATAAATTCTGCTGTCCAACAAGCTCCCTACACTACCAACATTTGGGAGGACTTAGTTAATAAAAAGATTAACATATTATTTCCTTCTTGAGGGTGGGAATGCACATTTGAGGGAAGAGAGAGCTCTGCGTCACCTTACTGTAAAGCGCGGTGCCTGCAGTTACTGGCAGTTGATTCAAGCACGCAGAGCATGGGAATAAGGAGGTGTGAACCCACTGTCCCCCCCGGCCACACTCTCCCCTCTGGGGGTGTTGCAAACACATCAGGTCACAGGCTGAGAGACGCTCAAGCGAGGTCCCTGCAGGGAAGTTTGCTGCGGACCCAGCAGCAGTTATTAGCCCAGATGTGTCGTGGGTCTCAAGGCCCCATCCACGGGACCCTGTGCCCTAGTGATGAGACAGTGAGCCCCCTGTGTTGTGAGCACAGGAGAGCATAGCGTGGAGCTGTCTGGGAACAGCTCAGGTTTGGAAGTAAGAATATTCTCTGGGTCATCCTATTCCCACCATCCGCTGGGACAACGGAGAGCCTGCTTGCGCTCAGAGAGAGGGCAGGAAGGGCTCTGCTTTTGATGGTATCCACAGGAACGAGTCTCAAGTTTAACCTGTAGAAGGATCAGGGCACTTGACCTGAAGATGTGTCCTTTTCTTCCAAAGGTTCATCTGATGGAAGAAATTGTTTCTCCCTACAAGCCCTGTCTCGCTTTCATCCGGTCACCACCTTGCTTATATCCTCTCACCACCATAACATCATCCCAACCACTTCCATTTTTCCTGCGGGCATCAAGAAGGAAACTCATTCTCATCTAGCAGTTGATGACTGTTGAAAACAAAATGTAGGTTTTGCTCCCCCATCCCACCCCTTTTTTATTCTTGAGAAAGATCTGAGTACAAGCTACAAGGCCAATGCAATAAAAAGGCTGCATGGCTAAGCACTCAAAAGTCTGGATTTATGAAGTACGGGTAAACAACTTTAACTCCATCTCATTGCAAGTCTGCGTTAGATAGCGATAAAGTCTAATTATGTAATCAAAGTTACTTCGCCTACATCTATGTTCCCTCAGCGATACGAGAACGAATGACCTTGCACGATATTATAGGAGGAACGGGGTGGAACTGCTTCAATGGACTTTTATATCATGCGCGGCCAACCCAACAATTGGGAGGGAAAAACCACAATTAATATTTACTGGGTTTTTAGGGATTAAAGCTAAGATTAAAGCTACGTTCAGATACCTTTCTTTCACATTTGAAGAGCAGCTCATCTTATGAACAATGAAAGAAGGCATACTCAAAGACAGAGAAAGCAGAGCACTACCTCTGGCGCTTTAGCTGAGGCTGAAAGAAGTGCTTTAAACTCGACTCAATTCAATATATAAAATATGGCACAGAAACCTCCAGCATTCCCAGAGAAGTACTTCCAATGGCTAGATCTAGAATATCCCAGTGCAACAGATATCCAGCGCACCCTTAACATAAGGTGTTAACACCTATTAAGACACATTCGCAGACCTATATGGACATACATGGACATATGGCACAATACACATTCACATCGGTATCATTAGGAAACAGGGCATCTAATGCATTCAGCTGAACCCTGGAAACAGCCCCTGATCCTGATACAGTGAACGAGGACAGACAGCAAGCCAAAAGTAACTTCTACAAATAAATGTACTGATTTCCACAGGACCGTACAGCTAAGGGAGGACTGTTTCTGTGAGTATCATACACTTTCCTGAGAGATTAAAGGATCTAGAGCACAAAATATTTCAAAATACAGACTTGCATTTATGCTGCTATGAGATATGCATATATGAAAGGAATGATTTCTAGACACGGATCATCATTCTAACTCACCAGCAAAGTGCGTTCAGGAACACACTGCTCACCAGACACAAAGTAGTGCCTTATTGCTTGTGTTAAAAAGTGCGTGAACCAGGTAGGATATTACAACTGATACTTAAAGCAGAGAAATTCTGAGGGTTTTGGATGTGATTTGATCTCTTTGCTGTATTTCTTGCAGAGAGTGTGTGAGTCTATGAGAGAGAGAGAGATGGGGGGGGGGGAGCTGAAGAGCATGCTGTATACGAAATTCAACAAAGAAATGGATCTTCTCCATTATATAGCCGTGAAGAAATACCAGCGACATTCTGTCTATCTATTCATGTATCTATCCATCTAGCCATCCTGTAACCCAATTAACCTAGTCCTTTTAGGGTGAATAAATGTGTTCTGATATCAGCCATTATTTTTCAGTACTCTCAGTTTATTCTCCAGGGTGTGACAGATCAATAACCGCAATAGCAACCGACCCAAAAGGAAAAGGCAATCTCCTGGCACTTCTTATTTATTTCTTCAGAGGCGATTTTGTTTATCCTGCTTCTTCCCCTGGTGACGGATTTTGCCTTTCCTGCCCAGAATGGCCGCGTTGTTTTATCCTGGGCTCTATTTGCATGTGGGCTTCAGATTCGTCTTTGGCTCCTTGCACGGTTTGGGATGAGACCCTCCTGTCCCCAGAGAGGGGGGCAGGTGTTGCTCCAGTCGAGCGAATGGAACCAAATTACAGGACCGTCTGTCGCCTCCTCTGGGAGCCGGCGGAGGGAGGGGAAGAAGGGGAGGGGAGCGGGATGCCGTATGACAGAAAAGAAAAGCAGAACATCATGCTGATGCCGATAAGAGCTTGAAAACATGAGTCACCCCAGCCCACAGCCCCACCCAAAACCAGGCAGCAGCCACCTGAAAGAGAAATGTCAGGAACAGAGGCAGAAATAAATTGAGTCACTGGGCTGGAATAACTCAGGCTTCAAATGAAAGAGAGCTCAGACCCCGTCCACTTTCAGACACACAAGCGCAAGCACAAAGTTGGACCAGCTAACGTGGCTTTTTTCTCAGCTCCCCGCTGTGCCCTTTGATGCCTCCCCTCTGTCGCTCCGGAGCAGGCTCCTCTGCCCAACACCGCTCGCCACCAGCTCCTTGCAGCCCAGCTCTGCATGCAGCTCCTCGCCTCCCCTCCTGCCTTCCCTCCCTCCAGCCGCTCCTCCTGGCCTCCCTGCAGCCACATTGCCCTTTGAGGTCCCCGAGAGCTGCACGACTGCACAGAGGTCCTGCTCCTCCATCACTGCCAGCCTGTGCCCTGCAGCGCAGCCGGTCCTTGCTCCCGCGGGGAGCTGCTTGGTGCTCCAGCTCCAGGGCAGAGTGACAGGGCTGGTCTCTCGCTTTCTCTCTCATCTGTGCAGACTTTTACCCAATCGGCCTGAGGGAGCAGGTGATGTTACAGAAGTTACACTCTTCTCACACCCACCCGGCTGCTGCTGGCTTTCTTAGTGATTTAATACAAAAGCCCCACTTGTTTTCGGTGCTTTCTCCTCCCTAGCTCACACGCATTTGCGTGTGCGGTGATAGCTCTTGGTGTGGCAGGGCACAGAGTCACTTGGAAAGCAACAGGTGATAGTGGTACTGAAACGTGAAGATGATCAGAGAAGAGAAAGCTGCTCTGGGGAGAATTCACAGGAGACCTGGGAGAAGGGGTGAAAAAAGGTGTCGTTAAAAGTGCTTAAATCAAAGCAAAAGCAGCACAGGGCAAAAGAGAGAAAGGCAGAAGAAGCCAGGCCACATAGGTGGAGGGGCCACATCAATCAGACTGGGCATAACACGAAGGATTTTGCATGAGGGTGGTGGGGTGTACAACTGAACCTGGGGCATATGAAGATGGAGCAATGAGAAGAAAAACACATGAAAAGGCAGGCAACAAACATGAGAAAAGTTGGCAGAGGAGAGTGTGGGGAAGGGTATCAGAGGCTGGGTAGAGCTGCTAGGATGGGAGGATGGGGAGAAGACGCTCGGGCAAGCCAGAGGTAACAGCTCACTCAGGGGCTTAGAAGTGAGTTCAATCCAGGAACAGACAGACACCGGGCAGGGAGGGAACTGGAAGAAGTCGTTAATCAGACATTCAAGACTATTGAGGAGAGATCACCGCAACTTTAATCATGGCCAGAGGGATGGACTGGCACAAGAACATTTTTTCAAGGACCAAAAGACAAGGGGTTTGTCATATAACATGTATCGTCCAGAGAAGTCCTCTGTCTTTCTCCTTCCTCAAAACTGCTCTGTGCACGGAAGCGGCACAAAGATTTGCAAACCTCAGGGCTAGAGCTCAGCACAGGTTCACAGACAAGATAAACACAAAGAAAGAAAGAAAGAAAAGAAAAGCAGAGCAGAGCAGGAGAGAGCATAATTCGACTATGTGCAGACACAACGTTCAAAGACAACTCTTTCCCAGATCTCAGGCTTAATATTCCCAACATCAAGGGTCTTCTCATTTAAGCAATCTCAAGATGTAAGACAGGCTTCAAGACTTTCCCAGAAATGACCCGCATAGGATAGAGTCACAAACCTGTATGGGACTTTTGTTATTCCAGATAATAAAGACAAGGACTGACCATGAAAAATTGCAGAAGGACTGTGCAAGACTGATAAAATAGCACAAGAATTTCAATCTAAATAAAGTGATAAGGTGTTGCATGCAGGGAAGAACATTTCTAAGTTCACATATAACTGATAGGTCCTGAGCCAACCATAGAAGCAAGATCTTGTAGTTATGATATATTGTTTCATGATAACATCAGCTTGGTTCCTGGTAGCATGGAAAAAGAAAATGAAATGTCAGATATTATTATCACTGTAGAGAAAACAGAACGGGTAGAAAACAAGACAGAGAGCATCATTATGCCATTGCATTAAACCGAAATAAGTCTGTATCCTGAATACCATGTGCAGCTCTGGTCTTCTGGTCTTTCGGTAAGAATTCAGCAGAAGTGCAAAAGCATCTGAGAATGGCAGCAAGGATAACCCAAAGCATGGAGTAGCTTCCGTACAAGAAATGACTAAGTGAAAAGGACTGAGTCAGCAGTGGTTTAACAGAAAGCTGTTGTATCCCAGTTAATAAGGGAATGGTGGATAGGGCGTGCGGATAGTTGGATGGGATGTGGATTTGGATAGGATGGTGGATAATTGTTCCCCGTCTCTCCTAATATGATTTGATAGCAGGAGGCATCAAATGAAACTGGAGGGCACCACATTCAGAACAAATAAAAGAAGGTGTCTCATGACAGCATGTGCAATAAAGCTGTGGAACTCCTTCCTCAGGATGTTGTGAAAGCAAAAATATTACAGAAGTTCAAGGACAGAAGCTCACGGAACAGAAACATGCTGAGGATTTTTAAATGTTGCTTTTTAAAAGCTGCTTTCAACTCAGGCTGTCCTTAAGCCACAAATCGTTGAAGGCCAGCAGACTTCTAGCAGGAAGTATCATATATACCTCCACTACTGTGATATTCCCCAGACATCTGGGTTTGGCTCCTGTTTGAACTGGGATGCTGGGCTGGACAGATGTTCAGTCTGGCTCATTGCAACTGCTCTTATTTACATCTACATGATGTGAAGGAAATGGATCTTTGACTTAGGCCCACTTCTTTCAAGCCTCTGTCTCTTTGGACCTGGACACAAAAGGTCTCTGTATGGTAAGTCTCCAGTGGGCCAGTGTGACAAGATAAATATGACCTTTTGGATCAGGAGGGAGGAGGACTTGTTCCCTGGGGCAATAAGCAAAACAAATGCAGTTTTCCTGAAAGCCAAAGGGTTGGAGTCTGATGTCAGACACATAAAGGTAAATCTACAGTAGTTCCACTGATCCCAATGGAATTACTTAGGACTGTCACCAGAGTAACAATCCTAAGAAGGATCCTGAAATGATCATGGTACAGTAGGATGGTCAAATGCAGGATGGGGTCCTGCCATGAATTTGGTCCCAACCTTCTTATCCTGACATTTTTTTGAGTCCTTACTTGGACAGGACCACCCTCTGAACAGGTAGGTCCTATTAGTCAAGGTCACACATTCTTACTGTGCTTGAATTGCCCAAAGCAAACCTAAGCTCAGGAAACCTTAAATAAAATTAATCTAGCAATTAGCCCTAGATGACAACTGAAAGTGTTTAAAGGAAAAATGGACTGATGAGAGACTTGAGAGTTTAGATTCAGCCATCCTGGTCATCAAAACCTACCAAAATTTGACATACTTTAGATTCAAACTGCAGAAAGGAGAAAGAAACAAGGAAAAGGAAGAGGAAGGGGAGGTTATAATGGTGTTATAAACAGGAGGAGTGAGAACAGGAGAGTACATGAACTATGGGGGGAACAGTCAATCGTCTTCTAAGCTCATCCCATTAGGTATTCAAAGGTGTCTCAGACAGGCAAGTAGTTGTGGGGTGACACCATATGTAGTTATTCAGACAATCC
The DNA here is from genome assembly GCA_008921705.1 of Burhinus oedicnemus. NCBI lineage: Eukaryota > Metazoa > Chordata > Aves > Charadriiformes > Burhinidae > Burhinus > Burhinus oedicnemus. The sequence continues at coordinate 39,485 of VFFE01006030.1, read as the reverse complement.
CAGTATAAACAGACCAGCCCAAGTTTTGTGGCCAGAGGCCGTCTCCAGTATGAGCCAGGTCTTGCTGCTCAGCTAGGTGTGGAGTCTCCAAAAGTGGTTTGGGGGTGCTCATCCCTGATTTCTTGATGGGGAAACAGAACATAAAAAGGATCCAGAGATTCAGAAATGATCTTTAAAGGCAAAAATCACTTTCCTGTACATAGTTATATGATTGTCTCAAAGTCTATGCTCTCCATTTCAGCCTCTATCAGAGAAAGCATGGCTTTCAAAGAAAGTGTCTTAAAAAACCTGCAGAGCAGCCCCCCTGGCTCTCCCAGTCTGGGGCTCCCCAAACAAAGCTCAGCAATGCCAAAGGATTTGTTGAGAAGGAACTACCAGATTTCTTGACCTGTGAAGTAGCCTCAGACAATGTACTAAATAAATCAGTACAAGACTTCCCTACTCCATTCACCCTGTAACAGTATCCAAGATTTGAACCTTACTCTGTAAAGGTGAATTTACCTCACTCGACCATTTCTTGAATCACTCTTAAAACAGCTCTCAATGGTGGGTTTACAGGGCATGCTTGACCTACAGACACTCATAATACCTCCTCTGTATAATTTCAAGACATCCAGGACTCTTGCTACCAAACAACTTGCTTCTCAGTAGCATCCAAAAGGTGAAAGTACTACAGGAAACCGGATTCAGAGCACAAGTTTACAAGCTCCCAGAACACATAGTGTTATGAGGGGCCAAGGCCAGGGTCAAGTCCCATTGGTCGCACAGGGATTCTAGCACCTGGCTGCATTTTAGCCAAAGGGTAAAACCCCCTTGTAACCTTTTTAACCATGCAGATGGTGTCAGTAGTGTCTTAAATATTTTCATCAGAAATAGAGGTTCAGGCGAGAGCCAGCACAGTATGAGCAATTGAGGCATATCCTAGTGGGATGAGTATTTCAAAGTCTCGGAATCTGAAACCCAAGGGACATTCACCAGCAATCTCAGAAGATGGCCCAAGGACTAAATGCATGGTGAAGCTTGCACATGGCCTAAAATACAGTCTCTCTAGGGTAGGGTTAAGCCACACTGGCAGGATGACACAGAGAAACCTGCATTGCTTGCTAGCATAAACAAGCTGTAATAGCATTCATTGCCTTTCTACTCAGACAAACCGCATTTAATTACCATGCGTCCAAGTTGCAGTAATCTGGATGCAGATAGATCGGAAGTAAATTGAAAGGAAATGGATTTTACGTGACAATGTAGAAAGGAAAAGCACATTAAGATAAAGATGATTAGGTGGATTGGAAGAACCTTGTAAAAGATAATTGCATCCAAAACAATAGCATCTTCAGCAGGGGAATTTCTGTTAAGTGAAACTTATATCACTGTCACACTTGGATAACTGTCCACACCAGATTGACTCCTTCTTACTCTGCATGGTGGTTCCTTGAGGCTCTAAGAGTTGCAGCTTCTGGCTTGACTGACACCAGCAAAGCCACTTCTCTGAATCTCACAGCCAGTCTGGTATTTCGCCATGTCTCACATCATCCTGGGAGACAACATATGCTTCCCTTCTCCACCCTTTATGTGTTTAGATTGCAAATGCTCTGTCAGCAGTATGAGGACCTGACCTACCCAGCAGAATGATTCACAACCTGCCTAGTCCCACCTTGTCTCTGAAGCTGACCAGTCCCACCTAACTCTATCCCACCAGGAGAGGTATACAAACCCTTGGTTAACACAGGTGCTTGCTCAGATGACTGAGCTACTCTGGTACATGCCTCTGGAGAAACAAGAGCTGGCTCTTACTGTTTGAGAGTAGTCGCACGGGGGTCCGTGTTTGCCCATCTATAGTCAGCCAACTTTTTAAGGTGTTATTAGATCCATCACCAAACTAGGAGCCAGCTTTCAAGCAGTTCAACATCCCAGGCTGTTTTGATCCAGAGCTGTGCATTAGCCTCTGCTGTATTGCTGGCCACCGTGTTATGAGAGCAGAAACTCTTGCTAATTACTGAGTGAGAGTAAAAGGCTGCACCCTTCAGCAAGTACTCAGGAGCAAGGATCCTGATGGAGGTTGCCATCATCCAGTCCTGGAGCAGATGGTACAATATGATGTGGGTCTCCATCCGTGCTGCACGACAGCTGTTCGTCCCTGCTTGTCCCAAAAGCTAGTTACTGGTATGGTTCATTGTGTAACAGGATCCCTGTCTGACATCCTAGCAGCACAAAACTTTGAATAAATACCTACAAGAAGTAGGAACATCCATTTAGTCTCTGAATTAGCTGGTCCAACAATGCAGAATCTATTGTGGCTTAAGGTCTCTTTTGAGAGAGCAACAGCACGGCTTGTAAACAGCAGAAAGTCCATCTGCTGTGGTCATGTTACATCAACTGTCTCATCATGATTCTGCTGTCTTCATCTGAGGCCCTTCCAAAAAAGGTGGCTGCCTCACTCCAGCTCCATTTTTACTGGTGTTGTGAGAAGATGCTCCTTATTCCTCACTGTATGCATCTATCTAACAAGTCTTCCATAGTGGTAGGGTTAATCCCACCATTTGCAACTTTGCCTCCTATCATAAGGATGCGTAATAGCAACTCCTGGGTCCTTGAATCACATATTACTTGTTTTATTTTGGCTTTTTCATATGTTAGAGTCCCCAGTGACTCTGATTCTGAGCATTTTTATCAGCATTTTTCTTGTTTTCAGCTTCCTGTAGATCACATGACAACCCACAAAACAAGTACCACTTTGAATTGTAACAGTGCTGAGTATCCGTCCAAAACTGGCTCTGTGTCCTTCTTCAGTAAGTACTTCACTAGCCAGTCCAATAGATTGGGGAGTACGGACATTTTGGTGTCAGGTATATTGCATCCAGGAAAAATTGCTTTCATGCACATGGAATCCTCTTGATTGCTGACAGCTGTTTTTTTGAGCAGGTCCTTTATACCTTTTCAGAGTCTGCAGTCTTCACATGATGAGTTTTTGCTTCAGAGTCTTGTTCACTTCAGCCTCCATAAACCTTAGGAACAGTTGGTGCCCAGTGCCTTTGGTTCCTCATTTTGGGCATCTCACAGTTACATTTGCCTGTGTTCCTTTTGGGATAACAGGAAGATCAGTGGCACATTCAATGTGCTGTAACCTTGCTGCCATCCTCCTGTTTATCGAGCCCGTATCTGCTGAGGAGATATCTATGCTAGAGCCTCGTTGAAGTCCAGGCCTGACATAAGCAGCATCTTCCTCAATGTCTACAAGTTTGATTGCTGTCAGTCATACCCTTGATGCTCAGTAGAGATCAGCTGTTCAACCCTTGCTCTATTTTTTCTCCGTGTGGTTTCACACAGACCCATATTTCTGTCCATATTTCATTTGCAGTAATCTTACTATTTGACTCAAGGTGGTTACTATTTCTGTTACTTCTCTCTAGACATTTGACAAGCTTCATCAGCTTCCTTGATGCCACTGGCCTTCTGATGCCAGGATGAAACACCTTTGACTCTTCTGTTTGATTTTTTCTGTTCCTGAATATCTTTGATGTATCCCTTTGAACATATTTTTCTTGCCTACCTGGCTGTGTTAACTTCTCTTTCAGACACACAATTTCCATCATATGAAATACATAGTTTTGCTTGTTCATCTGGAAACTCCAGCTTTTTCCAAAGTTGCTCCAAGCCACCAGTCATGTGTTCTTCCCCATATCCAAATGTCACCTCTGCAGACCTAAGTATCTTTATACCACCAGGCTTGCTACTATTTTCCTGGAAGGTGGGTAAGATGTGAAACACAGTCTGAATGACAATCAAAGGAAGGGATGTTTCCCAGAAAGGGTGTTGAACGCATGCCAACATGCATTCTGTTTTTCTAAAGCCGTGTGCTGGAAGCCTGCTGATACATCACATTCAGGTAATATATTTGGGGATCACAAAAAATGTCTCTGATGGCCTGCAGTGAAAATTATTCCCTTCGGTTTATTTGTTTCACATCAGGAACTAAAGGAAGAATTTCATCCATTTCACCTAAGACAGCAAATATATCTACTTCATTGACTTTTGTCCTTGCTCCTGAAGCTGTAGTCTATCTGGCTACACTTTTGGCCATTGGTGAAATGCAAAAGAAACTTTTCTGTGTATGCCTCTCAGCTGCATTCCCACGATCTGTGCTCCATGCTCTCTTCTGTTGTAGCCAGCACCAGAGCAGCCCCACACAGTTAAGCACACTGGAAGGAAAACACAGTTCAGGGCTGCATGCTCCTTTGCTTCATTGTGGTGGGTCACGCACAGTGGTCATGCGTGCCAAGGATGGACAGACAGTTTGGCTGTTAACCTCTGACAAAACTCTATTGGGCAAGTGCAAATGAAATTTACTCTGGTTTTCTTTGGAGGCTCACAATCTGGCCAAACTGGGACAGTTTTTTCAGGATATGACAGCAGTCATGTCCCCTGCAGTGGAGGCCCTTTCAAGCCAAATTTCTAGTCTCTGCTCCACAGAAGCTTTAGATCTTCTCAAAGAAAGGCACTGCGAGTCAATTTTAAACTACAGATACATCTGTTTCTTTTTCTCTAGCCTCATTCCGAGAAACTGCCTTTGAACTGCTTCAGATTAAACCCAGCTCCCCCAATCCAAACCACCAGGGACATCCACCACGGTGGATCTCAACCTCAAGGGTTACGTTTGGCTAGGTTGTAAGACATTGGGAACAGATTCTTATAATGCAACCAGCCTTGTAGAAAGTGTTGTCAAAAACTGCGCTTTCTTGTTTTCTACAAATAGCTGTTGCAGAAAGCAAATAGAGGAGCTGAAGGCAACCACCTATTGATCTGTACCTATCTGCAATGCTAAGGACCCTACTTCTGCCACATTCATTTTTCTGTCTTTTCAATAAACCAGCTAATACCATGATCTCTTCTCCTTTCAACCTCTGCATACACCTACCAGCACGTTAATCCCTAGAAATCATCTCTTGCGGTTGCTTGATGGATGAATTCAGCAGAGGCACATCCTGCTAATATATCAATAGTGTGCCGTTAGGCCGGGCTCAAGCGGTCTGCTTTCAAATGATAGACAAGAGAGCAGCAATAGCGTGCACTCTATGTGTGAGATGGATCCCCTGTGAGAAGAGGTGTAGAGAGGAGAGGAGATGCGCTGCTCATGCAAATTTTCTACATTAGATGAGCCCCTGGCATCGACGCACAGAAGCAGGTTGCTCCTGATTGCTAAGATTCAAAGGGAAAGGAACACAAAGGAGCAGTTCTGGCTGGTCCTGCAATCCCCATACCTTGTTTAATCCCACCCTGGAGAAGAATAACTCATGACCACTGGAACTGAACAACTCCTATCTGAAAGGAGCTTGTACCTGCCTTGCTTGGCGTGGGAGATGCCAACCAAGGGAGGATTTAATCCATAAGGAAACAGCTCCACCTGTGTGATTGAAACGAGATGTGAGACACTTGGAAAGATTTCTAAAGCTTACATGAGTATAACCGTTGCTTTGTAAATGTATTTATTTGCATTTCTATTGGCGTGAACAGGTCAGCTTCAGCTTGTTCACTGTTTTTGATCTGTTTCATTTTTTTCTGGCTCCCTCTCTTTGAGCCAGTGGGAGTCAGGCACCCCAGAGCTAGGCATCTGCACGCACGTCAATAAACTTGCTGGATTGGTAGGGGATGATGGACACATTCGGTGGGATCTGTTGTGTGCCACTTCTGAAAACAGCACTAGAAATCTCACTTGAATGACTGTTTCTGAAAATCTTGGCCAGGACCAGATCTTGTATTTTGCAAAACTCTTTCTTTCCCCCGTGAGACTGATTCTGTTACTTTGATGTGTTTATTGCAACCTTGGTGCAATCGGTTCTCATGGTGAATATCCCTTTAACAATCCTACACTGATTACTCATGTGCTACCTGCTCAATGGAAAAGAATCAGTAAATCTCATTTCTTCACTCGACAAAGATTCCCCTGCCTCCCTTTCCATCGTTACATTTCTGGAAGCTCTTTCCTCCTTTTTATTTTAGTCCTGGGTGTCCCCTGAGCTCCATGATTGCATTTAAAACAGACACAACGACATTATGAAGCATTAAACTAATGGCATTTGAGACCATTTTTCTCCCGTAAACCATTACGATATCCCTGGAACGGCTGGCAGAGGGCTGAGTACCAGCGCTGCCATCCAGGGCTGCATCCCTCTCTGACACTCGGTACCCACTTTGGGATTTGAGGTGCCATCTCTTGCGCTGCTCTCGCTGTAACAGTCCCCAAGAAAGCTGTTTTGATCTTCAGATGAGTTGTTTGGCACGACCACAATGACAAATACATGAATGGGGGGTTAACCATGAATTGCAAAGTACTCGTCAAATCCCCAAGGTGGAGAAGAATATATCTTCCTTCACACCCTTTTGATGTATAGTTAATTACACGAATCTGGAACTGTTACCATGTGCAAACACAGTGAAAATTGACTTTCTAAGCCATCCCTGGCCCCTCTGCATATGTCGCTCGCTCTAGCCCAATACCGTGTTCTGTCTGTACACACGCAAATATATAATCAGTGCTGTTTTAGACTCTTTTTTGATAATCTAGCTTATAAAATGTTAGAGAGAGAGAATGGAATGTAGCATCCTTCAGGCCTGGTGCAGCTTTTTTAAAAAGAAGAAGAAGAAAAAAAACTTATTTTATATTGGTTGTTCTTTCTCTTGCCTGAATAAAAGCTTTAGCACAGCTTGAAAGGGTTGCATGTGCTGAAATGTAGCCCAAGGATATGTGTTATTATCCATCCCCTCTTGACCAGCAGGGTCTCGGCTCTCTCTCCCTTTCAGCCTTTTGTTTGAACAGATGGGATTGGGGAACGAAGGGAAAGAAAGGCAGTCTGTTCTCATTAACTCTCCCAGTACACAAACACAAACCTGAGCACAGGGGACCTACAGAACAGGACTGCTTCCACTCCATACACATCCACCGAGGCCATATGTACCCGCACACAAAGGCAGACAGAAGACCCACATCGAGCCAGCTACTAGGCATTTACCAAGGATGACTCCTCACCAACTAATTAAATTTTTTTTTTTTTAAAGCCCTCATAGGTCATTTCCTTTTTATTCAGCTGCGTAATTTAAAAAATAACCTTCAACTGATGTGGTGTTGAGGCTGTTTTAAAAGAAGGATTGTAATCAAATTAGCCTAAAACCTGAGCTGGGAGCATTTGTTGTGTCTTGGTCTGACATGAGCTATGTGAAGAGGTTTCAGGCTGAACCTGCCAGATCAGGGACGAGGTTCATCCAGCCCAGCCTCCTGGCGAGGGCCAAGGCTGCTTCTTCTGGAAAAGGTGCTCAAAAACCTGCTGTCAACTATGATGGACTACCTGTCCTTTGAGAACATCTCCTCACAAACTCTGTGGCCCTTCAAAATTGAGTCTTTCTGTTTCCATCATGGCTCTTGCATATTTTTCCAAATTTACTGATAGAGCTCTTGGGAGTGCCATTTAAACAAAAATTTGAAGCTTTGTTTGAATCATGCATGGTCATTGGCCTCAGTGACCTCCTGTGGCAGCAAATGCCTGCATGAGCAGCATGTGGGGAAACATCTCCTTCCAGCAAACATTGACTCCTCACTTTGGAGAAGGACAAGCAAGTCTGAGTTCTGCAGGCTGGTGGCTCACCACCCTGTAGCAGCTGAGCAGAGGTGACCACCCGCAGCCCATGACAAACCCAAAGCCACTTGAACTAGCTTGGCTTGCGAAGACAGGGAGGTGAGGTGGGTTCCTCAGCACCCCACTGCACGCCACACATCCATCACAGGTTTGAGGCACACAGATGGCTACTGCAGCTGGCACAGGGCAACTCATTAAGCCACTGTACTGCAGCCGCACACCGCACACTGTACTGAGCCCGCTCAGACCATGCTTGGAGCCATGGCAGAGCAGGTCTCTGCCCAAGCACGGCAAGCTCCTCCAGGTACAGAGCTTCTCCTGCTCCCCTTCCCAGGCAGCAACCCTCACTGTACTGCGGAAAGAGTTTTTGGGCAACTCAGGTCTCACTGCCTCCTCCTTCCTCTCCAGGTCAGCTCTGGCTCCATTTGTGTTCACCTGCCCTCCCCAGCTCTAACGGGGTCATGCCTGAAGGGAAGACATGCCAGACACCTGCAGCTGCTTAACAAGGAGCCCCCAGATCAGAAGCATGATGGCCACTTCGCAGCTCTGAAAAAAAGCACGGTCAAAAACGAGTAGAGTCAGGAAACAATGCCCCAAATAGGGTCCTTGGTTAAAGCCCCTGACTGACTGTTGTATTTGATCACAGTTCCCCAGGAGCCTCGCTATACCCTAACGAACATCATATCTTTATGTGGCTGTCGGGTAACAAGGTGAGCGAAGCTCGAGAGTGGCTCTCCTCCAGCTGCGGTAGGCTGCTGTGAGCTGGAGACACGGCAGGCTCTTTCCTCAAGTGTATAAGGAAACACCCATGTATTGTGTCCAGTGTCAGGTAGATCTATTTTTCATTACAGCCCTGGGCATTTAACATGTAGTCTCAAGAAAAGAGAGCTGTCATTTTTTCCCCAGGTATTGCACGCGTAGGGAACGCAGACCAGAAAATGAAGTGGTTCTCCCTGCAGGGCTGTTTGCAGAAAGATCACAGGGGGTCCAAGGCAGAGACGCAGTAGTACCTCTGCTCACAAGCTCTCATGTGCTCCCTGGGCATGCAGGGGCAGGTTTCCACAGCCGCACACCTCCTTCGAACATCATCGCACCAACATGTGCACTTCAGGTTATTGCCAGCAGACAAGTGGCTGGCAAGGCACCCTCTGCCGACTTTTTTCCATGCAGGGTTGCCCAGTTTCCACAAATAAGAGCAGCAGGGGCATAGCCTGAATGCAGTCCCCCCTGCTACCCAACCGTGGAGTGGCACAGAGCGAGTGAAAGGCTTCCAGGCGGCTCTGTGGGCGGTGGGTCCAAGTTGCACGTGAGCTGTACCATGAAGGTGGAGGCCCCCGCCTTAGCTCCATGGCAAGCCACCCCAGGCGCAACTGCTCTTATTAGCTGAAGCACAGCTTGTGTCCTGAAGCTGCACAGTCACTTCAGCGTGGTGCAGAGCACAGCTAATAAACCTTGATGGGCCCAGACCGGCAGCAAGCAGGCTCAGCACAGCCCTGCTCGGATCACTGTCAGCGAAGGCAAGGTGAGCAGCACAGCAAAAGGAGCCTGGGCCAGGACACATCACTTGGTACAAGGCGATGTCCAGGAGAAACCCCTGTATCTCTGCAGCACACCTCCCAGTGCTCCCAGCCCAGGACTGGGGCTGCAGCTCACCAATACCTGCAGTTAGCAGCATTGCCCCTAAGGTCTGCCTTCACCTCACAAGCAATGAACATCATCTTTAATTGCACAGCACTTCAGGCAGGAAATGGTTAGCAGAAGAGACCAAGCCACCAACCACCATTTTCAGCAGCCTGTAAGAACAACATCATTACCTCTAGGCTGACACTTTGCCGATTAGCACATTTGCATGGCACCAGGAATAGAAAAGAGATCCTGCTCCTAAAAACCCAGTCAGCCAACCAAGGAACACAGGTCCCCAAGTTTTTTGAAGCAAAACACTTGAAGTTTGGGCTCAGCAAACATGATATGGCTCAGCAGCTTTCACTCTTCCCAGCAAGGAATGGCAATGCTTTCAGCCAGACCATTACAGCCTGTTTACAAGGGAACAAAATAAAAAAAACCCACCAACAATCCAGAAAAATCAAACCTCAGAAGGGTCAGCTGAAGTCTACGAGTATCAAGGTTCCTTAGTTTTCCTCTGTCTTTTTGGCGGAGGCAATTTACAAATTCAACTCTTGCTTTCACCCCATACCAGAAGAGTAGCCTGGAATTTGAAGTTTCACATCTAACAAGAACCCTTTGCAAAGAAACAAGTTTCAGATCAATGAAAATATTTTGTTTCATCTTAAAAAAAAATATGTCTAAGTGACAAGCTGCTTGAAAATGAAATACTGAAACAGAGCATTTCCATAACTTGGAGATGTTCCACCTTTAAACTAAGTGTGGGGGTAACAGTGCCTTTGTACAATCAAATGGAGCTCACAGTGCAGCTGCAGAGACAGCAAATGGCTCAGGCTCTGAGTTGTCCTCCTTCAGTTACTCTGTGTCATAGGAAGATTTATCAAAGTCCTCTCTGTGGGTGTTTCCAAGATGTCCCAAAGCTATAGAGGTATAAATTACAAAGTCATCCTGCTCCTGGTACCTATACCTTTTCCCTGTGCAGCTGCTACTTGCCAAGCTTGGAAACAGGATGCTGAAGGACAGCTCTTTGGTCCAATAAAGTTGTCACAAAATTGTATCTGATGTTTTGCTCCGTCGTGTACAAGAGAGTCTCTTTCAGACCATCTGTGCCTCAGAGCGCACGACAGCGCTGTGCTACCTGAGCCTGCAGTGCCACGGGAGAGATGAGCCTGTGCCAGGCTGTGTCCTGGTGCCACCAGACAACCACTGCTTGAGCTCCATCCTTTGACACTTGCTTAGGTTGGCAGCTGTCAGCGGCTGGATGCGCCCTGCCGTACCCCAGCTCTCACATCATTTCAGGTGTCCGGAACAGAAAACGGACAAACACTCAGGGTACCACCACTTATGGGGCTCAGAGGGCCAAATTCCAACTGTCAGCTAGCAGTGGGGGGCCCACCAATGCCATGGGGACTCAGGGCCAAGGAGCACTCCTGCTGGTGCCTGTATGATCTGTCAGTGTAGATGTACCTGTTTATACCCAGCTGAAAAGGACCGAAGGATTACAAGTGGAGGGCAAGCATAGTGCCGTCATTGCCAATAATGCCATCCCCATACTGGACTACATTAGGTCAAAGGCTGTCAGCACGTCGAGAGAAGTTATTATCCCAATCTGCTCAGTGCTGGTGAGGCTGCACCTAGATATTTTGTCCTGTTTGGAGCCTCTAATTTCCAAAGGAATGTCAAAAACTTGGAGGCTTCAGCTGAGATGGTGAGGGGCTTGAAGCACATAACCTGTGAGAAAAGGTTGTAGGACATGGGCTTGTACTCTGGTGAAGAGAGACTACCAGACAATATAATAGCAGCCTACACTTATTTCAACAGGAGCTCCTAAGACGATGCCGCCAAACTCTCACACAGCCCTAGTCACCCACCAGCTGGGGAGACGATGCAGAGAGGCTGGAGAGAGAGTTCAGTGTGACAGGTCCTAAAAACAGGCGGAGCCATTCAGGAGCCAGAGCTGCTGCAGACAGAATGCGACAGCCCTCTCTCCTAAGTTTTCCTGGGATCAATAGCCAGAGGTCTCAGTTCAAGTCAAGGGTCAAGTGTTTTCATTGAGCTTCAGAAGTCGAGATAACTCCTCTGTGCAACAGAGGCTACTCCAGAAATATCTCAGCTGTGCAGGGATGCTTTTAAACTGGTCCTGGCTCTAGTTTTGCATTATTTCCCTCCATTTCCCTGCATAATTCCCCTCCAAATGAATGTGGCATGATGACCATCCTAATCCACCTACACTGTTTAAACTTGGATCACAGCTAATACAAAGGGGCTGGAGACAGCAAGTGAAACACCATATGTTAATGAGCTTTGAAAATTGCACAAGTCCAAAGCCAAAACTTCCCTTCATCTGCACCCTGCAGAACTGCTGATGGAGATCTGAATCTTGTGTCTGTCTGATCCAAGTGCTCCTAAGTGGCAATCCCCTATTGATGGGGGAGGATGGGCTGGCTGCTGGACTGCAACTGCTAGCTGCTGCCAGTTCCCAGTACTTCTGCTCTGCCTGGCCTGCCACTCACTCTGTTGTCACTGAAATAGCTGAAGCTGGAATGTTCTGCTTGAATGGACCTTCAGCTTTGCTGCTTGAACCAGTTTCTACCTGATGACTCACCCTTGCTCCCAGTGACACGGAAAACCAAGGCACCCAATTGTAGCTATGGCATGGACTCGCACAGACTGGGGCTTAGGTGCCAACCTGTGAAAGAAAGGGGAAACTGGGGTGGGTAAGGAGGTCTACCCAAAGACTGGCTCCACCTTGATCCTTGCTCTAGGGCCCAGCTCCATGTCATCATGACCTCAGCTCCCCAGCAGCTGCCTCTATGCGTTTGCATTCAAGCCTTGTGTGTGAATGTGATTTAGGGTCCTCAAGAAAAACTTGGTCCTTTGGTCTCAGATGGTGGGTGCACAGGGAGGACAGCAGAGGGAACAAGCAGCCCGTCTTGCAATCCAAAATGAAATAAGAGGGCTCGGCAGTGGCAGTACTGGCAGGAGGAGCAGGCAGCCCCTCTGTGCTGTCTGGACTATTTCCCAGAAGGGGCTCAGCTGGTAATCAGGCAAAGTCCAAACTAGCATAAAGACTAAATTATCCCTTAGTCCTTCCAGCTCAGGGGAACGGATATTGACAGGGCAGACAGAGGAACATCTTTCCACCTAACCTGCCCCTCGCCCCATTGTCATTCAAATCACCGGTGCCTGGTATGCAAAGGGCCAAGGCAAATCCCAGCGCCCTGCTCAGCCCCACACCAGCATAGCTCCAGGCACCCTGCGGCTCTCGGGGGAGATGTAACACCATCTGTGCCCACAAGCGCTTGCAGAGAGCTGCCCGAAGAGCCCACCACTCACTTGCTCACTCGCTCGTGCAGTTCGCCCTGACGTTCTCCTCTCCCTGGTCTGCACGAAGGGGGAGTGATGCCAGGCTGCCAGAGTCAGCGTGCAACGTGGGCCCAGCAGACTAGGCTAAACTTGGGTCCCACTGGCTGAGTAACCGTGTTTCCATCAGTGCTGGAAGAGTGTGCAATATCCCACCATGGGAAAGGTGCCTCACTGCTGGATTCAACCATGGGAGAAGGGTTTATCACACCTTTCAGCCCCAGTAAGACCTGTCCCCACCTGTTCAAAAATCATAGCCCTCAAAGTTACATGATCATCTTTAAATCACAAGATTTACACCTAAAAAATAGATTTATCTGTGTGTTTTTGTTTGGGAGGGGGCGAGCTTTTTTACACTCTGGTTTCTGAACCTTTAAAACCCTGCTGTGGATCATGATCTCAAGCTGCCCTATGCAACTGCTGGGGCTGGGGGAACCTTAGGTTTTAAAAATGGAAAGCCAAGACCCGAATTTCACACTAGCCGTCACCTCCAAGGTCCTCTGACTCTCAGCCACTCCTTCTCACATCATAGCCACTCTGTTGGCTGTGCAACCACTGTTTGTGGCGACCACACTGGAGCCCAGACCTCTGAAAAGGTCCTGGTTAAAACACCACCCAACAAAACAAAGAGAAGGTCCTTCTTGAGCTGGACCTGTTCTCTGATCCCGACTGTGGTGTAGCCCCACGAAAGGTTGCCAGCACAGCTGAGGAAGCAGCCATCAGACAAACGGCATTACATGACAGGCATCTGTGAGCTGACAGGGCAGGTGAGGAAGAAAATGGCATGATGCCACATGCGAGGACAGAGTGTACCCTCAGCAAGTTTGCTGATGACACAAAACTGGGAGGGGTGGCTGACACACCGGAAGGATGTGCTGCCTTTCAGCGAGACCTGGACAGGCTGGAGAGTTGGGCAGAGAGAAACCTCATGAAGTTCAACAAGGGCAAGTGTAGAGTCTTGCAGCTAGGGAGGAATAACCCCATGTACCAGCACAGGTTAGGGGCTGACCTGCTGGAAAGCAGCTCCGTGGAAAGGGACCTGGGAGTCCTGGTGGACAACAAGTTGACCATGAGCCAGTGCCCTTGTGGCCAAGAAGGCCAATGGTATCCCAGGGTGTATTAAAAAAAGAGTGGCCAGAAGGTCAAAGGAGGTTATCCTACTCCTCTACTTGGCCCTGGTGAGGCCACATCTGTAGTACTGTATCCAGTTCTGGGCTCCCCAGTTCAAGAAAGACAGGGAACTACTGGAGAGAGTCCAGCAGAGGGCTACAAAGATGATCAAGGGAATGGAGCACCTCTCTTATGAGGAAAGGCTGAGACACCCGGGTCTGTTTAGCCTGGAGAAGAGAAGACTGAGAGGGGATCTCATCAATGCTTATAAATATCTAAATGGTGGGTGTCAAGAGGATGGGGCTAGACTCTTTTCAGTGGTGCCCAGCAACAGGACAAGGGGCAACGGGCACAAACTGGAACATGGGAAATTCCGTCTGAACAGGAGGAAAACTTCTTTATTTTGAGGGTGACAGAGCACTGGAACAGGCTGCGCAGAGAGGTTGTGGAGTCTCCTTCTCTGGAGATATTCAGAACTCACCCAGATGCATTCCTATCCTGTCCCCAACATAAGAAGGGCATGTTGGAGTGAGTCCAGAGGAGGGCCATGAATATGATCAGAGAGGTGGAGCACCTTTGCTATGAAGACAGCCTGAGAGAGCTGGTGTTGTTCAGCCTGGAGAAGGCTCCTGGGAGACCTCATAGCAGTCTTTCACTACTTAAAGGGGGCCTACAGAAAAGGTAGGGAGGGACTCTTTATCAGGGAGTGTAGCGATAAGATCAGGGGTGATGGTTTTAAACTGAAGGCCGTAGATTTAGATTAGATATTAGTAAAGAAATTCTTTACTCTGAGGGTGGTGAGGGACTGGAGCAGGTCGCCCAGGGAAGTTGTGGATGCCCCATCCCTGGAAGTGTTCAAGGCCAGGCTGGATGGGGCTTTGAGTAACCTGGTCTAGTGGGAGGTGTCCGTGCCCTTGGCAGGGGGGGTTGGAACTAGGTGATCTTTGAGGTCCCTTCCAACTCTAACCATTCTCTGATTCTATGAACCTGCTCTAGGTGAATGTGCTTTGGCAGGGGTTTGGACTAGATGATCTCCGAAGGTCCCTTTCAGTCCTTGCCGTTCTGGGATGCTGTGACGTCACCGCCGCGTCTTTTCCCAGGCGCGGGGTTTACCTGTCGGCCCTTGGCGCACCTGAGCAGGGCGAGTTGATCCCGCAGGCAGAGCGGGCAGCGCTCGGGCAGCGGGCAGCGCCACGCGCGGAGCGGCGGCGCCACCTGGCGGCGGCGGCGCCTCCAGTGCCCGGCAAGCGGGGGGGCCGTGGGGGGCCGGCGGTGGCCGGCAGGGGATGCTCCACCGGCGTGGGGGGACGGGACGGGACACAGGGGGCACAGACCCTTGCACTGTCGGAAAAGGCCGGGGCGGGGGGGGGGAAGAATTGACGGCGTCTCTTTGTTTGGCAGCGATTTCCCAAGGGAAGGCGTGTTTGTGTTTCTGCGTGGGTAACAGCTCCCTGTGTGGGTGCCCCCAATAACTTTCGAATCGTGGGGCAATTTTATCTAAAATGGATGAAATGGGGAGGGTCTCAAAACCGTGAAATAGTGCCTACAGACTTCGTAAGGAAAGGTGGCCGGGCAGAGGTAGAAGCTGGGTTATTGCCTGTATTATTGAGCTGCTCTGTGAGCTCAGTCCTTATGATGCAGTCACCTCAGAAATGTGAAACTAGACAGACCTCCACAAAGCAGGGCATTGCCCCATGAGAAATCGGTGCATGCTGACCAGGAACACCGCTTCTTCATCCTCATGTGTGTCCCTCACCATTTTCTGTGCCAACTAAGGTAGCCCTGTCCTGTGCTTGTGCAGCACCCAGCGCCGCGGCTGCCTGCTTTCCAACCCTGGTTCCTCAGTGCTCTGGGAATGCGAGTGAGAGATGCTTGTTTGCTGTTCTCCTGTTTAAGGAAGAAAACCTTATGGGTGACTCTAGGAACAGGCCGAAGGCAGAGAAGACAAGGACAGCAGGCTGCAGGGAGCAACAGGGCAAGCTCACTTGGAGGACGTGGTCATCCCATCACCTACTTTGCCTGTGTCAGACAAAACGGAGAGATCAGTCCCTGTCTTCTGCAGTAGCAGGCACACCACCATGCCAGTGACACAGGGGGGTTATAACCCACCACCTAGGAGACTGGACAGCCACCAGCTTGTGACAACTGTGTACTTCTGACCCGCCCAGCCTACTCATCAGAAATCAGCCACTAATAGAAAAGAGAGCAGAATCCCATTATATTAATTGCAGTGTATCATTTGACAAGCTCTATCTAGCTAAATCTTGAAGGACCTTCAGGAGTTGGGCTCTGCTCCAGAAAAACAGTGACCCACATGCTTAACTTCTAGAGCAAGGGCAGACCTAATGGGATGCAAAATTAAGCACAGGCCTAAGTGTTTTCCCTGGGTTCAAGGCTATACAGGCTAACGCTTCAGAGAAGGTCAACATCTCACAGCATGTCAGCATCAGCGGGGAGACGGATGGAGTGCCACTTCTTAATTTTACGTGTGCTAATAAATTCCCCACCTGTGTCCATCAATTTGCAGGCAAGAAAAGACAACCTACTGTCACTGGGTAGTTATAGATAGCAGCTGGTCATCGTGTTTGGTTCACAAGAGTTCAATAAACGAAGTCTCTCCGGGCTGAGGACTGTGGGCAGGTTCACATTCTCCTGCACCCTCTCCCTGGGTAACAGGCTCGTTGGGTTTCCTTCACAATGTTCCCAGTGGATGGGGGGAGTTTAAGGCCTGATACTCAAGCAGTGGTCTCCCAGCTCTCATCTGAGACACAGATTATGTACAGAAGGGAAATTTTGGATAAAAATAAGAATATTGCAATTAAAAATGTCAAAAGAGATATTTTCATTGTTTTATCTGAACAGTTCTGTCAAATTGAGACATAAGAGTAAAGTCCTTTATGTTACACGATCTATGCTTTCTGCCACTGGAGGATTTTAGCTGGATACTTTTCAATTAGCACTTCAATTAATGTCCTTGAGGGTCTGCCTGGGATGATTCTTAGGTAGTCTTCCCCTTTTTGGCATGTGCAGTTATTTGGGTTCACTCTATCAGTGTAAATGATGCTGTTTAGCCACATACTTACGTGTATGTTCGCAACACATGAAAGTCAAGAGGACTTACTTAAGTCTTAAGTACTTGGGGTCTTCAGGAGATTTGAAAAATGTTAAATGAATCATTGAATCGGGCCCTGTCCTGAGACATTTAGCTGCCTAAATTTCTGCTTTGTGGGTCTAATCTGGATAAACAATAACCAGAACAAATTGTAGGAGCAACAAAAAAATAAAAGTTTCTCGTCTTCACAAAACCAGCCTTAAATATATAACTGCCTGTTTAAACCCTGAAAATCTGCTACTTGCAAATGAAAGAGTGATCCAGAAATGACTGCAGCCTGAACTTGGTCTTTAAAAGGGCATTGTGTTCATAAATCTGCAGGTTTTAATTCAGACAAAATAGTAATATAAATAGTCTAGAAAATGTCACTTTATGGCAAGGCAGGCATTTGTATCTTTGTTGAAATGTCCCAAATAGCATAAGGAAAGCACCATAATCCTCCTGGGAGTCTTTCCCTCTGTACTATATTCAAATAGAAAGAAAAAAAATCCAAACCCAAACCCCACACAGAAAAAAAGGAAGGGAAAAAAAAAAAGAAAGACAAGAAAAAGGTCTTGACCAAGGCAGAATGGGTATATTTACTAATTTAAAGCTACCTTTATTTCCTGCTACTGGCTGGTAAGAACTGAGCACAAACTGCTGTGCTAGATCATTTTGGATCCTCTTTTCACATATGACATTTGCCTCACTGCACTAACTAACAGTAACTCCAGCTCAAATTACTCCGTCCCTGCCCTGTATATCCACACCTGCTAATCTGGGGAGCTTTGTAGGAGCTCAGTTGCAGCCTTCAGCCTGCGGTTGCTACACACAGCCCTGACGTGCAGCTCCCAAGAGGTGGAAGAAACGAGTTTGTAGTGCTGCGTCCTGACACCGTGCATGTGCTGTGAGACAGAAGAGGACGAAGAATCACAGAATGTTAGGGATTGGAAGGGACCTCTGGAGATCATCTAGTCCAGCACCCCTGCCAGCCAAAGCAGGCTCACCTAGAGCAGGTGGGACAGGAACTGTATCCAGGCAGGTTTTGAATATCCCCAGAGAAGGAGATTCCACAGCCTCCCTGGGCAGCCTGTTCCAGTGCTCTGTCACCCTCAAAGTAAAGAATTTTTTCCTCATGTTCAGATGGAACTTCCTGTGTTCCAATTTGTTCCTGTTGCCCCTTGTCCTGTTGCTGAGTGCCACTGAAAATAGTCTGGCCCCATCCTCTTGACACCCACCCTTTAGATATTTATAAGAACACCATCAACGTACAACCACACTTCTTACCTAAAACCTGTCACATCCTCCGAGCTGACTTGTATCTCCTGTCCACCAAAATACCCCCTATTCAGGGGTCTCCAGCCTTCACTAGGGCCACAGCAGTCCGTATGGGACCTGTTGAGAGCAACATCATAGTTTGCTCTCCCTGTCAAACCATGAGGAATATTTGAACATTGGCCACAGTCTGGCATCTGGTGGTCTAATCGTCTCTTTGGTGCAACTCTACTTGAGCATACCATGTTGTGTACAGCTGGCAGCTGAACAAGTCAGTCCAAAGTCATCTTTGATTAGCTTAGAGCAGAAGGGTCCAACCCATATCCAGTGCAGGACCCATGCTCTAGTTTTTGAGATCCTCCTCACCAGCAGTGCCAAATAAAATGCACCTGAAGAAGAAAATTCTTCACCTGCCTGGAGATAGCCTGTCTCGCACAGGGATGTAGTGGCTCACACTTTCCCTGCACTGCTAGACAAGGCCACACACCTCACAGAGTTTACACTAGAAACCAGGCACCATATCTCCTGCACACCCTCTTTGCCCCATCCCCTTTCCCTCCCTGGACCGTTCTGCCAGGAGGTGGGAGGCCCCTTGGCACGTGGGGATGGAAACAGGAGCACACCCTGTGGAATGACTCCCTGCGCCTGGCAGAGAGCTGACTTCTGCAAGCTGGCACACTGCAGCGGAGGCAAGCATTATAAATATGAGCAAACCCAGCAGCCCTTTAAGGAAGCCACGGTCCAGGCTGCAGCCCGGGGGTGCTGCCAGCTGGTGCTTAGCTAGAAACCTCAGGTTAGAAAGGAAAGCAAAGCCATGCTCTGGCACAACACCATGCTGTCCCCGGGCTTGGAGAGACACAGCTACTGCCTTTTCTCCAGGAAAGTGCTGGCTGCATGTTTTTGAGTGTGTCGGACTTTTTTTGTGTGTTCCAGCACAGGGCTGGTGCAGGAGGCTGCTGCTGGGTTCTCTTCCTTCTACCAGTGTTCCTCTGAGCTTTCAGCCTCACCAGGTGGAGCCTCAGCCCCCACTTCCCAACCTCCCACCATGAAACTCAGAAGTGCTCTGTCCCAGGATGAGGAGACTCTTCAGCAACACAGGCCAGTGTCTCTTCAAGCATGGGCGAACATTTCTAAGGAGAGGTGCAAAAAAATTCAAAAGGAGCTGTGAGGTGTTTCCTCTGGCCAAAAAACTGCCAGCCACCCTTAATTGCTGGTAGCAGTCCATTTTCAGTAAGGCAGAGACATGTTTCTTCCCACCATCAGCTGCAACAGCAGTTTTTGGCCATCCCTAAGGAGCGAGGTGAGGTCTCCACCTTTTTGCTGACTTCCACCATATCATCATATAGTTTATGATTTCAAGGTCCTTCCATGGCTCTTGGTGGCAGGATTCATGCCATTACTCAAGCATTGCAGCTTCCATTTTCAAACAGTAAAGCTTTAATAGAGAAGCTTTTCCCTCTTCTGTGGCTGCAGCTAAAAGCTTGAGCACAGGCACCCAGAAGCTGCTATGCTGGGGAAAAATATCACAAGCAAGACACTTCTCAGATCTCCTGGTTTCTAGGCTGACTCAATGATCTGAGGGAAGGGGATACCTGAGTCATTACTTCTGAACACTTGGGAATGCTGTGTAACTGTACCCCAGCTACATAACAACATCTATGGTGGGTTTGCTGCCAGTAGGGCTTGTTCACGTAGAACTTGAATTAAAAAATTGCCTGACATTAAAAAAGAAAAAAAAAAAAAAAGAAAGCATGCATAAAGGACTCCCTGTAAGACATCAGTACTGCCTGGAAAGCTATTCACCCTAGAAATGCACATGCCTGATGGGTGCCAACAGACTTTCTAAAAAGATTCAAGGCCGTCCCAGACTGTACAAAGTCCCACTTGATAAGAGGGAGGTCAAAATGGAGCAAAAGTTCAAGAGCAGAAAATCCTTTCCGTCCCCTTACAAAATTAAGGAGCACACTATGCTTGTCCGGCTCATCATCCAAAAGGAATGAGGTTCCCAGTGACACAGTGAGCTCACTCCAGCGCTTCCCAGCCCTGCCAGCTGTGCCTCAGCAGGCATCACGGTCCAGGCAGGGGAGGGGGAAGATTTTGAGGAGCAGCACAGGAGGAGGGGAGCGGAGGGGAGCTGAGCTGCCACTCCAGTGCAACAGGTGTAAATCTGCTGGGCACAGCTCCGTCAGCAGCAGCCGGCGCCACGCTGCTAAATTAAACACCCCTCCAATCATCAAGATGTTATTAAATACGTTGGTGCTCTCATGGTAGGAGAAACTCGAGGTACAAGTGGCACCCCAGACCTGACCACCCCAACCCTGCCTGGTGCAGGATCCTCAGTTTAGATCCTGGCTCTAGAGGTCTGGGTGGTTAATGCTTGCACAGGCACATGCAGGCAGAGACATGGACATATGCTCGGACATACTGATCATGGCCAAAGCTAGACAGGAGTCCAGTGATCCCACCTCCTCCAAGGGAGGGGACTGGTGGAAATGGTGAGACTGGGCTGTATGTGCCCTAAGGATTTCCAGAAGGGAATGTATCATGTCAGACCGTGTGGTTTATTTCTTTTACTTTATTATTAGTGATTATATTATTACTACATTATTAGTAATTACTGAGGTCCCTGGGCCAGAGCTCAGCCTGCACCCATTCACACCCCAGCTCTCATGGGACCAGCTTTGGGCCACGCTTTCACACCAGCTCAGGGCTTGGCTCTGAATCACTGCGTTTTCATGGACATCACCCAGAGCCCTTCTCACAGCATCCCTCATGGGAACATGTCTGGCCAGTTCTCTGAACCAGCTCTGTTGAAAACACTGCCAGCAGCAGTTGCGTCTCCTTCTCAAGCTCTCCAGCATGCCAAAACCTTCAGTAGCCAGGACCTGTCCCAGGCTCCCTGCTTGCCTAAAGCACTAATGCCCATCAGTCTAGTGTCTAAGCACCTTACACCACCATACTGTCCCTGGGCGCCACCAACACAGTTCAGATGGAGAACTGAGACACAGAGGGATTTTTCCAAAGCCCCAGGGGAAGCCTGCGGAGTGGAAAAGTTGAACATCCATCTTTTACCCACAGCCACCTCCTGTCCCTCCTGAAGCTCCGGTCCACACCTTTTCCCCTGGGGGGAGATTATGCCCCTGTCTCAGGGGCAACTGCTTTAACTCATCAGTTGTGACATCACAGCACAGGAAGGTGACATAGAACGGGGCAGGGTGGCAGTGACATGCCATAGGATTTGTCCTAGGGAAGAGTTTTTCAGTATGTGGCACTGGAGTTTTTCTGAAGTAGGGTGTCTTAGAGGTATCTGGGAAAAAAAGGACCTCTCATCAGTCAGCTTAAAATTATGCAGGGATCTGCACTGACACCAGAAATAATTTAGGAGTTTGTACATCAAAAAAAAGTTTGAAAGCTCCAGTGCCAAATGCATGTCAGACCCCTCCTTGCTCCCAGGTCCTGTGTAAGAGAAGGTGGGCAGGAGGACATTGCAGGCAGCAGCATGGCTGGGACTCTCCTTGGGCTGCTTTAACCATGTGATTGGCAGAGCTCTGGGGTACGTTTGTAGGACCACGGCTCGCTGTGATTACTGGCAAGGCGAAGATTTTACTCACCAGGCTATGGCTGTGTCACTTCTTCCCATTTTCATGTTAGAGCCAGAAGGCCAGGTACTTGCTCAAAAGTCTCTTCCAAACACTAATTATTTGCCCAAACAAGGCCACCTTCCTGTGGGTCCAAAAAGGCATTGCCTGTCAGACCCAAACAGCCACAAACAGAGCTCCGGTTAGCCCGGCCCCACAGATGCAGCGTCCTGCAGACTGCAGGCATGGGCTCCCATTAGACGCTTAGTGAATAAATCTGGGTCTCGCTTCTTTAGGCAGGGTGCCACTTACTCCATCCTCAGAGAAAGGAGTTTTTCCAAACAAAAGCACAGGGAGCTATGGGACACCTTATTGTAGCCCTGCACGCTTACCAAATATGATTGGGACCTGAAGCTTATGAAATGGTCTTTCTTGGAACATTTTCAGATCAGGGTTGGGTTTTTTTTTTTTTACTATCTCTCTGCCCACACATTAGTAGGATTCAGGCTTCTGCTAACATGTCTAACACAATGCAGGTATGGCCAGGTGCAAAGCTGTCACCCCAGCTAGGATTCACAGAATGCCATTTTTAAGCTCTTCTTTCTTTGAAATTGTCTGGGTGTAATAGAGGGAGCATCTGTTTGCTGGCTCCTGTACAAGCAACAGGAACAATGGACAAAATCCTCTCATCCCAGTGCTACCTGCAAGAAGCCCACTGGGTTATCCCCTCCACCCTTTCCAGGGTGGGTTGCGTGTGGATAAGTCGTACCCTGCTCCCACAGGCTGGTGGAGCTCTCCAGCCACCGCAGCAGGGTGCCTTCAGATGTCCCTTGCCAGACCTCTGCATGAAGAAGCAGCCCTGTCTGCTTCTAGCGTTTCTCCTTACACATTTCATTTAACTTTATTGCTGCCCTTACCAGCCATTTCCATCCATGCCAATGGGCCCATTTCCATTTGACCCTGAGTGAAGCCTGAGTTAAATCCCTTAGGGATTATAAACCTATAGGGAGGTAACTATCCCAATCCTTCTGGGATGGTCCTGGTTCTGACCTTCTAAACTACTTTCTGACCTATATAAGACACAGATGACAGACCAGGTCCCAAAGACAGAGAGGTGCAATGATCCCCATAAGGCGGCACAGAGCAACTTTGTTCTGGGGGACATGATGTCTAAAAAAGACAAGACTTTTTTGAAATATCAATGAGCAGAGACCCTACATGTCTCAGAGTAAGTCAGGACTTCTGAGTCATCTCTTTGACCTTCCCTTTATAACTTCCATATAATTTCATAACAGTGCTTTTGTCTGTGCTGTGTTTCATTTTCCTCATCAAAACCAGTGACTGTGTGTCAGAAAACAGGAGGGTTTATAGCATCTTCTTATTACACAGTAGGTCTTGGGACACCTCAGTCAAAATATACAAAGATCTCTGGAAGTTTAAAACAGGAAAAAAAGGGCAGGAGTGCAAATGATACAACTTGTCTGCCTTGTACTTGCCATCCCTGACATGATTGCATTAGAGTACAGGCAATGTAAAGCACCACGAAGGACTTGTCACCTTTCAGGGCTGAAGGGAAGGGAGAGAGAACTAGGTTTTCTCACACTGCAGAGCTTTCCTCGAGATGATAACGATCCCGTCAGTCTCCTTAGAAAGGTTCAGTGTATGTCTGAGGCTTCCACCCTAATGACAGCAGTACACTCAAAGTTATTATGAGCTGTGACCTTGCTTGGCTAGCTGGTGGCAAAAGGCATATTTTTTGAATACTCCTATCTTGCAAAATGTACGAGGTCTTAGAAGCTTGAAAAGAGATTAGCTAAAGCAGAACCTTAAATCCTGAAACCCTGGAAAAAAACGCTTACTGAAGCATTTGGATCAGCAGTGGCTGGGGAGCTCTTTTACTGTGTGAGCCAGAAAGGACAATGAAGGTGAGAATAGCAGTGTGGAGTGCAGCTGCAGGGGCCAGGAGGGAGGAGCAGCAAGTGGATATCGCTATTTCTAATACAAGTAGGAAAAAAAAATCAACAAGAAGGAGATATTTATTTATCCTACGTCCCCGCCCTGCATTTCTGCAGACCTGAAGTGAAGGGCTGAGATTGTACTGTTTTGAGCACTTCTGTTGTGTTTCTGTCGCGATCTATCCTCACAAAACTCAAAGAAACAAAGTAAAATCCTACTTCAATGCACGTCAGGCGTGGTTTTACAATCAAATTCCCCAGAGCCAAGATTTTGCTCAATGAATATACCCCAAAGAGCCTAGAACAGTGGATAAACCAACAGCAAGATTTTCCTCTAATTCTGTCTTTTTTGCCTGAAATTTTGGGGCCAATTCTGAAGGCTGTTTGAATGATGTAGGTACCTGCCCAGGCTAAAGGAGGAGAAGACAGAGGAGCAACTGAGTAGAGAATGGCCCAAGGTATTGGCTGGTGAGAGCAGAAAGCCTGAAAAACAAAGACTAGGTATCCAAGTCAGCAGCAGACATTCAGCAAGGAGAAAGACCATGGCTGAGCAACTCGGTCATTACCAGCCTACACCCTACGTAGAAGTGTGGAGGATGCCAGCTCAGCTTCTTGCAATACTGGAGGCAAGGTGGTGCTGGAGCAGCGCAAAGCTGAGGAGGAGGAGGGACTGGCCCAGAGCCCCACAGCAGAGCCAGCAAGCTTTCCAAGAGCCCCGCAGGACACCGTCGGGCTGGTACCTGAACATATTCCAGTCTGATGGAAAAAGCTGCTAATCCAGGGATACAAAACCTGCCTTAATTTCTGCAATGACAGCCTTGCCTGGGCATATCTTCAGATGAGAGGCACAAGGTGCACGATTGGTCTGGCAGGTCATTGACGTGGCTGTAAAAGAAGTGAGCAAGGAACGCCCTGACGCCAGGACTGGAAGCAAAGCCTTGATCACGCACCACCAGGGTGTGACTCACCAGCAGGATACAGTGCTACGCTCGCTGCCATAGATGGGACAGCACAACAGCAGTGAAGGAGGGTCTTAGAAATGGAGGTGCAAGAGGCTCATGTAGGTGCTCCCACACCCCCCTCCAGTGAGGAGGTTCCTCGTGAGACCAAGGTGATGCAGTGCAGTGCAAGAATTAGCTATACCAGAAAAAATTTAGGATAGATCTGAAATATTGAAGTCTTTGACTTGAATTGGAGACAAGCAGGTGGGAAAGGAGCTTGAGGGGATCCAGTCAGACTGCCGGCATGCCACCAGTACCAGTCCAGGGCTCTCCCCAACCAATGCCAGAACAATCCGAGGACAGACATTGCCTCAAAACATGGGCACTGTGGAGCGAGGCCAGCAGAGGCCCCAGCTGGTCAGGAGCTGGAGCGCCAGAGGCACGGGCAGAGGCCGAAGGCGCGCGTGGGCTCTGCTCAGCCTGGAGAAGAGTGAGCCCACGGGCTCTCCAGCTCTGCCTGCTGGCATGGGCCTTGCCTGCACCCATCTTTCTCCTGAGACGGACCAGACACAGACAAGCACTGGGGGAAAATTGTCATCTTTTATTGGCCTCAGAAAGCATCCACAGCCGAGTGGAGGCCGGCAGCATGATGTCCTCAGTGCAGCTGAACGCCTGGGGCACCGTCCATGCACCCATCCCTCACGCGCCTCCCCGTGCCGCTCCCTCTGGACACTGTGCAGGCTCAGGGCCAGCTGCCATCTCCGGTGACCCAGCCAGCACTGGCAGCGGGGCGCTACTGCTCTTGCGGTCCTGTGAGGCAAGAATAGCAGGAAGTCCCGGGCAGAGCCCTGAACACCCTCCTGAAGAAGGAGGGCTGTCACTGTCAAGCCGGGGTGTGCGGGAGGGCAGTGATGCCTGCCGGGGAAGGAGAGCTGTAGGCAAGGGGCTGGGCGGGCAATGGGCAAGATCCTGCCAGCCACTCAGCCCCGAGGGCCTTCCCCAGGGAGGGGTGGCTGGGGCACGGCCAGACCCCGTGTGTGCAGTGCTGCCGGCCGGCCCTGGGTGCTGCTCGCTGGGACAGCCAGG
>VFFE01006029.1:28093-157047 GCA_008921705.1 Burhinus oedicnemus | reverse complement strand
GAAGCCCCCCCCCCCCCCGGCTTCGTGTGACAGAAGCCCGTGGGGAGTGCTGGCAGAGGAGGTCCGCTTCATTAGCAGCTGCTTCAGTTTTGGGGAGCTGCTCAAAATGTCATGAGGCTGGCCAAAATGTTGTGCAGCTGGTGGTGTGTGTTGCTTGGAAAGCTTGGGGCCGGTTCTTGCATTACTGGAGTTTCCGATAAAAGATGAGGGTCTTGTTGGCCATTGTTTATTTTGTTCGTCTTTACTAATAAAAGCTGATAGGTATAAATGTTCCACATAAGTCACTCCTGTTAAGCTGTTGGGCGTCTCAAAACAGGACCATAGGTACCGACATTAAACCACGTAGAAGAGCATTTGTCTGTGACTATATATAGCATCTGTATCAGGTATTAGTACAGTTCGTTATAAAGCTGTTCTCAGCATGAATTTGGGAGGCACAGTTGTCAGCAAGCATTGCAAGTCATCTCTTTTGAGGGCTAATAAAACCTTTATACCCCTCTAGCATGTATCCTGTGTTGTTACATGCCCTGTGTAATAGGGCTCCGGAGAATTATAAGAGATTATTTTATGACCACTATTTCTCATACTTCACTGCCTATAAATCCCCAGTTCCCTTTTGCCACACATTGAACTCTGTGGAGCTCTACGGGAATAAAAGTCGCAACAATTAATATGTAGAAAAGTCTCATATGTAATCATGCCATTATTTAAGAATCTAATAGTTGAGGCTGTCACAGGCAAGTGATGGATTTTTCCTCTCTAGCTTACAAGGTCATAAAGTAACAGACTTTTCAGTACCAAAGTGATGATGCATTTCCATTCTTGCACATTTGGACCGCAACTGTTTGAGTAAAACATATTATATACTCTTTAATAGTTTGAGATCTGATGACTTTATGGTGTGAGTTGAGCTGGATCAGTAGTTGGAGTAGAAGCCTAAAAATACTATTTGTTTCCTTTTGTCTTTGTCAGTGTTGTTACATGTAATTGTTGGTGAAGCATTGGGGTAAGTCTTAAAGCACAGATAATTCTTCCAGGTGTGTCTGTTCAAACATGGGAGCTCTTGTTTGCAGAAACGTGCAGGCGTACCAGAGCACACCTTGATCTGAGTACCTGAGGTGCTGGTGTTGCAGCAAAAACTCCTTGTGCAGCAGCCTCAGGGCAGCTGCCTGGAGCCCGACAGGTGTCTTGGGTGCAAACCGGGGATACTGGTGGGCTCTGACAGCTGGGCTGCTCTACCTTTGCTGCAGTGATCAGCCGCACTAGTAAGGGGAAAATTTGACTGGTTGGATCTGCATGTATTGCAATCGGGCATCTGGCAATTTTGGCCCGATTGTGGAACCTGTGCTGGTTGTTTCTTATGTCAGTGAGTCTAAACATAACTTATTTACGGGGAATGAAAGCTGTTAGGGGCCTGACGCAGAGTAGGTCACTGCACCGTGTAGCTCTGTAGCCTTGTTTCCCGCTACACAGCATGTTTGTGTATTTACTGCATGAGCTGTGTGCATCTATTCTCTCATGCCTATGCTTCTAGTTAGCTTTGAGTTTCTTTATAGTTATACAACATAAAATCTTTCATTATTTTTGATAAGCTTTACTTTTTTTTTAAAAAAAAAAAAAACAGTCCCCGAATGGGAATGATACAGAATGATTGTTTCATTTGTTTGCTTTGGGTACTTGATGACAACAAGTAAGTTGTATCTAGGAGTTAAGTCTGACTTACCTGATTTCTGATGGTGTGAACAGGATAGCATTATGACAGGTGTGTAATATCACACTGGCTTAGAGATTTTAAATACATTTTGAGTTGTTTTATCTTGTTGTTTATATTGGATTTGGGCACCTTCAGTTTACTTAATGTGTCCCTACAGTCAACTGCATTTATAAAGCTTTTATACATAGTTTTCTATTATTTGTTATTGATGTAACATATGTATTAAAAACATGGAGTGGCTGTAAAACATAAACTTTCATCTTTGGAAACTATTTTTCTAATGATGCTATCACTATCTTCAGCTCCTTGCAGTCTAGGAGAAATTTTAGTTGTACAGTGTAGGTAGTGCGTTTGCCCATATACATGTGTGTTGCCTAGTCACTATATGACAAAAACTAAACTGATGTGAAAACATCTCATCTTGTGCAAATCTATCTTGCATTAGAAATGTTAAATTTGAGAGTTACATGAACACATCCTCTGATGCTATTTTCCTAGTTTAAACAAAAGCAATCATCCATCTGTGATAGAGCAGACTTGATAACATCAATAATGTTGTTTTTATTATAAGATTCCAAAAATATTTAGATTCTTCTACACTGTGGAAATGGGTGAGGTAAATGTGTCAATGGCTTGATATGGCAAATGACATTTAAAAAACAGTGTAAGGCTAAAGAAAGTAAGAAACCATGCATTTAATTGTGAACTGAAGTGCTAATGAGGGGAAGAAGGCAATTGTCCAAAAAGGGGCTGGACCAGGCTAGTGCTCAAAATAAAACAGGGCTTTAAACAACTAGAATAAAATAATTGGTCACTCAATTTTTCACACCATCCAAAAGATGGTACTTCCGGTGGTAGCACATGTGCCCTGTCACCCTGATTATGTATCAATGAGTGTCTACTGAATTACACTGCTCTTCACTGCATTTCTTCAATGACTTTTCTCCCAAAATTCAGGAAGCGTGGATGTGCTGAGCTTGCAGCATCTGCTGGAAGTTGCCAACAGTCATCTGAAGAATCTGGATTCAAGTTTTAAAAGCATCAGAGCAACTTAGGAGCCTACATCCCAGTCCTAAATGAAACACTGATGTGTTTAAATGCCTGTTTATACTGAAGCCAGGACAGATCTATTGGTAACTGAGGTTGGCTGAGTCAGTTCTGATGACTGGATGAAAAGGCTGAGTTTGTATCCCTAGGTTCCTCTGGAAATCTGAATTTAAGCTGCTAACCCAATTTCCAACACTTGAGATCTCCTTGTCCTCCCCTTTGTAACTCAACACCTGTAAGTGAATAGAATAGCATAGTTCAGTTGGAAGGGTCCTACAACGACCATCTAGCCCAACTGCCTGACCACTTCAGGGCTGACCAAAAGTTAAAGGGCTTTGTCCAAATGCCTCTTAAACACTGACAGGCATGGGACATTGTCTACCTCTTCAGGAAGCCTGTTCCAGGGTTTGACCACCCTCTCGGTAAAGAAATGTTTCCTCGTGTCAAGTCCAAAACCTCCCCTGACAGATGCAGCTTTGAGCCATTTCCACACGTCCTGGTACTGGGTACCAGGGAGAAGAGCTCAGCACCTCCCTTTGCCCTTCCCCTCCTTGGGAAGCTGCAGAGAGCAGTGAGGTCGCCCCTCAGCTTCCTTCTCCAAACTAGACAAACCCAGAGTCCTCAGCCGCTCCTCAGAGGACATGCCTTCCAGCCCCTTCTCCAGCTTTGGTGCCCTCCTCGGGATGCCTTCAAGGACCTTCACATCCTTGTTAGGTCCTGGGGCCCAGAACTGCACACAATACTCGAGGTGAGGCCACGCCAGGGTTAAATGGAGCAGGATAATCACCTCTTTGGACCGGCTGGTTATGCTGTGTTTGATGCCCTCCAGGATGTGGTTTGCCCTCTTGGCTGCCAGGGCACACTGCTGACTCTTGCTGAGCCTCCTGTCAACCAGCACCTCCAGACCCCTTTCTGCAGGGCTGCTCTCCAGCTACGTCTCTCCCAGTTTAGACTTGGGCCTGGCGTTACTCCGTCCTAGGTGCAGAATCCGGCATTTGTTCTTGTTCAATTTCATGCCATTTGATGATTGCCTAATGCTCCAGTCTATCCAGATCCCTCTGCAAGGCCTCTTGCCCCCGAGTCAACAGCACCTCCCAGTTTAGTACCATCAGCAAACTTACTAACTGTGCATCCAACTCCTGCATCTAGATGATTGATAAAAGGATTGAACAGAACTGGCTGAGAATTGAGCCCTGATGAACAGCAGTGGTGACTGGTCACCAGCCAGACGTAGCCCCATTCACTGCAACTCTGTGCCCTGCCGTTCAGCCAGTTCTTCACCCAGCACACTGTGAACCCACTCATCCCACAGCTGGACAGCTTGTCCAGAAGGATGCTGTGAGGGACAGTATCGAAAGCCTTACTAAAACCCAGAAAAACTAGATCCACCACATTCCCTTCATCCACTAGGTGGGTGACCTTATCATGGAAGGGTATCAAATCAGTTAAACAGGACTTTCCCTTTGTGAACCCATGTTGACTGTGCCTGATCATTGCATTATTCTTTAAATGTCTTTTAATAGCATGCAATGTCATCTTCTCCATAATTTTTCCAGGAACTGAGGTTAGACTAACAGGCTTGTAGTTTCCTAGGTCTTCTCTCATGCCCTTCTTCAAAATTGGAATAACATTGGCTACCTTCCTGTCCGTAGGGACCTCTCCAGACTCCCAAGGTTTTTTGTAGATGATTGAGAGGGCCCTGCTCTAACATCTACTAGCTCCTTTAGTACTCTGGGGTAATCCCATCAGGCCACATGGAGTTATGAACATTCAGCTGATACAACTGGTCTCTTACAATTTCACTGTCCACAAATGGAAAGTTGTTGTTCATACAGTCATGGTCAAACTCAGAGAACCAGGTAAACAAGAGCCTCATGGACATTTGCTCGGGCATAGAGAGGGCATGGGTAATAGGGGTGGTCTCTGGGTTGCAGGGTTGGTTGTGCCATGGCCTGAGAGAAGAATAACAGCACAAGGCTCATCCTTGGGACCAGAGTGGCAGAGGGATGCCCAGCAGCTGTGCCCAGGGCAGAGACAGCCCCCTGGGCCTCCTGGGCACAGGGACTGCCTCGGGGCCAGCACCCTAAAGGCCTTCCTCCGAAGGATGCTGGGTGGAGGGGCGGTGGGCAGGGCTGTGCAGGGGAGGCTCCATCACCCCCATGTCACAGTGCCACCAGCAGGCAACACAGCAGTCACAATGTCCTGGGGCAGGATAAAAGGGAGCATCCTCCTGTGTCCCACTGCCATGGCTGGCCTGGGGACAGCCCGAAGACATCTGAGAGGAAGTCCTTGAGGAGCTGGTGGAATTACTTGGTGGGGATGAGGGAGGAAGTCTGGAGCAATATGAAGCCATATTCAAAGCCCATCTGATGGATAGAAATAATTTTCAGCTGGATAGCAGTGGCAAGACCAAGGGAATGCCTTCTGGAGGAGCACTGCAGAGCTCGCTGTCCTCATCCCCCATGGAGCCAGGGACAGCAGCTGTAAGAAATGTGATGCAGAGATGGTGCCAGGGGTCCCAGTGCTTTGGAACACCCACTGGTGTCCTGCCAGGTGCGAGAAGGATTCTCGCCCCCAAGGTCGATCAGGCCGGGGCCATGTGGCCACTCTCGGAAGCCCCTGAGATGGCTCCAGGTTGAGGGAGAATAGGGCTTGGGCACCTCCTGGGAGGCGTCACCAGCCTGTGGGACGAGGAGGCAGGTGTTGCTGACATGCCCAGGGAACAGCCGATCGCCAGTACTGGGGTCAGGAAGGAATTTTCCCCTGGAGGAGATTGGCACTGGTCCCCGGGGGGTTTTTTGCCTTCCTCTGCAGCATTGAGCATGACCACTTGTCAGGGCTCCTTTGGGCCATTTTGGCTAGGGGCCTGCTGCTCCTGCTCCACAAAGGTGGCCCTCATGCCCCGCATATGGCGGGAGGAAGCTTTCTGGACTCCCAGGGTGGCCCCGGGGGTTGCTGCTTGTCCTCTGGAGCACCGAGCACAGCCCCTTGTCAGGGCTCCTCTGGGCCCTTTTGGCTCGGTTCTTGCCTGCTGCTCTTGCACCTCCAAGGCACCACTCGTGCCCTGGCGCTCTCGGGCTCTCTTGCGCACTGCAAGTTTGGAGCGGGAACGAACTCTGCTCTTCCCATGGCTCCATTTCCCCAGGGGTTCTTGCTTGTGCAAAGCAGCCTGTGCTTGGAAGGACTTCAGGCTTGCTGTACCATCAGGAGCAGCTACTTTTAGCTCTCCCTGTGTGCAATACAAGCACAGGACAGGCACGAGAGTGCTTTTCGTGCATCACTGGCCAAGAAGCACAAAGGAGGAGCATGTTTTGCAAGGCAAAGAGTATGCTCGTCATCAATGTGTGTCCTACTTTGGAAAATACCCCAAGGTACCACACACCACTTCTTTTGTGTGTGGTCAGCCCTGATCTTCATTCTCCACGGTCTCACTCTTCAGGAAACAGGGGCTGCTTGCCCTGTATTCCTGCTGCTACTTTCTGCAGCTCCGTGGCTTGCCTTTGCCAGGCTGCAAGGGATGTTCTTTCAAGCTGAACTGAAGACCACATCAGCCTGCTCCTGGCTACACGTGCGCATTGTGTTAGTGTTTGTGAGCTTCAGCTCTGAAACCCATTCAGAAAAATAAATAAAATCCTGTTTCCACTTGTGACGTTTGTGTTATGTGTCCTTGAAAGTGTTTTTGGAGCTGAAAAACCCCTGGCGTTTCAGACAAATAATGGTCTCATCGTTATTTGAGTCATCGTGGCCATAGGGAATACAAGAGAACGGTTGTGCTATGTTATACCTAGCATTATGCATGACAAGCTCTGACCTGGGTCTGAGGGTTCCATCCAGGAGAGCAGCTCTCTGCAGTGCAGGTCCCAGGCCCAGCCAGGAGACAAGGGCAGAGACAGGTGCACCTACAGCATCCCTCAGGCAGGGACTGAAGGCCCCAGGCTGAGCTGAGACATGTCCCCTGGGCCCTTGGCAGCAAACGGTGGGGCTGAGGGTCTCAGGGGAGGCCAGTCCCAGCCATTGATGCCTAAGAGCACCCCCAGGACCCTGACAGAAGTAGACTTGCACTGCTCATATGCTGTCCTGTGGGCATTGATGGTTGGCCACTTTGGAGACTGAGTATTGGGCCAGATGGACCTTTTCTCTGAGGGAGTACTGTTGTTCTCAAGCTCTTTTGTTTTAGTATGTTTTTCCAAGGGAAACTGATCGGGCATTTCTAAAAATGAGTACAAGGAGAAAAATAAAATCCATGGGGAAATGAACAGGTAGTGCTCACCTCAAAAAGATTAGCAACCATTTAGTTGAGGAGCACGTCCTGCTTCAGACTGAGGACTTGATCTTTGAGCCTCACTAGCATCAGAGGTGTGGGGTTCTGCCATCCTTTGGAAACCTAGCTAAACTGGACAAACACAGAAGACTTTCAAAACCTGTACTTCATACATGCTTTTTGTAAATTTGTGCAGATAGTCCAATTATCTCAAAATGATCGACAGCTCTCACGCCCATCAGAGGGTACATGCCTCCTTCCCACAAGGTGACAGAGCCAATGCCTGGGCTGTGACATGGTTATGGGTATTCACTGCCTTCTGCTAGTGCAGGGCTGGGAAGAAATGGCATCAGAGACTTCCTCAGCATGTACTAGTAGGGAAAGGAGGAGGTGGGAAGAAGGGAAGAAATAGTTCAGCTGGAAGGAATGTACAATGACCATTTAGTCCAACTGCCTGACCACTTCAGGGCTGACCAAGACTTAAAGCATGGTATTAAGGGTATTGTCCAAATGCCTTTTAAACACTGACAGGCATGGGGCCATCAGCCACCTCTCTAGGAAGACTGTTCTGGGGTTTGACCACACTCTCATAGCAAACACAAGTTAGTGCTGTCCTAACACTTCTGAAACTCCACTTCAGGCTTGTTTCTGGGATTTTCTTGAGTAGCTCTTGAAAATCCAACTAATGTGTTTTTTGATGTTCAACTTCTAGTCAGTAGTATATTTGGTTTCATCCAAAATTTAAAGCAGTAAATATTCCAGTCTATGAGAACTTTGGAGGCATAACTCATGTTTAAAGTGTTGTAAAGAAGGAGGTGCCATAAAGGAAAAAGATAACTCCCCCCCCAGGAAGGGAATTTGATGCTTCTGTACACATCATGTGCTGTGTAACTGATGACATCAGCTCTGAGGCAGGAGATGGGTATCTGCATGCAAGAATATATTTGTGAAAGGCATGTTACATACATTGTACCTGTGGTGACCTGTCTGCAATGTGATGACATGGTTCTAGCAACTTTGGGTTCATAAAAGCAAATTACTGTCTAATGATTTAAAACATTGGTCTCACATGTTATAAAATCTAGTACACTAAAGTCATTACAGTATTATGACAGACCTCAGCGGTTGGGGCCCTGCTGGCACAAGTACGTGCAATGAAGAGGCAACTTCATCTCTGAAGAGCTGATTGTTAATCTCCGAGTTTACAAACAAAACCAATTAGAAGTTCATAATTTCTCATGTGAATGGTATGGTCCAAACTACACAGCTCAGATTCTTTGAGCTTCAGGTTCTGGTGTAAAAAACCCCTTGAATTTCCCCCTTTTTTTTTTTTCTTTTTTCCATAGAAATTGTAGAAAAGAGGGACTAGAAGCGGTCATCTGGCTCATTCTTCTAAATCAAAGCAGAATCAGCTGTACTTAAATTATTCCTTAGGAGTGATTTTCTTGGCAGCTTTTGCAAGTATCTAACAGTGGAGATTTTGCGGCTTCCCTAAAATGATCCATGCCATTGCTTAGGCACGTCCTGTCAGAAAGTTCTCTTGTTATTTAATATAAAAGCCCTTTTTTGCAATTTAAGCCCTTAGTTACCTGTTCTAGCTTTCCTTGATGTAGGGGAGTGTGTTCTTTCTTCTTGCTTCAAAATTTACAAATGTCTTTCATCTCTTGTCAGCATTCCCTATGATCTAACTGGAGTTATTGCGTGACCCTCCCAATGAGGCCAAATAATAGCTGTTATTAAAATATTGTTTGCTTTCAATTGTTTTGGTTTCTAATGTGCAGGCGAAAAGGCTGAGGTAGATTCTGGTTGTCCGGGTGACAAGTGCGGAAGAAAGGGGAGAGAAAACTCCAGGGCTCCTTCCTGTTAGGGTCTCATGTGATGTTTTCTCTGCTACATGAGGGAAGGTCATCCATTTCTCCTGTTCCAGTTTTCTCCCCATATGCAATGTTAACCATGATCCTGTAGATTACTATGTAATACACTCTTCCTCATTGTCACTTAGCTTCCAACAAGTCAAGAAAGTGCTATTTCTTCAGTTTTATGGGGATCCATATCTCCATGTTTGCCGACCAAAGCTTTATTAGTATCAAGGCAACCTCCTCCTCTTTCTTGCTTGACAATTTAATCTTTTCACTTTTATTATTTCCCATTTCCTTTTTAGTTCTCGAACATGCATCTGTTCCTCTACCATTCTGTCTACACTTCACTTAGACCCTCTCTTTAAAATAAAATAAAGTTTTTAAAAATCTGCTGCTAATTTGTAGGTCTTGGTTCTGGACTGTCTTCTTCACTACATCTTGCTCCTCCAGCAGATCCTTTCTCTCTTGCATTGTCATATTGTCAAGGACCCGGTGTTTCTGACCCAAAGTCTGGTAGTTGTCATGTCATCAGCGGTCTACAGCTGCTCCCCAGCACAGTGCCACCTTCCTGTTGTGGCACAATTAAGATTGTGACTTTATGGGCACGTAGTGGAGAGATGTAGGGGTGGTGATAACTTCTGTATCCGGAAAAGACAGGAATTCCTGGTCCAGATTGATCACCAACACCTGCCTCCTAGAATAAGATGTGCTACTGGCCCCTGGTCCAACCAGCTGCTGCAGACGGTGAGGATGAGAGAGCAGTGAATGGGGGCAAGAAAGGGGAATACATTTTGCCTTTCATCTCAATAGCCCAAGTTTCCTGCGCTGGCTAGGAAGAACTGCGAAGGAGACTGCTCAGTGTCTGCTATAGCAAGATATTTCAGTGTGGATAAATGGCAGAGAAAAGCAGGGGTAAGTATGAGGTGAGAGTGAGCACGGAGGGAAGAGCCTGTGTCCACCCTCCCTGCAGCAACTCAGCATGGCTGGCCAGCCAGTGGGGAGCCCCTCTTAATGGCTCACCAGGTAATAAAAGTAAGTGTGGAATAGCAGACTACGGAGTTTGGGAGAAGATGAAAATAAAGGTTGAAAGATGCCTTCTAACACTTTTTTGCAGTTGCCCACATGAAGAGACCGTAACTCCCTGAACTCACCTGGAGATGTCAGGGGCATTTTTTTGCCTGCCTAAAATACGCACAGTGGGGTTCACGCCTACCAAAACCTCTGATCACGCAGCAGTCGCTGCCTGCTATGCCAGTCCTCATGTTCACCTCCGGGACTGCAGAGTTGGGGGAGAAGGGGTAGCAGATGGCTCTACTGCTTCAACACGGAGAGCATTTTCCCTAGGGAACTGTTGTTTGGTTTAGTTCATTGGGCTCTGCTGCAAACTCAGCTGCTTGGAGCCTCCAGTCTGAAGTGCTTCAAGTGCTGGGTCACTCTTCCCTAAATGTTCTGCAGCATCAGTGCTGTGCATCACTGAGCTTTTGCTGTTCTCGAATACAAGATAATTTGTTCCTGACCTAATGAGTATCTAGTTAGTCAATAGTTGCCTGAATCATAAACCAATGACCAACTTGGAAAAGCAGTTGTGTCATTTTGTCATCTGGAGTCTCTGCTAATTGTAGTCTATTAATCTGTTTAAGAGGGTAAGGTAAAACATAGGCCTGTGGTAAAGACGCATACAACACATTACTGAAGTGTCCATTTGTGCTATGAGAAAGCTGATGCTGGAAGTAGCCTGTTCCTCTTCCTGGCTGCTCTACCTTTCTTCTTGTTTTCTTAGTAATTGTTCTTCATTATCTCTAGGACAGGAGCACCTGTGAGGCTCTGCAGAATGGGGGACTGGTGTGAACAAGCACTTAGTTGGTAAAATTCTGTTTAGATATTTTCTAAGAAAGTTGATGGGGCAATGGGAGAGGAGTTCAGTGGCCTTTCTATGGGTGGGGGCACAGAGAAGTCAGGGCCTGGACCACACTTCAAATCTCTGGTCTGTGACTCCCAGCGTGCTGCTACTACTTCTCAGTTGTTTCTGTTGTTCCTTCTTTTTCTTACCACCTCTTTTCTGACAAAAAGCTCCTGCTTACTCCCAGATAAGATCCTCTGCTTTGTTCTCCATGTCTCTATAGCAGATTAATTCCTTTGATGGTCCGTTGAAGTCTCAGCTTGGAGTCACTTTCACCCCACTTTTCACCCCTTTCTTGTACCCACAAGATTGTTAAATCTGTGCTTTGTAGTGATAGAGAGCCCAGTGCTACAGTCCATGAACTGCAATCAATCCTCTTTATCTATGATACAAAAGAGGAGAAGACGACCTGCCAAAGTCTTGGGCTGTCACTAAAACAAGCCATTTGAAAAACAATTGCTAGTCTAGATTAGCAAACAAGCCCCTATTATTTTTTCCAGAAACATTTCACAAAATGACATCTTTATATCACATACACACATGCCTGCACATGCTTTCAAGAAACTGTCAATCCTACTTTACCCAGGTTTCAATTTGAAAAACACTGTAAGTATACACTGATGCCTTATTTTTAACAAAATAGGGGTTTGAGAAAATAAAAATTGCCTAAAGAACACAGAGAATCTGAATTTCCTTTCTAGACTGTGATCAGCGGTAAGCATTTCCTTGTCTCCTTACGGAACTCTAAGGGGTTAGCAGTATGTAGCTGAGGTAGGCGATGGTCTGCAGTGCCACAGGAACACAGTTACTTCTACTGATGATTCACACTTTATGTCTCAGCAAAGCCCAGTTAAGTGACCCAGATGCGCGAGGGTTAATACACATAAAGCACAAAGTAGAAGCAGATAAAGCAATGCATGCAGAGAAGTTTGATTGAATAAAGACGATCCATTTTCTATGGAGAATAGTCTTTGAGATTTGAGAAAGGACATTGATTTTTCACATAAAGTGCATATATTAGGTTTAGATTCAGGAAGTTCTTTAAAGACTTCTTTGCATGCAGGGCACGTAGAGGAATAAATAAAAATGTGATACCTGTACAGATCTGTGTGTGGACGCTGTTGCTTATACTTAAACTAGGCTTCCAGATATTCAACTTGGTATTATCACCTAAGTCCTTGTTGGTTTATGTGGGTGTTATCTTTTCACTCTGGTGTAGCCACTCTGTGCAGTTTGGATGAACTTTTTAAATACATAAGGCACAGTGCTGAAATGGATCTGCTGTAAGCATGAAATAACTTTTTCAAAATAAAATTGTCAATAATTTTAGGTATAGGATAAATTTTGGGCCTGTAAAAAACATAAAGAATGGTTAATGAGGCTAATCAGAGAGGAAAGAATTTAATTAATTGCCTCTTTTTTCCCAGATCTGTACTAAGCACAGTTTTATCATAGGGGAAACACAAGTGCTAGGATCAAAGGCAGAAAAGAAGAATTCAAGGGTGTACTCAGGCCTGAAGAGAGACAGGAGAACAGCTGAGTCCAGAGGCAGGTTGGTCTGGTGCAGGCTTAGGGCACAAGGTCCCCACAGCTGACCTTGCCAAGGGAAGAAACGTGTAGGGAGAAAAGTTCACGGTAGTAACCAAAGGGACCCCAGGCAGGCAGGGGATGGCTAGCTGCTGCAACCACAGCACGGTCACTGCGGGACCACGTTCAGGAAGCGGTAAAGTAGCGGATTCATTATATGTGAAGCGGCAAGTGGAAAACAACCACAACAGAATGAGGTTCATGTCCAGGTGAGAAGATGGCTGGCTGAGGTTCAAAACCAAGCTGGATGTTTGGAGATGAGGTATGAATTTGAAATACGGAATTTGGATTTCAAGAAATGCGGAAGTATAACAGTGCAGCGAAATGTCTTTGATTTTAAAAAACAGTACAGCCCTCCCTCTGTATTCTCAAATAGTTTCTGAAATAATTAGTAAAGAAACAAATATATTCCTTATGATGTGACAGTCTTGCAAACTGCCAAAGTGTAACCTTCTTGATAGCACATCTCTAAATGTTCTCCTGCTTAATTCTCAGCAAAAATATGTGAGCAGAGTTAGGATCAGGATAGCCGTATCTTCCTTCATGTTTGCTCATCTCCTCTCTTCCTTCTTTGTCCCTCTCATCTCCCATCATCCTTTTCTTGCTGTTTTCTCTTTCCCTTCATCTCTTGTACGTCTAACCAAGCAAGTTGTTGCAAACTTCACTACCAAAGCCATTTAGAAAAGGCTTTGACTTCTGTTGTGCCATCTAGTTACTTGATAGGTGAGCACAGCTGCACACTTCCGAGATGATTGTGCATTTAAAAATCAACACCGAGCCTCCAAACCTTGCAGGCTTTCAAAGAGTACTGAATGTTCATTTTGTTTTATTTGCCTCCTGCTGTGCATGAGCAGAGGGACAGATGGTACTGCTGGAACAGGGCTATTCCCTCAGGGTCTGCAGGGCTGACCAAGGTCCTTCCCGTGTGGTGGGAAGCTGGGAATAAAGAGACAGCACCCCACATAGGCAGTTCTGAGTACCTGGGGAAATGCTGAAAGACAGGGAAGGTGCAAGGGAGAGCAAAGTTGCCTGGTAATTAAGACAGCAGTGCTTAAAGTGCAAATGTGCAAGCTGAAGGGGTCTGCAATGGGCTACATTCATAAGCTTTGTTTTTACCGGGAGCTCCAGCTGAGTCCACAGGAGCTTCACCGAACTGGTTGCCTTAGGGTTTTAGCCCCGCAGTGCTGTCACTCCAAATTCAGTGAAGTCAAGGTGCTATGTGGACCCCAGGGCTTTTGAACTTACTTCTGCTCTCTTTTCTTGTACTAAAAGACCCCTCCTATGAAATCTGTACTTCCAGGGTCTGAAGAGCATGTTTCAGAGAAGGCAAACCTCGCTGACGTTTTGCAGAGCTGAGGAGGGTTTTATTCTTAACACCACCCTGGCATTGTGTTTTCCTGTAGCACCAATCCAAGAGCATATTTGTTGCAAGCATAGTGCCAGCATCTTTTATGCAAAGTTTCATATTAGAGTAAAAATAAATGGTAATTCAGAAGTTGGCTGAGAATCTAGGTTGATTTGACAGCCAAGCTGAGAAACAAATCAGGAAGAAATTTAGGCAACCATTTGCTGACAATCACACGTGCCATCTGAATGGCATCTTAACTCCTTAACAAGTCACAACTTCAAGAGTCATGACATAGCAACACGGCAGGACAGGGAGGAACAAGCTCCATCAAATATGGTTCAAATATGGACTGACGTATTTTGGATCAAGAACACGTTTGCAGACTGCAGGATGAATGCAAGTTTGCGTATGGTGTGTTTTGCTCAGCGTTTGAACTCAGATTATGCTGTTCAGTTCTGGTTTCTATAGTGAGGGTTGTTTGCTATAGGCGGTGTTTATCTGGAAAAGAATTTAAAAAACTGGACCCCATTAAAATGTATTTTAAAGGAGGCACTGTGCAGTATTGAGGTTGCTAGGTCGCTTTTCTGAAGACTCTATTTTTGTGAGCAATAAATCAGTTTTTTCCCTCTAGTATCCAATTTCCAGTTTGACTCAAAGCACTTACACCAATGTCTATTTGCTAGTGTCCGTCAGTGGCCCATCCTACCAAAGGCCATGAAGTACATCCTACCACGAAGTACATTGTTTAATAGTGGTGTTGGATTGCTCAGTAGTATCTGTTACCAGAAGTGTTTGCAGGATTGAAGTAGTGATATAAACCCAGCCCAGACTTTCCCCTCTCTGGCTCAAAGGACATTTTTTAACACTCCATGATACAGAAAGATTCCTTACTTCCATGAAAGCAGTTGCCAGTCAAGCAAATTTTATTACACCTTAATGCATCTTAGAATATTTGTGCATTTAATGGATCTGAAAAAAAAAAAAAAAAGGCAGTGAAAAGTCAGTCTCAAATGCAAAGCACTTGTTATTCCTCCTCTCTCTCTCTGAAGCTCAGGGTATTTTCAGTTCTGCTTCAGGGGAGGTGTTATCATTAAATGTTGACAAAAAACCCCCTCTGGTAGATTGTGATGGATTTCTGTCTTTTTTATCAAGCTTATAAAAAAATAAAAAGAGTGGAAATAGCAGAAAGGTGGGGAAAGGCTTTCTAAAAGGTCACAAACTCATTTCCACTCTAAGATAGATAAACCAACATGTTATGTCTACATCTAAACCAGCTCTAGCTATACCAGTAGTGAGCAGATGGTTTCCTGTCAGGCTAAAATTACCTGCTGTACTATTGAAAAGTGTTAAAAAGAGAGTATGTTTCATCCAAGGTTTTTAGCTCTGGGACTTTCAAAAGAGCTCAGTTCTCACTGACCTTCCCTGTTTAACTTAGGGTTGTTGATAACTCAGTTCCTTATTCCTGAATGTGCCTTTCTGTGCTGCTCGCACCTGCTTAAGTGTTGTATGGAGGGTTTCCACCTTGCACCTCTCTAGAAATGATAACTCTGGGGAGACGCAGAGAGTATAGTTTTAGGTTACTCTGTGAAAGCGTGGTGCATTGTCTGCATCATCATCGCCATCCAGTGTCTCCCCTAGCAAAACAGGAGTTCTCCAAGCCTTCATTTGGTGTGGCATGAGGCAAGGTGTAAAGCCCCATGACTAGGCAGGGGGGTATCTCTGTGCGTTGCAGGAGAGAGGGATTGTGTTTGTGTTCACCCAGAAAAAAAGTGGGTCTGCGTCCTAAACACAGTTAGCCTCGTCCTTACGGTATTAGCAAAATAAGTTGTGAGAGCACGTAATTTTCTTATTCCTAACCTAATGCTTTTGTGCACAAAGAGAAGACTTCAGGGCCCAACTAGTTTAATGCACAACAAAAAAGCTGCTGAACAGTTAAAAAACAGAGACATGTGAGAGGCATAGGACACTGACACATGGTCAGACTGGGCATCCCTTAAAGGGAATGAGAGTGATCATTGAGAAACTTAACTGAACGCTGGACTGCCATGGGATGTTGGTTGCAATGGGAAGCTGGTAGACAACCAATGTTTGGTCAAAATAAAAACCCACTAGCTAAGTTCCCCTGCTTTACCACATTTGCTGTAAGGATCTGTCTGTCCTGAATGGGATATATGTAGATTTTCTTTGTAGATCTTGCTCCAGGACAAAATGCAACTCCTAGCCAAAGTTTTAGGAAAACATCATACCTTCTCTACAATGTGCTTTTCTGTGTTACTTAGGAACTAAGATAAAAAATTGTCTTTCGCATATGCAGTCTTAGCAGAATGTTGTCATGACTTTATGTGGCTATGGAGAGCAAGCACACTCATATTAATATAAATTGAGATTTACAATTAATATCTCATATTTTCCAGAAGAGTGTATGTGTTGTAGAATATCAAATCCTGTTAGTCTTTGTGTTATGTAAACCTGAGCTATAGTGAAGAGCATAATAATATCAAAACAATGGGTTGTTTTCTAATCCTGGATGTGTGGGTATGTATTGTTGTTTGGTCCATAAAATCTGCAGTAGCTAATTTTACCAGAGATACGAGAAAACGCCTGTACTCCCATCTGGGATCCGACTGATCTTTTGGCCTCTGATGAGCACAGGAGTGATAGAGCTCTTCCTTCCTCACCGCCCTCATCAGGAAAGGCAGTGGTTGATTTGTGTGGGATAATCAAGGGAATGGTCCTTCATCGACATGAGCGTTTCTGTGATTCATACTCATACCAAGAGGTATTTTACTCTATCGGTAATCTTATGGAAGTATAGTCGACTATGGAGATTACTACCATGTACATACATTGGGAAGAAACATGCAAAAATACGTCAACCAGTTTTCCACCTAGGCTCCATTTATTCCCTTTGTCTTTTTTTAATGTTTTGAGTTGTTTCAATACAAAACCTGATCTGGAATTGAATTGTGTGGGAGTTTAGTCAGAATAAAAGAATTTGGTTCAGAGCCACACATTGAGAAACACAGATTACATCCATCATACTATTTAGGCTTTATGCCTATTACAAATTGTGATGAACTTGATATCAAATCCCTGTAGTAACTATCCTTTAAAGATTTGATCCTGCTCGTGCCGATTTTATTCGCAGCAGGATGAGGCTCTGCGGGTTAAATATAATCCAGTTCACTGTGCTAGCGCAAGATTTAAT
The DNA here is from genome assembly GCA_008921705.1 of Burhinus oedicnemus. Classification (NCBI taxonomy): domain Eukaryota; kingdom Metazoa; phylum Chordata; class Aves; order Charadriiformes; family Burhinidae; genus Burhinus; species Burhinus oedicnemus. Next base: position 140,123 of record VFFE01006029.1, on the reverse strand, counting down.
GCTCTGTGTACTGTTTGTACTGTCTCTGCATGGGACTGGATTTAAGTCTTAGCTGGTTGCACAGCTTTCTGCAAATCACACCTGTGGCTATAGGTGTAGTAGTGTGTATACATATATTGTGAGGTAAGAGGAATTTTTACTTTGAGGATCCCTTTGATATCTGAAGCCAAGTTGTGAAATCTTGAGCAGTTATAAGCTGGGGTTTCTCCTTGCTCTGAGAGATTTTGCCTGGCTACGCCAGCAGCAAAGCTGTCCTGGGATCATAAAATTCCTAGCTGACCTTCCCTGGTTGACCCACCCATGGCCTGCATAAATCAATACTTCCAATTTGCTGATACTGTGAGTTTTGCAGCTAGTTATAACTGTTCCAGCAAATTTGAGTAAACCTGCACAGCTACGAGATCCAGCTGGGGGGAAATGCCTGACACTGACTTTGTGCTAGTGCTTTGCAAGGGTGCATGCAGGCTCACTTTGCTCAAGCCTTTTGCTCGCTCCCCTTGCAACGAACGCCTACGCACAAATACAGAGGGCTTAATAGATCAGTCTAGGGCCGTCTGTCACTGTTTTTAATCTTGCTAATTTTTCCTTGCCTGTTTGTACCAATCAGCTGATGATACTTGGAACGTGCATGCAGTTAGATTGCTCCCTTTTCTTTTTGTGCGCGTCAACACCTTATTTTATCTGTTTCACTTCACTTGAGGCCTGGCTGAAGGCATGCAATGTGTAGGCTAGACCTAAACAATTACGGGTCTAAAAGACAGTCCTTCTTCCCCTCCTTTGATTTTTTTGTACAATAAATGCAAACTGTTTATGTTGGCTTGTTTAACTAAGAACAAACAACAAAAACCCCACAAAAACCCCAGCATTGTCACAAGATACAGGGAAGGACAGTGTACCAGGCTGTTTTCTTCATATTTTGGAAAAAGGATAGGGTTGGGGTTTTTTATCTTATAAAAGAAAAAAAACTAACATGAGTTTATTAAAAATAGGAGCAATGTTTTCCCCTCTTTCCCCTTTGATGAGCATGTCTCAGTGCATCTCTCAATCACATATACAGCCTGTACAGTCCCCGTTCCCATCCCTGCCTCTTCCTTTCTCTTTCAGTCAGGCCAACCACTGATCCTTCATTTAACTTTAAATTCAAAGTTGTAGAATAATGTAGGTTGGAAGACACCTCTGGATGCCGACTCATCTACCTCCAGTGCAGATCAGGGACAACCTCAACACCAGGTCAGGTTGCTCAGGACTGTGTCCAGTTGTGTCTTGAATATCGCTGAATAGCCCTGCACCAGCTCATGGTGTTTTTTTATCCCGCATATCTGCTCAGAATTTCCCTTGTCGCAGCTCATGACAGTTGCTCTATCCCTTTCCCTGAGCACCTCTGAGTAAAGCTTGGGCTTGGTCTTCTCCGTAATGGCTAGTTAGGTATTTGGAGACAGAAAACAGGTTTCCTTCCCTTAGCTCTGTCTTTTCCTGGATGAACAAGCCCAGCTGCCTTCTTAAGCCCAGTGCTGCAGCCGGCTGAGCATCTTGGTGGTCTTCCACTGGCCTGTTTCTAGTTTTCCCACATCTTTCTTTCACTTGGTAGCCCAGAAATGGATGCAGCAGCGCTCCCGGTGCAGTGTCATGAACTCCGAACAGTGAAGAAGAATCCTTGCCCTTGACCCGTGTCTACGCTGCAGTCCTGGCCGTTGTCCCTGCGAGGGAGCACGTGGCTCTCAGGGCACAGATCCTCAGCAGTGGAGATCAGCAGCGGTTTTCTTTGATTGGAAGAACTGAGAGTTATGGAGAGAGGAACTGGGAGGGGGAAAAAAACTACTGGGTACCTCAATAACTCTTTTTATTCATGGTTTTAGCACTGACTTCCTGAGACAGGTCCCTGAGTTGCATGAGTGAAATTAAGGGCTGCTCTGCTCCTTTGCCAGCCTTTGGCTCACATTATGCGAGTTTGCTGGAATCAATGGAAATGGATTCGGTTTAGCTGAGAGTGTTTGTGGGTTTTGGGTTTTTCTGGTTAGCATGGTTTTGGTTTTGGGTTTGGTTTTTTTTTTTAAGTGTTGATTCATCTCCACAGCAGCTTTTGCTTAATCAGGGTCTGAGTTGCTCCTTCTTTATTATATGGCCTCATGAACAGTTCTGTTGAGCAGCAAAGCAATGGCAATGCCTCTGTGGAGAAGGTCAGGCTTTAGACCCAGACCACTTATGAGTCAGCCTGCGGGCCAAACTGCTAAGTGGAGGGACCAGATGGAGTGGGTCAGTAAATACAGGAACTGTGCTTTGCACACTGACTAGGAAAACTTAGGAATTACTTCAATGTATTTAGCTTCAGCTGTCTATGTGATGTGCTGAAGAGTGCCGGTTTGTCACTGTAAAATGGTTTTGTATACAACAGCAGCCAAAATATTGTAATTATTGAATTGCAGCACCTATCGACTTTCTGGTGTCTGTGCTCTGCTGTTAACCTGCTCTCATAATGTTTCTGGAGAGTCCAATAACAAGAAATAACATCCTTGAGCATATGATAGACCAGGCGGAAATGTTATTGTTTCCCATAGCAGGGAGGAAAGGCTCTCCCCAGACACCCTCCTTTTTCCACAATGACATACTTTATGGAGTGAGCTGGAGATTTTTTACATTTATTTGACATCTCCTGGATGCATTTACTGTGTGGGAGTAGTTTCAGGCTAGACTTCCACGCATGCTGTGTGGTTGATTGATACGCGTAAGCTGTATTGATGTATTCCATGCAGGAACACGTACCTTCCTGCCTGGGAACCTTGGACCCAGGAGGATTAAGAGTTGTTTCTTCACATCTTGCCCTTACCTGCTGTGATGCCAGGTTTATGCTATGAAAACTTCTCCTATATATGATATATATCAAAATTACTAATTTGAAGGTAACATGGTGTAAGCTGAAGTGGAAATACAGGGATATATTCTCAGGTGCTGTAAGCGCACTTCAGCCTGCTGGCTTCACTGGCTTTACATTGATTATCTTACACCAGGTGAAAACCTGGCCAACTGCTGGTGGCTCTACGTACATTAAATGCAAAGTTTTTGCTGCGGCACCTTCCATGCCCTGGGAAGGTCCCACCTACACACGTAGCCTTGTGGAAAATGTATTTGAGCATCACACATGCAAACATAGCAAGTATCATTATACATACGACAGATCTTACCTGTTTTCTGAGGATTATGCTGCCCTGAGAGGTGGACAAAGGTGTTCAGTTATTTGAGGCAAGAGCCGTCCGTGATTCCAAAAGCACTGGGCATAAAAAGGTGAAGTGCAAAAAGTCAAAACTAGATTTTTTTAATTGCTGTTTCAGTGCCATTCCAGCTGTCAGGGCCCCGAGGGGCGATTCCTGTCCCTGCCCAGCCTCCCCCCATGCCTGCCCGTGGGCCCAGGACCTCGTTTCAGCCTCCCAGCTCGGACCCTTCATGGTGTGGCCCTGCTCACCCTGCACCCTCACACCAGCAAAGTCCCTCGCAAGTGGGACTGCTGCCTGAGCAGAAATAAAGTGAAATCCGAGTAAAGGCTTTGCGAATGTTTTCATCCATAATGAGTGGCTACCACTACTTGCATTATTTTTGCCTTACCTGTGTGGCCATCTCTTCATTTGCTTCTTTGTTGCTGAGGGATTTACAGTATTTAATGCAGTTACAGTGGTACATGATACTTGGCTGATGGTGCTTTACAGTATGGCAGTGGATTGCATGCAACTTCAGCCATGGAAGGAGGGAGTGTTACCTGAAATTTTCATGGTCCGTACAGGGGATTGTAGTTGCTATTGATACATCTGTAGCCTATTACAGAGAAGTCTCCTCTGGAAGGTGCTGATCCTAGGAAGGGCTGCAGACCATTCTCAAGGATGAACCTGAGGCAGCAACTGCTAACCAAAAATTCATATTCCTCTGGTTTCTTATACGGATCCTGAGCATAGCCTTAGTAGTATGTGCTTTGCTTAATCTCGTTTTAGGAATAATCATGGAATCACAGAATGGTTTAGGTTGGAAGGGACCTTAAAGATCATCTAGTTCCAACGCCCCTGCCATGGGCAAGGACACCTCCCACTAGACGTGGTTGCTCAAAGCCCCATCCAACCTGGCCTTGAACACTTCCAGGGATGGGGCATCCACAACTTCCCTGGACAACCTGTTCCAGTGCCTTACCACCTTTATAGTGAAAAATTTCTTCCTAATATCTATTCTAAATCTACCCTCTTCCAGTTTGAAGCCATTATCCCTTGTACTATCATTACATGCCCTTGTAAAAAGTCCCTCTCCAGCCTTCTTGTAGGCCCCCTTCAGATACTGGAAGGCTGCTGTAAGGTCTCCCCAGATCCTTCTCTTCTCCAGGCTGAACAACCTCAACTCTCTCAGCCTGAATAAACCCCAAAAACTAAAAAAATAACGAACAATTAATTTGTGCTCACATCTGATTAGTTTAAGCTAAGCACAAACTGAAGGGTTTGCCTGAAACAAGACCTTATGGCTCACAATATATGTGTGTCTTTCAGAGGATCTTGCTGCCTGAGCAAACACATGCTGAGGGCAGTAGAAGGCTTGTACTTCCCCTTCCACCATTCCCCTTTGCCAGAAAGTACAGCTTCATGTTTAATAGCCCTTGATAGATTTTTGACTAGGTATATATTTAGATTTTTAATATATTCATGCTTTTTCAGCATACTTTGCTCTCAATTCTGTTATGTTCCTTTATTTTATTTTTTCCCCCTGACAAAACAGATAAACTGAAGCACAGGATAGACCCTGTATGTTCTTTACCTATTTTTTACTAACTGATTTTGCAGGCAGTGTGTATTTTGCAGTTTTTGGTCTGTGTTTAATATGTAGAATGCCAAAATGCAGGCCAACTGTAAATCCACTGGTAAATTCTGTTGCAGGCTAGAGATCTAGAGATCTGCATTCAGTAGTCTGTAGCATCCTTTCACCTTTAGGATGTTTACAAATGAAAATGTCTATAGATCATCTCTGAAACTGTTCCAAACATTTGTGGACTATTGATGTATTTTGCAATATTAAGTGCATGCAATATGTATTTTTGTCCTTTCAATCAAAGCACAAACCAGAATATAGCATTTCTTTTCTTTTTCCTGGATAGGTCATATTTATCTCCTATTTTTTCTCCACCCCCAAAGTACTTGGGGATGGAAAAGAGTGGGCGCAAGACCCTTAAGGCTAGGACAGCTCAGAAAACAATGTTTCAAACCGCTTTTACCTCTTCTGTTGAGTAATGCCATCAATCCATCTCTGAAGTTGTATACGAAAAGCTCAGGTTGAGTCCAGTGACAGTCAGAAAATACCTCTGATGTTGTGTGCTTGCATGCATTTTTCATTAGGGGTCATTGTTTTTCACTATGGACAGAACAAGACAGGCAGGAGAAAACTGTTAACCTTACACATCCCAGATGGTAAACAGCTAGTGTCAGCAATTCTGCCCTTACAGTGGAAGGATGTCAGGAAATCTTTAGATCTCACCAACTTTAAAAAGAGTTTAATCTTTATCACGTCTCCATTTTTTCTAGCCCTGAGCTTATTTTTGTAGTGTTCTGTAGGTCATCTTTGAGGATGTAGAAAACTTTTCTGTATTATTTTTAATTGCATTTGCAAATCACAGTACAGTGACAAAGTAATTTGAATATTCTACAAGTGATTCCTCTGGTATAAATTGTGAGGAACATGAATACAATTATTGTGGGTGGTAGATATGTTCCCTTTGAAACTCTTTTCTAAGTTGAGAACAAAATGAAGTTTTGACTGAAAAGTGCCCCATAGTGTATAAAATACTGAGTATACTCTTTTTGTCAATTACTTTCATCATGTCCTGAAATTATTTTTATTATACTTTTAATTCATAGCAAAATCAACAAAATAAATTTTACTTCTTGCTGTTCCGTAAACCCCTTATTTAAAAAGTCAGAGTCTCCAGCATGAAGTCAGTGCATCTCATTTTTTTAACTTTTATGAAACATTTTTACTGGAAGTTCATTTTGCATTTAACTTCTATGAATGGAATAAAATACTTTGGCAGCCTAATTGACATAAAACCAGAATAACATCTATTTTCAAAACTAACAAAAATATTTTTTTCCCCTATTAAGTCAGAAAGTTTTGGGGAAAAGCTTCTGATTTTTTCAAATAAGATAGATTTTTATGTAAGTGGTAGAAGCTCAACAAATGACTACTTCAAAATATAAGTAGCTCTCCCTTCTTTGCTGTCTTACATGATACTGTGAAACCAGGTTTGCCATTCTGCCCCTATTGATTTTTTTTTTTTTTTACATTTTTTAAAACAAAATTTCCATGTTGCTTTTGCGATTTTGTTAGCTCTTTGGTCTTTGCTGTTGTGTGACACTTCCAATGAAACACTGTAGTGCTTGGCTCAGGAGACTGTTTAAAGTGGTGTTGAGTCAGGAGACACACAGCTGCCGTGTAGAGGAAACAGCTACAACCTCAAGGAAAGTTCATAAAAGGTGTAGATATGATGAGGGAGTTTCAAGCAGGAGAAAAGATTAACCTAATGCTGAGCTGCAACACTGAATCAAACAACTTAATGTCTTAATGTATGCTAGGCTGGATGGCATATAGCTTAGATAAGGTATTTTGGGCAAATACACATGCTTCTTCTAGAGCACTTTTGCCATGAATACTCAGAAGAGGACTTTAAATTACTTCAACTTAAGAGTTACGAGGGACAGGTGGGGTGGTGGAGGGGAACAGAGCCTTAATAGTCACTCCAGTATCTCTGAAATCCACCTGCGTATGGAAGTATTGAAAATATCTCAAAACAGCTAACCAGGAATTTGGGTTTATGTAAATACAACAGCTTGATGAGAGAAACAAAAAATGCTTCCATCCCGTACCTATGAAAAGGACAGATGAAAGTGTGATGGTTACTGAACTGGTAGAGAAGACATCAAGTGTGTCACAGGGAGGAGGGTAAATCCAGGGATGTCAGAAAATCCTGGTTTTAAAGGGGAGAGAGTGAGCAGAATCAAGGAGGACATCTCTATAAAGAGAATAGACAATGTGTTTGACTGACTTTAGACCCGTGCACGTTTCCCAAGGCAGAGCGGAGGACAGGGTGATAATCCAAAGTAATCTGGCAAACAGAACCAACAAGCTGAAATTCACTAAAAATGAACCAAAGCCAACAGTACAAGGCCAGTCCAAGGAAGGAGACCTTCACTTTGGCATGATCAGAGCTAGTGGAGAAATGCTTATGAAAATGCAGAAAGTAAATCACTCAAGCCAGAGATGTTAAGATCTCAGCTGGTATCCTTTGTATAGCTTTGGGCAACAATTCCTTGAAAAATACATAGAAGATGTACACAGAGATACAGGGAGAAAAATGACACATAATAGAGGGTTGAGGAAATTGAGTTTTCTGACTCTACAATAGAAGACATTAAGTGCAGATAAAAGTCTTCTCCTATGTGAAACCACTTGCTTTTGCTTACCTTTAAAGGTGATGGTGACCAACTGTCTTCTCTGTCAACTGGCTGTAGGACAAGGTGCAAACAGCTTCATGTGAAGAAAGAAACATTTAGGCTGCTTATTAGGAAAAATGTTGTCTTTAATGATAATAAAGCACTGAAATTGGCTACCAAGTAATGGAATCTCTTATCCTGTATTTTATTTACTTGTGTTTTATAGAACAGGTCTGACCTACATGTGTCAGAGTTTCCATGGATGTGTGTACCCTGTTTCAGAGCAGGAGTGTGGAAAAATGATGTCTTGAGGTCTATTACTCCTTACAATTCTGAGGTATAAATTTATCTAACTGATGGGGAAGTCAAAAGGCAGTAAGGGTAATTTAAACATAAGTCTTTTCACAGCTTTATGCTATTTAATTTAGAGGACCAAACCTTTCCTATGGCCTGTCAAGATGGGTCAAGCTCCCATATTGGAAGGTAAATGAGAACCTCTTTCAAAGTGAGTCTCACTAAAGGCTTGAACCTGCTAAATGTTATTAAGGATAAAAAACAATTAGCAGTAAAATCTAATGCTTCGTACTTGCGAAGGGTAAGCAAATCAAGCTAGTGCACAGTACTTATGTGAGGGATGGCAGATATCCTCAGACACTCTGCCTCAACTCAGAAGACGACTTGGGAAGTGGGTCAGAGGCTTTGCATTCTGTATGTGATTGTATCTTTTTATTTAGGAGAATTATTTTTAGTTATTTAAGTATTTTTCTTGCTGTCTTATGTAGATCTTGTTCTTTACTTGAAATATCAATATTGTTCACTGTTGCGAAAGCAGTTGTGGGGCCAAGTCATACTTTTGGACAAATGTGCTCTGGCACCCTGCTGTTTTATTTTCTTCAAAGCAGCGTAGCTAGAAACTCTGAAGCCACCTAGATAACGTGAAACAGAAGTGAGCTATGTGAGCATACTGGATATGATGTATGAAAGTTTCATTAAAACATAGATAGTTTTCCCTGGGAAGGGAAAATTGTCTGAAAATACTGCATTTGGCAAAGCAGGGAGGAAAGCAAAGTAATATCATTAGGGTAAAAATAACCATTTGGGGGATTTCAGGCACAGATGCGTTCCATCATAATCCCACAGATGATAGCCTTGCACCAGTGGCTCCTCAGCTCTGCACGTACATCAAATGTTTATATTTAGAGACAGAACAGAACTTTATGAAGGAATGATGTTTTTTGATTCTTGAGATAACTATTATAAAATCAGATTACATACTAATTATTGCCTAATAGTAATACTATTAATACTAATAGTGTATGACGTGGTAATAATGAAGCCTGAAGAAGTGAGTGTTCCTCATGCAAGTGGGATCAAAGTTGCATAGTGGACTTCTAACACATGTACAGACTTAACATTGCTGAAGTTGTTGGACATGTGAGGTCTCATGACCACCAGAAACACTGAAGCCTGATTTCCAGTGGGTCAGTGTCTCTTTTTCCAGTTGATTGGTCTGCGTTGTGATTCAAAGATGGATTTTGTCAAAGTTCAGCCTGCAAGAAAACCTTCAGTTGCACCACCCAAGACTCCAGAGAGTCCTCATGGGGAAAATACCTTGACTGAGAAAGGAATTTGTCTATTGTCTGAAGTATTATTTGATATTAAGACACTGGTAACAGTGCTTTTTTATATGTTGATTCTCTGCTGTCTGTTTCTAAGAAGCATGCTTGCACATGCTCTTTACTCCATTAGGAGTGCTGTAAAGTTTGTCTTCTGTCATGTGAAATAATCGTAATCTGATAATGAGTTTGGAAATAATTTAATTTTATAAGTAGGATTTCTGGTGATTGTGCTTTCTCAGACGTTTTCTGGTTTTCTTCTGGAAGTAATTTTTGAACCAGAACAAAAATTGCAGACCTGTCCTCCCCGAAGTTTGGCATCTTGACTGTACAGTTTTTATGGGCTTAGTTGGAGTGGCTGAAGAGAGCTCGATGTCCAACTCATGGGAACTCTTTTCTAAATTGTCATTTATTTAAGAGCATATAGGTAAAATTTCACCATCGCACAACTTTAAAATTTTGGTCTGTAAGTTGTGGCTGACTTGAAGGGTATCTATATAAGGATTGAATTCCCTAAGATGGTTTTAAATGGGAAGAAATTAAATCTCACCAGTATAAAGCTGAAGTAAGATTGGAGTTCATCCCAAAATATGAACAGTTGTGTGCATTGGATATGTTTAACATGCAAAATAGAGCAACCCCCATGCTAATGGAAGGGGGGTTGCTGTTATCTTCTGAAGCTTTGGACTTTTCTTTCCTGAAACCGCTGTCATGGTTTGCTAATGAAGGTCTGTGCTAGAACATGACAAGTTGCAAAAGCCAGTCTATAAATATTTATCTCACATAGTCTTGAATCTGAATGCTGACATGAACTTGTTTATGAACGTGATTAAATTTTTGCTGCTTTTAGGTAAAATATGAGACATTGGAATCATTAATGCCTGCAGGGAAACCTTATTAAATGTTTTTAAGTTCTTTGGCTTTTGCTGAGCTGACAGTCTTTCCTGCTTTAGCTGGAATACTCTTTCCTGCTACAGCAGATTTGTGAGCATCCGCAGGGAGACTGTAGCTTCCCCTGCTACTGGGGAGGGGAGAGGGATAAAACAATAACATAAAATTCAGGGTATGTCATTTCGGGTATGTCTGTCATTTAGAGACAGACTGTAATAACACTTACTTCTCCCTAAATTTTGCTCTGTTAGCAATATTAATGTGTCTCACTACTTGTCACCATGCAAAGCTAGAGAACGTGTCACAGAAGTTGATCTGTTGTGACGTGGTGTAATAATGATGTCAAGATTTGAGTTTTGGGACCTCTTTAGGGCATGGGGGGGGGTCCAAATGGAAATTTCCAACCTTAGGATGTCATCTGCTAGAAGAGCTTTCTTCAGTTACAGAGCAGCGTGGGTTGTTTGCAGGTGGCATACACTGCGTTTCCTTTCCACAGAGCAGCGTGGCACTGCCAATGGCAGGCTGTTTGCAGTATCTGGACTGCGAGTGAGATTCTAGCTACGGATCGGTTACAAAGAGAAAAGGACTTACTCAAACCTGGTATCATCTGGCCCTGCTTGGATAGTCCTTTGGAAGCTGCAGAAGGCACCAGGCTTGGTGGTGTATCTGTGAGCTACTCCCAGGATAGGGCTCTACCTCAAAGGCACAATACAGCCCTTAATTATTTATTTTGAGCATGAATTATTTCTTGACTTGAACACTATTGTCTTCTGCCAAGGCTGGAATGACTTAATGTGTTGATTGCTCACAGTTTTGCTCTCAAGCCTTGACTGTGATGTCTGAATTCAGGGAACATATTTTAATTTTGATGAATGTGTAACTGCCAGAGCGCAGTGTGTAGGCATCAGGAACAGGATGCACCTAAATGCAAAAGCTATAGACACAGCCAGCTGAGTGAGACATTTATTGAGTAAATACTCCCTTTGTTGTAAAGACCATGAAGCAAGCTGAGGAAAACCATGTGATGGGTTTCAAAATACATGCCTGTAACGAGCCTCGCATTGCTCTGATGTACCTATGCCACTTCACTGAACTACAGTGGAGTGACGTGGTTACGGGGCGCCAGCCTAGCCAGGTGATGACCCCATGTTGAAAGTTGCTAAATGGCACTAGCAAAAGTGCTCCAGACTTTAAACTAACATGTTTTTCCCAGTACCAGCTTGCTGAAGAACAAGGTGTGCTCGCTTGCTGACCCCAGTATGGTCTTGCTAACTCATGCCCCCTCCAAATGAGGTTCATTTCCCAGATCCCTGTTACTCACAAGGTACTGCTAGCGTTCCTGTAATCCTGTTGACCTCCTCCTGAACGGGAAAAGAGATTGAATAAAAATGCCATGATAGAAATCTGGTGGAAATAGTAAATATCACTGGAACAGTTATGTGTTGAGCAATGGTTTGTGTAGAAACACTGTGAGTCTTACGTTACTGTGGGGTGAAATAAAATCAGAAGTGTTAATTTACACTGTAGATTACAGTATTTGCCACATTCTCCTCCCGCTTCTTTTTAACATCAAAGGGAAGTGAGTCAAACTAAAAGAGCTTATCTGACTAAAATATTGAATATTGTAATCTTGAAATAACTATCTACATGGATATTTTCAAATGAAGATTCATTTGCCAGTAGTTTGGAGACTATGGTATGCCTCTGTTCAAATGTCCAGGTCTTTATTGATTTGATTCATCTGAGTTTTCTATCTATTTTTAACCCAAAATATTCAGATTTCAACAGAAAATAAGGAGGTGGGGTTCATTTTAAGATACAGATACACGTTCTTGTGTCAGCGCTGAGCCTCCAGTGAGTGCCGACTGGGGTGTCTGGCTCTACCTGGGGTATTGTGGCTCTATCCTGTGCCTGAAATCAGAGGTGTAGAACACCAAGACTGGAGCTCGTGGAGATAAGCAGAAGAGGAGAGTGTCTGCGGAGATAAACAGAAGAGGAGAGTGTCACCTTCTTTGCTCTCCTCATGTCATGTGCTCTCTCCACCTGGCATCATGAAGTTGAAGTATCTGGCACCTTGCCATCAGTATTTTTCCAGGAGCTTAAAACCATCCAAGGTTCTGCATGTATTGAAGCTTCTCTAGTAGGTTTATGGCTGGAAATACAATTTTTGAAACTGTATTCAGATGATTTCATGGCAGCCTTTGTTCAATACTGTCACACTTACTGCTTTCCAGAAGAACTGGTGGTCCAAGGTGGCCCTCGGTGATATGTGTGTGCCAAACACTGGAGTCCAAGTGTGGTGTTTCAGGAATGCCTTCCTAATACCTGCTTGGGATTGCATTTCAATTTGTTTGTTTGCTTTCCTTAAGGCCTTTGACACATTGTTCAGTGAGTTTTAATCTAAAGCAGTGATTTTAGCTCAAGGTTTCTATTGAGGAAGAATCTACATTGGGAGAGCAGGTGAACTGGGTCATTTGGGTGCACCCGCTCTGTGCTGAGCCCCTTCATGCAGTGGTATCCAGCTCCCTGAGCAAGTGTCTGGGCACCTGCAGCGCTGTGGGGATGAGACCAGCCCCGACAGGAGCCCTCATCTTTCAGCCCTCCCTTGACATGTCTTCTCTTGCCTTTCCAAGGGCTTTGAAGCAGTGCAATGATCAGAATGGTCCTTGCACTCATTTTTAAGAGTTACCTCCCACATGTCATTAGTAGGTTTCAGAGTTTCTGGTCTCTAGGTTTGCTGAAATACTTCCACATGGCTCTGCATCATGCTTGGTAGTGCACGCTTTTTATGCGGAGGAAAACATGCTGTTAGGCAAATAAGAAAACTCAAACTGAAATTCATCTTTTTGAGCAATTCTTACAATTCGTGGCTGAACAGATCAGAGTGGAGTTACATGGCTGCTGGTATATTCTGGTTAGTATAATCCTTCACAGCTGAGAAAGGGCTTAAAATTTTACAGTGTAGGCTCACATCCTCTATAAATTCCCAGCAAAACTATTATCTGAAAGTATCTAAATTTGAGTCACAGATCTGTTTGTCTTCCCTGCCCTCTCTTCCATGCTGCCTCAAAGCTTCGGACTCCCATGGGCAATGCCCCGTGAGACACTCCTCTCACCTTGCTGTGTTCCTGTCAAATAGCTTTTTTGTTAAAGTTTGCCTTACATGAAGGAAGAAAACATGTCAAGGAACTATATATGCATTCCTCAGAAAAGATTGATCACTTATACCCTAAATGTAATTATATGTAAAATGATTATTAAAATATAGTATATGAAAGGCTAATACATAGGTGAACTATTCACATTACCAACAAACAGCAGTATTTTTATATTCTATTTTAAATAGGTTTAGACACTTCTCTGTGTTTACTTTAGGTTGCAGTTATATTTAAAGAAGTAAATGCTTTTTGAGCAGCAATTTAGACTGCTTAATGGCGAGATAGTAAAGTGTTGACATAAACAAGGAGAACTGAGATAAGTTAATTGGAGCATTTTTTATTTATTACGAGTTACTTTTTCTGAGCTGCTACCGACTGATTTGTGTGCTGCTAATAAGCATTTCATGTGATTAACTAGCAATTAGTGCTTCATAACTTGTTAATGAAGAGTAGAAGCTGCACGTTGCTACCAAGGATTTGAAAGCATGATGAATAGCCAGCCTTGATCATTCTGAGGTCTGCTAAGTTCACATAAAGAGCCTCAAGACCTGATTTTATTTATTCATAGTTCCGTCATCAGAGGAGGTGGGGGGGAAGAAGTGGTGCAGGAAATGAAAAATAATGCAAGTAAATTCTTTGATTAAAGTTTTCACCACAGTTTGTAATGCAATTTCCAGATCAAGCAGTTGTTACTGTTATTTGCTGCAGTCAGGAATATTGTGTACTGATTGTTGTTGGGGGGTGGACACTGAAGCCATTTTCTTTTGTAGATGTCTTCGTGGTCCTACCCAAAAAATCTGTTGGTTGTTCAACCATATGGCAAGAGATGCACAGCAAGGAAAGCACTAAACCAGGATCTTCCTCCTGAAAGTTAACCAGATCAAAGAGTAGAAGGCTATTCCTGCAAAAATCCAAGCCTTAATCCCAGGAGAGGCCTTTCAAATGTGAAACTGATTACCTCTGCTCCATAAATATGGGAGTGACTCCCAGTCCTAAGAGGTTGGCTAGCACTGGTGTGACTGCACAGGGAGGTCTTTGGGTAGCTGGAGATGAGCAAAGTGTGAGCAGATGTCTGATTACAGTTGAAAAAATTATTCTTGTGGAAATAATATATATTTCTGAATTTAATCTGATTTTCTTCTTCTTTTATGCTTTTGAACATATTGCAATTTCTTAAAGTTAGTTATTGCTCTAGTGCACTTTTTAAATAGCTCTTCAATTATTTTTCCTTTGGTTTTGCTAACCTCCAAATTAAATTTCTCTTAATTGTTGTATTCTGTGGTCACTCACTGCCTTGTCCCTACATAGGCTGTATTTTTTTAAGAACTAATTAAAAAAATAGTAATAGTTGAACTAGTCATGCAAGTATTTTTTTATCATTATAATGTAGTTTAAATAAATTATTAGTACAAAATGAAAAGATACTTGATTTAAACTGGAAAGAGAAGCTCATCGAGCTGCATGTGTAGCTAAGAGCTAAAAAATTATGTGTCTGGTCATGAGTGAAGCTTCTGTTTAATTGAAGCAATGGATCTTAGAGGCTGTGCCAAAGCAGATTGTGCAGTGAGGTTTTTAGTTGGAGGGCAAGAGCACCCATCCTAAAAGAAAAGGTGAACGCAAAGATAGTAAGGGGAAAACAAGTTGAGGAGAAAACATCTTGAGAGAGAAAGGAACAAGAGTTGGACTAAGGACAGAGCAAGAAACCGGAAATCTCGGAGATGCTGGTATGGAATAAAAGAGAAAACCAAAAGGGAACGCTTGAAAGGAAACTGGTGGTGATAGTGGAGCTTGTAGGTGGAGAGAACGGGGCAGAGAGCGGAGCTGTACATCACTTGCACATCACCGATTAATGTCTGTACGCATGTTTAATTTGGGGGAGCAGCAGTTGTTTTCTGTCAGAAATGCTGACTTAGTTTTGTTGTTTCCTTGCATGATATACCCTGGGGGCTCGATGCAGTGTTTCACTCTTGCACAGGAATACTTGTAAGAGAAAATCCTGATGTAACTTTGTACGCTCCTTGTTTGATGGGATTTTTAACGCACAAAGCCATGATTCACAGAAGCAGTTTGACTCTGTGCTGTTACTGTACTGTGCCTCGGAAGATGATTTTCTGAGTTAGCAAAGGTTACTTAGCTAAAACCCCAGTCATCATTTTTTCCTTAAACCCGGTATAACACTGAAAGGCGCAATACATTTCCCAAGGCTTTTTGTATCTTGGTAAGGTTGCCTCTATTTTTATGGTTGCTAGTCCTTTCTTAAAGTGCTTCTATTGCTAACATTCAACCAAATTTGTAACCAAGTGTGCCTGTGTGGTAAAATAAAATACAGTGCCATGATACCAAAGCTGTGTCTCCAAGAGCTGTAGAGCCATGTTAGGGTGCCCACCAGAGCTGAGGAGGGGTTTCATTAGCCAGGATGGAGCTGCTACTCTAGCAAAGCCATGCAACCCACCCAAGCCTGGTGTCTCTGCACACCCCTACACTTATGCTTTTCGTAAGCCATCTGGTATTCATTTAGCTGTCGTATCTGCCTCCTTCCTTTGCTGTAACAGCTTCCAAATCCTTTAAGTCAAACAACTTTAGACATTTGACAGCAGGATAATTAAAATATCAAATTATAAGAAATTTAAAAAAAAAAAGATCTTTTATGGATTGTAATTTTCTGCAGCAATCTGGTCTTTCTAATGGCAGACATGAGGTGTTTTGTTGTTGGGGTTTTTTTTTATGTATAAGAAACCCAAGAGCTCAGTTAATGGGTGAGTATAAATTGAATACTGCATATTGCTAACAGTACAGCCAGTACATTTTTTTCAGGAAGAAAATACTCCATGTTCTTGCCAAAAGCCAGTGTAAATATTCCACCCCCGTGGGTCACTGGTGTGCTTATGTGCATGGCAGCTCTGAATATGTGTCTGTCTTGGTGCTCCCCTGTGCTATATTGAATAAAGCTAAGAAGCAGGTAACCTTCAGCGTGGGCTTCCAGCTAAGCTCAGCTGCTCGTAAGTTTTCTTCCTGGCAGCATTCTCCTTCCCACAGCTTCCTCAAGCGGTGACAGTGAGCTTGTATTTCCATTCCCATGCTCAGCCTTTTCCTGAGCTGGCAGCGACGGGACTCACCTTGCCCAGGGATGCGGTGAGTCAGCAGAACAGCTCGGCGCAGAGAAGCTCAACCAGAGCAGCAGACCCTGGATGAGCATGGTTGTGAAAAATGTTTGTTTACAAAAAAACCCTTTTTTTTTTTTCCCAAGGAGGAAAAACAACTGAACAGATGCTTCAGTCCCACAAAATTTCTTTTCCAAGAGTACATTTTTCTTACAGAAGCGACAGCATCTTCCTGCCAGAGACTGTATTATCATCTGGGAAGCATTTATCTGATCTCTAAGGAAAAGATTAAGAAAATGAAGATACACTGTTCTGATACCACCTCAACCACTACAGAAATATCAGAGGATCGTTCTAATCTGATAACTGCAAACAAGGTCATGTAAATTACCCAACAAATGTTGAGAACACATAATAGAGGTTTTATTGTATACCCAGATGCGCTTTCAGTTTTTCAGTAACATTCTCCCATATATATTTTTTCCTCTCTACGTGTGAAAAACTCGTAAATTTGGGACAGTGTAGAGAAGAAAGAAATTCTACAAGTGGCACAGTTGTTCACCATACTTCTCAAGGGTAAAGTCTCTCAATTTAAAATTAAAAAACAAAACAAAACCCACAAAAGCTTTCCTGGTCTGATATCTTGGCAGGCACAACTCAAAAGGTAGGAATTAAATTAAGTTCTTGCTGTCGTACTCATTGATGATAAAATAGACTTTTCAACCAGAATTTCTCAAAGTCTGTGGGTGAATTGAATGTCAAATACAATCCTGTTCTCTATTGGCACAGCAATTCTAACAAAATGAGGTATAATAATTGTATTTTAAAGGCTAATATTAGACACGCTTCTTGAAAGCCATTGGAAATTGTTCCACTAAGTAAGGAGCTATTTTTATATAATGAGTTTTAATCACACAGGAGCTGCACTTCTTGAATGAAAGGTCAGTGTAAGCAGATGTGGACTTCAAAAGGGCAAACCTTGTAGATAGACAAGAAAAAATAATTTCCGGCTTTGAATAGGGGAATTCTGGTTCTCCTTAGTTATGGGCTCTTGCTCAGTTTCTTGCATGGATTATTTAACTGTATGAAAGCGGTTGACTGAGCAGATTAGTTGTTCTCAAAAGAATTTCATCCCTGAATTGCTCAGCTCTCACCTCAAATTTCAGTTAAATTTTGGAGATGTCAGTGTAATGGCCCCTGTGCAGCGTACAAAGATCGGACTCCCTGGATCCCACAGAAGAAGATTAAAACCCACAGCAATGAGGCAGTGTGGGTTGAGACTGCCGGGTAGCACCACGTCCATCATGTCTCTTTCACTTAATGAAAATTATTCCATCCTTGTGTTTTAGAGACAGGGAAAACTTTTTTCTTTGCCTGTGATTTGCTTGATATGTGACAGCATATTTATATTTGATCTATGGTACTTCATAGTACTTCACAAAAAGAGAAAGGAGGAATTCTGACTGCAAAAGGAGATCTAGCACCTGCAAGCTGGGGAGAAATCTCAGCAGCATCTCAGTGTACGAGGGGTAAGCTACAGGTTCTGCTGCCCTGTCCCTTGCTGCACGTAGTATACAACACTTTCTCCTATCTACTATCTTGAGGAATATGTATTTCCTTTAAGTCAGGCCAGGTACAAAGTGGCAGCTCTGAAGAGTTGAATGCTCATTACCTTTCAGATCACAGCTATTGCTAAGGCTCTTCAACTATTTGAAAGCTGTATATGAATTTGCAAATTTGTGATTTGGAATAATATGGTGCAGAGGGAAGTTTCTCAAATAGTAGGTTTTTTGAAGGTAGTGTTTAGAATGGCCCTGTTTGGTTCAGATTAACCTGTGTTAAAAATCTGTGCTCACAAACTGTTAACTTTTTTCACGCCTGGTTATGTATGGTAAGTCTTACTGCAGTATGTTCTGGATTGAAACTGGTAGAAAAATCCTTTTGAGGTAATTTACCTCATGACATAGGAAACTGGCAAAAGATGTTAAAGCTTTTGGACAGGCTGAAGGGTTCCATCTTATCCAAAGATGAGGTTTTTCTGTCCCTAACGAGACATTGAGGTACCTTGCAATTTAATTTCTAAATATTTTTTAATGCATCTCAACTTTAGGGTCATTGAACTGTGGCCATGTGAGTGCCTAATTATCTTTCAGTCCTCATCTCTTTCTGTTGGCATCTTTATTGGCATCTTTTTGGAATGTAAAATCTGCTCAGAGGAGAAATAATTGCATTGAAATTAACTGGCAGTGATTCCATGGTTGTCTGGGTAGAAATTAGATTTCTTAGGTTTATGGCTAAAATGCTGTAAAGGTAAAGCCTTACATTTTATGAAATGTTATGGAAAACGCATTGCATTCCTCTTTTACTTGTATAGTAATCCCTCCAGTACTTCCGGGGCTTTCTATGCTGTCCAAGGTAACAGGGTCAATTTCCTTGTGGCTACTTCAAATTAGTCTCTAAATTATCCTGGCAGCAGAGTTAGATGTTGCATTCTTATTCTTAATCTCCTTGATTACTTGATTGATTCCCATCTGATATCCCTTCGATTTAATAGCGATGGCTTTCCAAGTTTTACTGACTTGGAGGTGAATGGTGCCGTCTATGCTTAAAAATAGCTTTGCTGGTTTTTTGTGTTTTCTTTTAAGTCCAAACAATATCCCCTTGAGATTTTTTCCCCCTTTTTTTGTTCTTTAATAGAATGGACAGGCTCACTTCTATATCAAGAAGAGAAGAACTCCTAAGCGTAAAATAGTGTTGAATGGCAAGGGGAGATGTGGGAGTGATGGGAAAATCTGCTCTGACCAGAGACTAGCAGATTTCCTAGGGGTTATTTGGCATATCCGTGAATACGCCCAGCACTTTCCAGTTGCTCCTGACCAGTACAGGCTGGGAGGTAGGACAGCACAAGAGGTGTTTCTCTCCAGAAGGAGCCCTTCTGGGGAACAGGGCTCAGGCTGAGCCTGAGACATGTAATTTAGTCTAGGTGCTCTGGATGTTGAGTGTATTTCGTAACCCAAATACAGTACAAAGACCAGGATCTATCTGTATTTATTAAAATTTTTGTATTGCTCACACATATTGCATTTGAAGTGCAAATTCCTGTGGTACTGCAAAATCTTACTGTGACTCCTCATATATTTGAGGCTGCTTAATGCTGTCGAGAATGCAGGGTCCTGCATTCTGCAGTAAATTGTTCTCATCTCCACGTTTCTTTTGTCGCACTGCTTCTCGATAAATGTGATTTACTTGCAGTGATTTTTATGCAGTTGCACAGTCCTGAGTTCTTCATCTGTTTAAGAATTCTGCATTGAAGAAAAGGGAAAAAAAAGAAAAAAGAAGGGAAAAATGGAAAAAGAAAGGAATGTAAAAAAAAAAAAAACCAACCTGAAAAAGAAAAGGCAGCAGCTCTTGGCATCTCTTTTATATTTCTGGTCTGTTCCACTGATTCTTTCTATTGTTTCAGGCTATTAATACTTGAGTGTGGGTGCTGTGATAAGTTGGTCCCGCTCAGCAGGGTGAGGGGGAGTGGGTAGGGATGGGAAGGTGGCTGGATGCCATTACGCAAGACTCTGAGGCCCCAGCAATTTGCATGCAGCAAAGCTGACTCTGACTTACGCCATGTGAATGAGGAGCCCGGAGTGGTGCCCAGTGTTGCCTGCAGCAGCAACGTAACCTTTTAGTGAACCGTCAGTGTTTTCCAGTGAGTGGACAGCCTGGTGAACGTAGGAAGGTGGTCGTAAGGACGAATAGCTTTTTAGGTGACCAAGCTCGACTCCTGTTAAGGATAACTGGTTTTGAGAAGGATACTGCTTTGAGCAGTATATGTCTGTCTTCTTGATTTCTGAACACCCAAGCTGGATTCTTCCCTATCTTTCTCCAGAGGTTGAGAAATTCTTTGTCTGGTCTGTGAATTTTTAATAGATTTCATATACTTTCCAATATTACTTTCATATCTGCTAATGAAAACCCATCCTTTTCCGTATTAATGGATGGTCTTGTATTGCTGTGGTAAAACTGCCTATTTTTCTCTTATCCAAACATGACCCTGAAATCTCTGAAACATTTATATTTAGACCAGTGTTGTAATCCATATGCAGTGATTTCCCCAGGAATCTGCCACCGTGACACTGAGAGAGATGTTCAGGCATTCACAGATGTGTATTTATTCTGAAACAAAATAGTACATAGCTGAAGGTTAGAACGAGAAATGCTGTACCAACATGGTACTTTGAATCTGAAAACCTTGCTTTAAATAGTGTCATCCTAATTTCAGAGCAGATTTAGAATCAATTAAGTTAATTATGGAAAGAGAAAGCAGAGGACTCATATGTTGTAGCCCTGTTAATCACACTGACTTGCACTTAATCACACAGTCTTACATTAATCACACAGCTTTGCATTTATATTGTTTTATCGTCCGTGAGGACCGCAGTTTTATGCAGAAACCATTTCAGGCACTACTGAGATGCAGCTTCCTTTTGAAGGATGTAGCAAACGTCTCACAGCCCGTAGCAGTGCTGACAATGGCTGAGGGCAGGAAGAGAAGAGCACACCACATGGGAAACGAAGGAGAAAGTTAAGAAAGGTAGAACGTAATGACTTGAACAGTTTTATTCTTACTGCTGTGAAAAATGCATTGTGATGAATACCTGCGACTAACAAGATTTAGCTTCGGTGCTCTTATGAAAGTGTAGCTTTTCTGATGGCCTCCTAGCAACCTGCTGAGGTGCTGGGATTAATTTAAATTTGAGGAAGCAATGGCGTCTACTGAGTAACTGATACGATTTCTTGCAACGTTCAAGATTTCCATTGTGGTTATCAATCTTGGTATATATCTAGAGCATAAAACTCAGCTCCCAAATTAAAAAAAAAGAGTATAAAGGCACAAAGCTAAGAATAATAACTATATCCTGTTACTATTTTGCATATTACGAGCTTTTGATGTAGAGCCCTTGGTCTTTATAAACAGAAGCATGTGGGTAACACAGCAAGAGCTACCCTCAGGGGAGTAGCATCATTAGTAAGGCAACATTTCCTTTAGGTTGCATCTTGTGAACTTTCTTTGCCTTAACACTGTGTCACAGTTTGGGAATACCTCACATAATCACCTGCCTTTATTTTCATCAATTTACCTGCAGGCCTACAGGAATCGTAGCAGTCAAGAGCATGGCACAGACTAAATTAGCAGGAGTCGCATCGGAATTACAATGGAGGAAGGATAAATAGACCAGGAGTGCTGATACAAAAGTCTTGTCCTGAAGTTTTATCACTCAGCATGACATGAAGTCTAAAATAAGCATCAGATTTTAATGTGCGTTTGTAGTTTAGATCACAACAGGATAGGTCATAAGTCAATTCAAGGTTTCTGTCTTCTAGCTCTGGGATGGTTATTAAGAATTAGGACATTACATCTGTAAAATTACACTCACTAACAGCCGATTCCTTGAGTGTATAATGTGTATTCAATAAAGCTGTTCCTGCTTTATTTTACCACAGCATTCTAATTTATTAATGGAGTCAGAAGAGATTTGTGCATGGTACTTGATGATGTTACATTTCCTTAACATCATGGTTTGGATGTCGGTACAAATGTAGTTCTTCACTTTGTAAAAGGAAGTCTGATAAACATGACAGATATTGACAGATTTTAAAAAATATGTTTTGCTCAATTTAGTATATTGGCTTGCACCTTATTAGTGGAAGTTTTTTAGAAATTATGTATTTCAAGGAGACTTGAAAGAGTAGTTTCAAGATTTTAATTATTTTATAATTAAATTATGCTATTTTAATATTTATATTTTTATTTAAACTATTTCATATCAGTTGTAACATAAAGGATGAGTAAAAACGAAGTCTTCTGTAGAATCTCTGAAAACAGATGAACAGCATAATTATGGTTATATGATCCATGCTCATTTGTGATATTTTTAATGCTTTTTTTAAAAAAAACACCACCAGAACCCCAAAATTAGACATTCCTGGAGTACATGAGACTTGAATGGGGCTACACCACCTATTTGCAGCAGAGGTGCTATGTAAGCTGGGGTTAATTTATGCCAGATTACTCAGTTGTGCCCACCTGAAGGAGAGATTGGCCCCAAAACTCTTCCATCTGGGATAAAATGGCACATGGTGCAATCGGTTTTGTCTTTATCAGTTCCCTGGAGCCCAGGATACATGGGCTAGGCTGGGTCTGTGTTCACAAGGAAAGTGAACTGATAACAATTTATCTCTAGATCAAAACAGTAGGCGTTGAGGACTTGGCACTCCACACGTTTCCAGGATTTTAACTTTGATTAACTCTAGTACCATGGATTGAATGCCTGTTTGAGGCTGGAGTGTACTGGAGAGTATATATACAGGCAGGGGCGTGTGTGCATATATATAAAAATAAAGTTAAAAATAAAAAATACATGCACACCACTGGACACACACATATATATGTGTGTGTATATATGCCATATATATATATGGCTGTGTATATGTATGTATGTGTATATATCCCTGGGCAGACTTACCCATGGATGCCTCATTCCCTGCAGTCCTTGCAGGTTTATAGCCTTGTGATTACAGGGGGCATCCCACATGCAAGGTCAGAGCAGTGGCGATACCAGTAACTTGCTCTAGAGTAAGGACTTGCAGTAAAGTATAAAAGTTGGCTGTTTAATATTAAACTCCTTCTGTGACAGGAAATCGGTGTAATGGCCTCATTCTAAAGTTTGCAAACATTTAGCTGCCTAAAGTGCCTGTTGTTTTGCTGAGGAGAAAAGACACGCTCTCTGCTGAAAGGCAGCAAATGCAGCTTATTTAGAAGGAAACTGGGTGCCAGAGTACTTCTGCAATGGTTGCATTTCGTGAACAGCCAGGGGTTTGTTAATTTGGGAAAATCCAATCTAACTACAACACTAATGACTTGGTACCTTTTCCGTCATGGGGAAAAAGCTGGCCTGACAGCTTTTAAAAATCTCTGGTCCATAGTCTAAGGGTGTAAACCGCCTGTAGAGTAAGCAACTGGATCACTGCAAATACCTGGAGGGCCTTTTTTCCCCTTAAACAGAATTGGGCAAATGATATGCCGTGATCCTGTTGACTGGTGGATTGGGGAGGCATTTAAAGATTTCGTTTCTAAAAATTCATAGATGTAGGTACCATACTTCTATTTTTTATCTTCCATAGTCCCCACAGAGAACTGCAGTTATTTTAGCTCTATCAGCAATCTTACTATCTGTGCAGAGATAAGCATTGGGCAAAATTTAATAGACTGCATCTTATAGTATGTAATATAATACTCAGAGATAAATTATAAAAGAAGCAAAGTATTGACCAACTTCCACAACTTCTAGATGTCAGTTAATATGGGACTTTTTGCTGTGGAATGCATTAAATCTTTCTAATAGAGTATTTTGTAACTGTTATAGTAGATAAGAGGATTCTGAAAATAATCATCTATTTCCCTGGAAACTGTAGTTTTTCTGGGAGCTTCTGCCTTCAAGTACCATCATAATCATCTTGTAAGAAAGGAGCAGGGAGGTACAATTCAGCAACAGGGAGGTGCTGAGACTTGGACTGAAGTACGAGTACTTCTTCATAGGTATGTTGGATCAAGAGGGGGTCTATACTACTCCCCTCCTGTATTATAATAATTCAGAATCATGTGCAGAAAAAGGGTTTGCATACCATGGAGCCGGGTACATCTCCTTCCTTTCAGCCTTTTTGTAGCCATGCTGCTTTGTGCATACGTCAGCAGCCAGCCATCAATACCTTCCACCATTGTGCAGAAAGCTGGCTTTCTAGGGATAGATCTGATGGATCAACTATGGTATATACTTTGCTGCCCTAAGTTGGGTGTCATATAGATATTTTGGATAAAAATGGGACTGACTTGGTAGCAGTCTTCACCCTGACATTTCAAAAACTTTTCATCAAACTTCTCACAAATCCTCTTGATACTAATCTTCATAACATCTGGTTAACACAGTAAAATACCAGATAAAGACTGCAATTATATTTGGTTATAAAGCGTGATGCTTCCATCCAAGCTGAAGGGGACCTCTAGAGACCAGGGAGTCCAGACACGTTTTAGGGTGCAAACTGGAGAGCTTTCTGCACCACACAGGCAGACAAAACAGAGACAGTCACAAGTATGGATCACTTCCATGTAACTGTAGAGTTATGCCACACATCCCTGATCTGGTTTCAGTCTATATTTTGCAGGTTTTAGAAGGAAAGTTCCTTCCTTTCGTATAGAGTTGTTGTTTGGATCAATTTTCATTGCAGCACTCCAAGTCCTAGGTCTTGTTTTCTTGTTGTCTTGCAACAGCATAAGGCATCTGGTAATTGGAATATTCACCCTGAGTGTAAATGCTAGAAAGTCTTTGGTGTCAGGCTGGATTTTCCAGAAGACCTCCAATGAGACTGGCAGGCTTTGATTCTGCTACACATGGGCCAAGGCCTAAACACCACAGTATAGTTTCCCCTATGTGATTAATCCCATTGGCTCTGAACGGATTTACATCATTAAAGCTATGATCGTGCTCAGTCAAGGGAATCCTGAAGATACTTGAGATAAACATCCCCGGACAGACAATTTATCCCTGCAATTTTAGTTATTCCATTAAACAAGCTTCTGTGCTATTACAATGCATGGAGCGATCTCAGTTAGAAACAATATCTCTATATGTGTAAATAAAAAAAACCAGTATTTTTTTTAAAGACACCTAAGAACATTATGCATTTCCCAAAGTACTCCTGTCTAACATCCTTCAGTACCTGTGGGTGACAAATATTTCTGTATTCCTAGAAAAACTCCTTTATATTCCTATAAATGAACAAAATGTTATGACTGTGGTGCATTTGTAATCTGTTCGTAGCTGCCAGAGGTTAAATTTATATTTATAAATGCCTACAGTTCTGCTTGCCTTTTAAAGCCATTATGTTTGTTATATATATGAAAGGCATCCTTTATGAAAGCAGATAATCAAAGTCACTTAAAAAATGTCTTTGTTAAGAAATTACTTGCTGCAGAATCTATTTTACACAGCTGAAAATTTCAAGGACTGCATTTGACACAAAGGAAGGAATCAAACGAGGCTTTACACTTACAGAAATATTTCCAGTAAGCTTCGATTTACTTATTTTTGCACCAGTATCTTTGACTCTTAACTTTTTTGCTAGAAAAAATATGACAGCTTGAGTAGGTATGATAGACAATATTAACTAATTGTTGCCATATGTATCATTTTATTTTTGGGAGTGATAGAGAAACTAATCCTGCTTGTCTTTCTCACACATTCAGATCCACAAATCTAATTATCCAAGTGAAATAATCAAGATTTGGACCTTTTTATATACTTGTACTCTGTTACACCTGCTTTTCTAGGTCTTTGTGTTGCTCAATAGTTGTTGAGAGAGGATTGTATAGGCACAGTGTTGATGCACAACATCTACATGTTCAGTTTAAGGCTCTCCTTTTGGCATACTGCATGATTAATTACAGGCTGGCACAGCTGCTTAATCAATTCCCGTGCCTCAGTTTCCTCCTCCTAGAAATGGAGGTGTTATAATCCAATCCCCGAGTGATTGTAAGAGGTGCTTGGGAGATTTCATTTACTGCGGTGATCATGGTGGATAGGCGTATTTAGTCTGACTGTACATTTGAGCTCCAAATGTAGTGAGACACTGAGGAATGGATATCTTTTTGATGAGAGATGTGAAAAGTGTTTTTTTCATAGGATTTAGCCCTGAATATCAAATTGTTGTAGTTTAATCTCCTTTGCTGCTTTTTCATTTCAACGCCATTTTGAGATCCATTTTCACATGTAAGCTGATTTTCAGTGCTTAACATATTTCTTTCTACCACTGATTATAAAATACATCAAGTGTTTTTCTAATTATTTTCCTACATATGACTGATTTTCAAAGCCACTGGAAAGATGGGAAAATCAAAGGGTATTCAAGGAGCTGGAGTAATTTAAGGAAACTCTAATTTAGATATATTATAGCTAGAGAAGAAAGTTACTTAAAAGTTGGAGAGGGTCTACAGAAAAGCCAAGAGAATAGTGGAACATTAGAAAACTGGACCACAGGGGAAGCTTGAAGTCATGGTATTTGCTCAATGGAGAAAAGAGTAGGCTGAAGGTAGGAATGACAAGTCTTCCAATTTATTTAATTAAAAAAAAAAGTTATTTTAAGGAGCATGGTGATCAGTTTTTCCACCTTTGCCACTGGATGGAAGACACCAGCACAACTGATCTGCACAAGTAAGACTAGAGTTGTTTGCCACTGTCCTGTGCTGTTCCCGGGCACTTAAAGTGTGAAGGACTATTAACTTAGTGTCCTCTTCCATCCAGTTGTACCAGCTGAACCCAGCTGTGTACCATATTCCCGGTGATCCTCAGTAGTAGCTAGCCTGTGCCTGGGTCCTGTGGAAGTTCCTTCTGTCTTACATGCGATGATGAAGATTTCTGTTGAACTGTTGACTGAAGCATGGCTTCAGCCTCAGTGCAAACAGTTTGCTTCTGAAGAGTTTGAGAGGCCTCACAGCATAGGACTCGCTGATGAATGTCACTCCAGCTTGTCTTTGTGGCTGCTGTTTGTACAGCACACACTATGCTAACAGGCATAAGGCCACAGCATTGCACTGTTATATTATTTTGTCTCAATCCTGGAAGTGCTATTTTCTAAGTTTCCTTATGCCTACAGAGTTTGTGATATTTTTTTCTTACCTGTCTTAAACCTCCTTCTGTGTTGAAAATGTCCTTTGTCCAGATCCTGAGTTCTTTCTCCTTGTTAGTTGTGCTCTCACTGTGATACATTCCTCTGATGTGGTATTTGTCTAAGTAAGGACCATTGAAAGGCAGCAGAATGCGACTCCAGATGAGCAGCGAACCCAGAAGAACATAGAATCATAGAATCGTCTAGGTTGGAAGGGACCTTTAAGATCATCGAGTCCAACCATCAACCTAACACTGTCAAAACCACCACTAAACCATGTCCCTAAGCACCACATCGACCCATCTTTTAAATATCTCCAGGGATGGCAATTCCACCACTTCCCTGGGCAGCCTGCTCCAATGTTTGATAACCCTTTCTGTGAAGAAATTTTTCCTAATATCATGGCATGTCATCCAGTAAAGCAGTGCTTGCATGCCATTTTTTTCCCAGCATCTGCAGATAGGCTCCTTTTCTGGACACCTTTTTGCCTGGAAATTGTGATTAGAGAGCTCTTAAGTGTGTTTTTTTACAGAAGTACATTGAGTAGAATGGGACTGCTGTTCGCTCGGCAAAGAAGGGACCCCTGAAAAGTGGACCCTACTTGTGCTCTGCATGCTGCTGATCTGAGCAACACCACATCTGTTTTCATGTTCAGCAGCTCTGAGCTGTGTCCAGAAAGGGCTAATTCTGGAGTCTCATCCCCAGGCCCTGTGCAAGAAGATGAAGCTGTATTTGCCTGCAGCTTCTTGTGCAAAGTCTAGTTGTCAAAGCTGGAGCACTGACTCTACCACTGCTGGTTGTCCTTGTGGACCTCAGCTTCCTTTTGTCTGCCATCCTAAAGTCCCATTTCATTTGTGTTGTTCCCCCCACCTCGGGTGTCTGCATGAATGTGGTTGTTTTTTCCTTGCTTTTGAAGTAACTCCTAAGTAATTTCTTCAATAACTAAAGGGCCATGACCTGGGGTGAATGTGAAGAAATTATGCACATAAACTCCTGAGAACAGGCACGCCTATCCTTAGCAGCAATTAATGAGAAAAGTGGAAATATGCTATGTTAGCTGAGCAGCTTTAGAATACTTTAATGTTGTGAGGTACTGTTTGACCTTCAGTAATTCAAAAATGCTGAATAATTCTAAAAAGCA
The DNA here is from genome assembly GCA_008921705.1 of Burhinus oedicnemus. Lineage (NCBI taxonomy): Eukaryota > Metazoa > Chordata > Aves > Charadriiformes > Burhinidae > Burhinus > Burhinus oedicnemus. Next base: position 112,055 of record VFFE01006029.1, on the reverse strand, counting down.
ATGAGAAGGAAAACTGGTAACTTTCTTCAGAAGTATCTGACTAGCACATAATGCTAGCCATATTATGCTGGTTTAGTAAATCCTTTATAGAGCTGGTCTTGGAGAATTTGTGGCTGTAACGAGATTATGCCTTCACAAATTCTTCCAATAAGTCAGAAATAAATCTCTTGTGGATCAGTACATTTTTACAAAAGCTGTGTTTAAAAAAGAAAGACAGACCTGGGTGGCTGCAAGGATTTCCCGAGTTGTTAAAATTAGTTGAACCAAGTGTATATGCTCTATCTAATTCTTCGTTCTGTTGGGAGAGAATTTCCTCAATATTTTGAAACAAACTTAGTTATCATTCCATCTAGAGAGGAGTGAATTTACCTGGAAGTGTTATGTCAGTGTCACTGTCTTCCTCTGGATGAGGTGAGAGGAGAAAGGTCTAGAGCACCCCAAAGGTGAAGAGTAGTTCATCAGCAAGCGTTGCCATGTCAGGCACATCGCTGATACTTAGTGTGCCATATATTCATAATCTCTGAAGAAACAGTAAATTCCTCCACAGATGAACATCAATCTGGAAAATGTTTTGCAAAGTTATCTTCATGCTCTGCGTTGCTATGTGTGGCATGACATGAGACTGTCTTAACAGGTGGTGAAATATTTTGTTGGCAAGCCATCAAACCACGCTGGAAACTTTTGGTTTTGTTTCCCCAGGGCTCCACTATACCAGTCCTGTAATGAAGATTGCCCTGAGTCTGCAGAGAGGAGGTGAAGGAGCTTCAGGGTGGGCAGCATCCGCACCTCGATGTGTGCTGGACCAAATGTGGGCGTCTCTTTCTAGCCTCAGCCAATACCTTTCTCAAGAAGTAGGAGTATCTGTGGAAATGTCACAGCTCAGGCTGGAGGAGGCAGTCAAGATTAGGCAGCTGTATTGCTGCTTTGAGCATATGGATTAATTTAGAAGCCAAATTGATAAGACACAAAACCACTAGTAGCCTGTCTTGTAGATGCAGTGGTGAAGTGGAAGGAAAGTAAATTCACCTGTTAACTCTTTGAGGTTGTGCAATGAGAAATGTGTGAGCTCTGTTAATTCCCCATGTCAGGAATGGCTGAACTCTTGTCTCTGCTTGTCATCATCTCTGCACAGTTACTGTTGTAACTGTCATTTTGGGTCTAAAGATGTGGACTATAATCTCACAGGCGACCATTAGAAAAATGTATTGTATCAAATCAAAATATCTTTTTTAAATCAGATTTTTTTTTCTCCCCAGCAATTCTGATTTTTTTTTTTTTTTGAAAGCTTTTATCTAGTTCTTCCTCCACGTTGAAGAAATGACTTTCATTTGTAAATTACCTTTTGTCTGCCTTTTGTGGTAAGTAGCCTAGAGATACCCATAATGCTATCAAATCAGACTTACCAACTTCATATCATTTTTCTGAGCGGACATTAGTTTTACCACTAACACTCTTTATCTACTTAGTGCCAAAATCCATTTCTTTTATTATAAATTGGTTCAGTTTGAGTTTAATCAAGAACAATAAGAAATATTGTCACTGGATCTCGGAACTAAGTACAGAAAATCAGGGACCGCAATGTGAATAAGGGGAAATAACCTGAAAAGCATCACCACTTAAAGTGAAAGCCTGGTTTCCTTAAGTTCTTTGATCCACTGAAAGCGTATCATCAGAGCTAAATAAAGTAAACAAGAGTCTGCTATATATATCCTGTGGAACTAGACAGTGGGAGAATGCATCTGCATTTTAAATTCAAGGTCTTTTATATTGAATGTGATCTTTATTTTGGCCTTGTGACTGAAAAGCTTTTTGCTTGATTATTTTTTATTTGACTCCCAGCAGACAGAAAGAACATCACATACTTGCTATGATAAATCCAGAGAGACAGTCAATAAAGGACAAAGTTGTCTTTTTCCAGATAGAATTTAAATGCTTAATTAAGAAAGCAAAACTATGGTAGCCACAGAAAATTACAGTTTTATATTTGATATCTCTCTTCTTGGCCCAGGAAGAACTTAATTAATTTAGAGATAATAGATTGCCTGTCAGGTATCACTGCTGAAGACTTTGGTAGGATAAATTATATTAGATTCCTTGTGCAAGGATAAGCTTCAGTGGCCCTTGTGTACAGGAGACAGATTTGTTTATTGCATTGTGACTGCTTCCAGCTTAAAAGATTTTTGTGCTAAATGTCATTATAGTCCATTTTAAAGTTCTATTTACAAGATCTCAGAAATCAGTTTTGAAAAAAGTTCTATATAGGCAATCTTATCCGTTTTATTATACTTAGCCAAATCTAATTTGAATAATTAAAGTTTTGTGAATGGTAATTATGTTACAATTAGTTTATGCAACTTTTTAGGCATTGAAAATATGATGAAAAAAGTTTTTCAAATGGCTGCTTTAGCCTGGTTTTCCTAGTTTTTAAGGACTAGGAGTATCAAGTAAATAGACAGCAAAAGAACTAGCTTGTCACCGGGTGAATGTAAACATCAGAAGACAAATTATTATTAATCGTGGCTTTTTGGTAGGATCTTCAGACAAATTGAGATGATGGTCCCCTTGTCTTTGGTGCTGTGCATGGGTAAAGAATCCGATGGTCTCTGCTTTGAAAAGCTCGTATCCCAAATAGGGCTGAAAGTGAACAGAAGATGGGGTAAATGAAGTTGTCACGTGAACAGAGTGAAACATTATCAGGGCAGTAAATATTGTATTTCTTCCATTGTTCTTATTTCTTGGAGGGAGCAGTATTAAGGAAAATGTCTGCTCAACAGAAAGTGTAGAGGGTTGCAGGAAAGTGGAGGAAGTGGTAAGGAAGAGGGAAATAAAGTGATGAGGAGAGTGTAAGCGAACCTGGATGCACAGCCAGTTTTTACAAGCTTGAGATGCTCTGGTCACTCTCAGAAAGATATCCAGGTACTTTTCAGCTAGATGAGAAAGTTAAGTATAGGCAGAAACAACAGCAAGTGATGGGATTTTTGATTAATTCAGCAGAGTAGCTTTTTGATTTATTTGGGATACAGTAAAGGACACAGAAATTCAGCCAAGGATATTATTGCTAATTGTGCAGTCAGTTAAATTTAGCTCTTGTTCAACCAAAAGAAGTGATCAATCTTTTCAAGAAGAGTGCGAACAACAATAGCCAGAGAAGGGCAAATAGATTGTCTTTCCAGTTCTTTAAGATGCCTTTTTGTTCACTCTTCCTCTTCTGTATAGCTGTGATGCAGATAATCTGAACACAGCAGATTTCTGTAATACAAATCTCCTTTTCACAGGAGGATAGCCCAGAGGTTAAGATGTTAGCCTGGAATAATCAGATTTGGTACCTTGCTCGTGATTAAGTTCCTCTGAACTTGGTGTAGAAGTTACTTGCCTTTCCTGTACCTTGTTTCCCTAATGGTAGAGTGAGCAAGGAAGGAACTATTATTGCATTAAGAAATTTTGTAATGAAAAAGAATAGTCAAAAGTTTAAGGATTGTAGATGTTGCTATGATATTAATAGCTCAATTCAGCTGCCCACACGTAGGCTGCCTGAGTTGTATCCTGCCTCGCCTCAAGCTGCTATTCCAGAAGACACTTCCATGGGTCCTGTGTCATGTTTGCCACCTGCACATCTGAGATGCCTACAGGTAGGCAAATGAATCAAACCCACGGCTTCTCAAAGTTGATTCTTTGCTTTTAGCTTGGTCTTCTCTCTTAATGTTTTTCTCCCTCTTAATTCTTTCTTTGATTTCTCACTCTTCTTTTCCCCTCTACATCTAAGCTTGTCTGTGTTGTTTCTTTCCATTTTCTTTTCCTCTTTAAGCCACATCCCATGAAAGTCACCTGCCATGCACCACTCCAGCATCTCTACCCGTATGGTGTCCTCTGTTATACAGGCTAGTCATACAGAGCAGACTGGGGAAAGCTGGTCTAACAGCTTGCCTCTCCATAGTTTATTTTTTGAAGTACATGGCAGTCCTTTGAAGCTGTGCCAGGCTTTCACATACACTGGGGATAAGCACCTCTCAGAATACATGCAGAGTGTCTGATGAACCACGTTACCATGTGGGAGAGCCCCATAGCGTTAAACCCTGTGAAGGTCCCCAGAGACAGGCAGGAGAAGTCCCTAGCAGTACATTGTCATAGCTGTTACTATCCCTTCCCTTCTCACCAGCAAGCAAGGCCTTGCAAACTCCAAAGCTCATCCTTCAGTCTCCTTAAATGCCTACTGCCCAGCTAAGCTTTACTGCTGGACCTCTTAAGATCTCACTTATGCAGAACGATACCAGCAACTACTTTGTTAAATTTTGCAATGCTGCCTACTTCCAGTGGACCAAATTTGCTGGATGCTACAAGGAAAGGGTGAGGAATGGTCTATGCATTGTGGTGCCCTGCGATGTGCGAGTCAGTGCACTCTGTAGAGTACTTTCTGGTTTTAACCAAATGACCAAGGGCTAATGTAGAAGTCTGTGGCTTCATTCTGAGGGGAATCATAATCTTGTTTATTTTGTGGATCTCTCTAGAGCATTTTTACATCATCTGGGCAATGATGTACAATTAGATTCTGTAATTTGCAGAAAGGTTATTATAATCATCTTGCATAGTATAATGTTCACATTTGTCATTTAGGCTGTGTAGAAAGACCACATTTCCCTCTTTCAATTTTGATTAAGAGAACATGTCTTATCATAGTATTTTATGCTTGTCTGGATATTATTCAGCACTGTTCTCATTTGTTAGCAAACTGTTCCCATGCATCATGGTATTTTAGAATACTCAAAGCACCAGCAAGCAAAAGATGACAAAAAAAATCAACAGAAAAAGAAAAGAAAAAAAAAAAAACAACAAAAGAAAAGAAAAGCAGCCATAAGAAACGTGAACCTTCATGCTTCTGGAAACAGCAAATACTTTACCAGAGCTTCACAAGCATCAGGACAATCCATGAATAAGAAAAATCCATTGGGGCTATAGAATGTAAAGAGGCCACGTCAGGAATTCATTGAAATGCAGTTTGTTAGGGGTTAGGAGAGGGTTCCGCAGGAGTGTCACTGCACACTTGTCATGTATCTTCCCTAGGCATCTTCTTTGGGAAAGGGTGGCGAGAGGTTGATAAATTATATGGACAATTAGTCTGACCTGTAGAGTCTTCTGTATGCTCTTCGATACTAGAGAGTGCCCGGTACCTAGCAGCTGCCCTCTTCCATTGTTTGGGCCATATTTCGTGCATTAATGCAGTTCAGGATATGACTTTTCTTTTGCTTTGTGACTCTGTATAGCCGAAATCGCCTCTGTCATATATTAGGATAGTGGCTGGGGAGTCGCAGTCCTCCAGCAAATGGTACATTCCCAAACTGCAGTTTACCATAGTGGTCTTTCTCCTAGTATATGATCCACTGTGTCAAACTTCAGCAATGAAATTTGACTGTAAATGGTGGGGAAATGAGGATTTTTTTGCCCAGTTTAAGAGAAGACCTAAATGAGAGGCTGGGGAGCAAATACTGGTACAATAATAGAGATACAAGATACATTACATGACAATGAAGATTGGCTGTAATTTACTGAATGCTCAGGAGTTCTCTATATCATTAATACTGCGAGTGTGCACAGAAAAAAAAGAGGTGGTAACTACAGATCATCCAACATTCATCTGGAAAGCTGAGCTAAGTTTAGTCTTTTCTTAAGATCAGTAACGGAAGCAATCCAGATTGCAGATTCTGCTGAAGATGAGGAAGAAAGAGTGGTCAGAGGAGAGTGAGGGCATAGGTGTTTCTTGCAAGTCTTCTGTTTCCCTCTGTGCCTGATTGAGCTGTTGTAAAATTATTGGGCATCTCCACAGCAATTCTTTGGTTTAAAAAAGTGGTGTGTGTTCTGGGTTGGAGAGTCATTATTTGCTCCTTAATGATTTAAAGTATTTTTTTAAATTATCTCTGTGTTTTACACACCGGTGGATCTTCTTGAGACTTCAAAAACAGGCCAGAGCATCACCCTTCTTGACTTAGCTCCCGTGTCTGCCTGGTGGCCAGCTGCAGTCCCCAGGATGCTGGAGTGGTTCTGCGATAAACCAGCACCACCCAAAGCAATTGCTTATCAGTGAAGAGCTTTATTGTAGTGTCTTTCTGCATTTTCTATAGCCTTCTTAGCAAAATATTCAGGATTCTGTTTTAAACAGGTTTTCAGGCTTTTGAGAGTCTGTCAATGACAAAGGGATTTTTTTTTCCACAACCCTGCAGCAGATATTAATGAGAACAGAGGCTTGGGCAAACATTTGTCACTATCAGCTGTTGTTTCTGCAGGAACATAATGGTGCAGTAGCAGCAGCAGCAGCAGTACAAAGGCAAGCCTGAGTTCTTGGAAAGTGTATATAAGGCTGTGTAGCATGGAAAGTATGAAATTCAGTCAACCTCATGGAAAAGAGAAGCGTTTGAGCCTGTTGCATTGGAGCTATGTTGGGATCAAAATATTCATAGCAGAAGTGAAACAGCAATACACTGTGCTGTTTCAGACATGTATATCTTAACTCCGTGATAAAATGGTAATTTATACTTATTGGGTATGTTCCAGTTGCTGATCTACTTACTTTACAAAATCCTAATAATGTTAAATATGGTATGGTCTCTGGCTGGGCCAAAAAACTGAGCTTGTTTAGAAAGCCAAAGCTTTAACCCTAAAAAAAGTGTTAAATACTGGGGGGTTTTCTCCCTAAAGTGTTCAGCTGCCTAACCTATCAGCATGAAAGACAAAGAATGTTGCTCTTTTGCTCTGTTCAGTCAGAAACTTACTCCAGCACTCTCAAATGGAAATTCTTGGAGCAAAAAACCTGAAAAAAACCCTAAACAAAACCCACCTTGTTTACCCCATGACTCACTTTCCCTGTCTATGATAGTAAAAACTGCTTTGCACACATACCCTGAGGCTTTAAGTCATATTCTATGTAAATGAATTTCTGCAGAAATTAATACAATACCAAAAAGTTCTTGGACTTTATATTTTTAAAGTGCTTATTGCTTATAGACAATTGTAACTTTGCTCAAAAAAAAACCCCAAAAGAAAGAGAAAACAGAGAACAGCACTAGAGAAAAATTTAACAATTTTTAAAGACTCTTCTATTTATAATTTTTCTAATTAGGAAATTCCATCTAATTTTAATGAAATACATTGTGCATATCTTAATCCTGCTATGTAACAATATTGAAAAATACGACTCTGCCTATCTTCTTTTTCTGACCACATTTTGAGATTTTAGTGCTGGAGTGAAATGGAGGCAGAATAGGACTGTAGACTTTGACATCATGGTAAAACAAAGTTTTGTTTTGTTTTTAAATGCCACCCAAGTTGATCTTGAGCGGTTAGATATGAATATTACCTCTTTGGAGAGGAGGCTTTTTATTAGTTGGACTAAACATGTAGTTCCATCAGCTTTACACTTACGTGTCTGTAGTCCAATTCACTGTCTCTTCCTGCCCGTCTTTGCAGGGGAACAACCAAGTAACATCCTTGTAATGATTCTCCCTCTGGTTTCACCTCAGCTACCCACATGCTACTGGTGAGGAGGTGGGAATCTCGTGTGGCTTCAGTGAGTCTTGAGCATTTGTTCTATTTCTTGTGTTTAGCACCCTGCTCTCACGCTTGAGTGAGAGTCAGTAGATATGTTTTGGAATTAGTTCTGTTCCAGGCTTCATACTTTGATACGTTGTCTTCCAAACTAGCTTTTATTTGTAGGACGAACAGGGTTTCTTCAGCTTTCTTCCTACACTTCTGAAATACCAGCTGGGTATCATGGATCATGCTTAACTTTTCTAATTTGACATTTTTTTATAGTTTTGTGGTGTTAGTATGGCATCCCATCACATGAAAAATTTTTTCTTTTTAAACTTGGCGGTACCTGTGTGGGGTTTTTTGAGGGGAGAGGGCTGGTTTGGGGTGGGAGGGGGGTGGTGGGGTGGAATTTTTTGTCTGTCTGGAATTACTGTCAGGCTGTGGTAAGCTTGGCATCATTATATGTTTGCTGTATAAGTTGTCATATACTATTTTGTAGTTGGGTAAGTTGAAATACAGTGATGTTTGCTTCAGACTTACCCCATTGTGTTTCTTTTTTTCACCTCAGATAAGCACTCTTGTTGTGCATCATAAGAAGCTTCTTTCAAAGGTTCTACTTTATATTGACGAAATACTTATTTCAGTTTTGTGAGCATTTGCTGAAATCCATATGATGTTTTGCATGTAGGTAACTCTAATATTATTTCTCCTGGTTGGTCTGCTTTCATTTTAACCAGTTTCCGCCCAGAAGTACCATCCTGAAACTCCTTTGGAAAGCTGTATTTATTACTCATGCAGCTCTAGTATTTCTGTTACAGGTTGTAGAAGAGTAAGGTATTAGAAAAAAAGTGTTGTGGAACAGTGTTGTAGATGCATGAGTTTGCATCTGTTGAGGTCCAGAGCACTTTGCTGTTCTCAAAAGATTTTGGGCAGTGAGACCATGACAAAGGTTTTGGACTCTTACAAGTGTTTGTCTTCCTTTTCACACATATTATTCTGTAATATCCTTAAATAGTGCTACTTGTGGCTTAACTTTTTCATTGTTTTGACAGTCCTGGGAATTTCTGATAAAGTCATGTCCTGGGTAGTCCTATCTGAGCAGTCATGTCTTCCTGCCCCGAGTGGTTTTGAGCATGTTGGTTGTTCTTCAAGAACGCTGATGCGTGACTGGGGATGATGCATGTTGCGATGTCTGATGAGGTTACTGTCAACTCCTGTCCACACTGCTGCTGCTGCTGTGCAGAGGGCAGAGCTGCTCTTACAGTGGCTCCTGGGTGGCCACAGTTTACATCAGAGAATCGGTTTCTTTTTTTGTGTTTGTTTCTTTTTCTTTTTCTTTCCTTGAATTGCGATACTCTTGGAAACTTTTTGAGGGGAGGATGGATAGGCCTGTCAGGTTGGTAGTCTCGGAAGCTATTACAACACTGTCATCCTTGCCACAAGACATGAATTTTCAATGTAATCAAGCTTACTCAAGCTCATCTGTAATTTTTTCTATTGTATTAGTTTCCTTTCTTTGGCATGTTGCAGACACTTAACAACACTTACATCACAGTATTGATCATTTTAATGCAAGATCAGCAAATTACTGACTTTTTCTTCCTAACACTTGAGATCCTCATAGAACTGAAATGTATTATTTGGTAAATGAAGGCACTTAGAAGACTTTAAAGGGGAACTGTTTACTCTTACGTCTTCCAAAAGGTTTACTAGAGATGCAACATCCTCAGATGGAAATATTCTTGAATTTTGTATCTAGACCTGTACTCTTGATGACATTTATGAGTGATATCAGACATGCTTGATGTCCTTACTCAAATTCCACGTGTTTGTGTAGAATCTGTCATTTATATATCTCAGTATCCCATTGCCAGACAATTCCTCTCTACATATATTCACTCGACAGCATCTAGGTTTACCATCAGATCAAATTTAGCTTTTACTTCATTCGCAATGCTAATTGGACTTAATTATTTAGTTCATGTATTTTTAGTGACATGCTGGGTCAACACTGATATTCATTTTAGATCCTTAATGTAATTCAGTACATTAGGCAAATTGTACAGTATCACGTTTGGAGACCACAGTTAAATTAAGAAAACATAAAGCAGCTGTTTCAAATTCTGTCTCTTTTTTTTTTTTTCTTTTTATGGCATTTTAGGAGAAAACTTACTGGTAGCTAATTTAGTCTAATTATATGAACTGGAGTGGCTTTTTACCTGGATAGGGTGATCATGTTCACCAGCTATTTTGTACAGTCTTCAGAAGACTACAGAATACTTGACTGTAGAACCTTTATTGAGATTTAGTTCATGTCTATTTCTTTAATTTTTTAAAATGATTTTATTTTAAATGGTACGGGCCGTTCATACGCATTGATAGATGTTCTTAACCTTAACCCCAAACATTATTTCTCTGTATAGGCCACCAGCCTTCTCCAAGTCATTTGAGCCCTACAGGCCATTGAATGAATGTTCAGCAACAGCTCTGGTTCCTCTGCTCTTTCTTTTTCTAATGCATAAATCCAAATCCACAATATGGGTTACTTACCACATGGACCTAAAACAAAATACTAGCTGTCCTGATCTCCTTTCTTTGGCATGTTGTAGGGCACTCCAAGGCTTTCGTAAAACACTGTCCATCTACCCTTCTCCTGTCCTCAGGGGCCACCAACAAACTGAGCTATTCCTGTTACTAAATCTAGTCCCTGTCTAGAAGGATGGTTGAACTGAGGCTTAAGGGAGAGGTTAGGTACTTGCTGCTCCTGAGCACAGCCTTCATTTTACCTTTATGGACCATCAGATACTTTCCAGTAACCTGGGCGTTTTCAGTCTATTTTCTCTTGACCAGTATCTAAACCTAATGCTCGCAGGCTGTCTACTTGCCTTTTCCTAACTCTAGCCCTAAACTAGACCCTGACTCTAATCTTGACCCAGGTACTCTATATAACAAGATGAACAATGTGTCTAAAATTTATTTCAGCCTGTGTACAAGATGTGTTGGAGTTAGAGGAACCCATGGGTACTGGAGACAAGCCTTCATCTGGCTTTAACCCTACCCCAAAGACACCCTAAAGGTAGTGACCAAACTGAGCAAAAATAAACTACAAACTATAGACTTCTGTTGATAAGAAACTTCTACTTTGAGACAGAAGTGCACAAATAAGTGCTGAAAGGCAGATCAGTTTCTAAGACTTACTTTCAGTCTGGTCACTTTTCTGTTTAGACTACCAGAGGTAAAGTGGTTACAATTAGGTTGATTGTAAAAAGCTGAGCTACACGTTCAGCGGTCCACGGGGCTATATGGATGGGATCTAAAGGAACCTGTGAGGAATAGTTTATTCTAGCCCCAGTCTGCGCCACTGTCTCTATATAGAATTGTGGGGATGGGATTAGAATTGTATTTAGGAAAAGAGTGAGTGAACCCCAGTTATCTGTGCATATGGCATAGGCTGCAAGACTTCCATGAGGGCAAGTATCTTTAGCTGATGCCAAGCCTCTGGCTTGGATCTTCTAGTTCCAACCATGTGACATATCTGTAGTGCTGGTTTGGATTAGGATTAGGAAAATTGGGAAGCTATGTTATTAATGGTTATTTAGTGTAACCCTGGATTAAGATTAGGGTTGGTGTTTGCAGAGACCAAGTTCTAACACTGTGTCGGTCTCAGTTCAGCTGAATACCTGTAGAGAAACTGAAAGTTGGAGATAGGATAAAAAAACCTCAAACCAGAGGAGGTAGGTGCTGTGAGAGGTAGGTTGTTCCCTTCTGAGCCTTGCCGAGTGCACATCTGGAGACATGGATGTGTGCCATTGATACTTTGGGAAGAGAAAAGAGTTTATCATGACAACCTTTCTTGCTGTGGTTTGTTACCTATGTTATGAATCGCTCAGACCACAGATAACATGCCTGCTACTTGTTCCTGTGAACGTGATTTGAATGTACTGCTGTGGTCAGGAGGCTTACCTGGCAGCCACCTCTGTGAAAAGGAAATGTTGGATTTTCAGAGAGCTGCCTGGTGTGGATCAAAGTCGTGCCGCAGTCGGGGGCAGACTGTTTGGCTCATTGGTGACAAGGAGCAATATGAAGGTCTGTGATGATTTGAAATGTTAAATTAAGTGATTCCTCTGTAAAACCACCTGTGATACTTTTTAATATTTTACGAAGAGGTTGGTGATAAGAGTATGAGGTCTTTGGGACTAGTCAGCAGGCTTAAAAGCAACCCAGAATGCCCAAATGAACCGGGGAAATGGAAGGCTGAAACATAGCTATCAGCAGCAAAAGGCTGGTCATTTTGTTATGGGAGAGCAATCTGAACATTGCTGTGGAGATGGTTCATCCTGCAACAAATACTCTATAAAGATTGGGGGGTTGCTTGACAAGAAGGGTGAAGCCTATTTGCAGCTGTGTATGTGTCTTCAATATTAAAATGAATAGATAGTGCCAGGATGTAATAATAGAACACATTTATTGTCGTTAAATACAGTGTAAAGTGTAGCTGTGTCAAATTACATTTGAGATTGGTATCACATGAATAGCCCTTACTGCTGACATATGGCAGTATTTTTATTATCTAGTGGATGACAATCCACTTCTGAATTAATGAGGGGAGCAAATATGAACACCAATAGAAGTTTTAAATAAGCATCAGCTGTAACAATTTCTCATACAGTTCTTTATTCTCTATGACTTTATGTTGAAAATCATGCAGATAAGGATAATGTTAATACCATTTGATGTAATGAGCCATAAACAGAAGAAAAACCTAATTAAGTTTGATATTTTTTTTCTCTGTCTGAATGGGAGGACAACTTGCAGTGCCAGCAAATTTCTCTCCTTCTTCCTTGCTTTGAAACCCTGGGATTCTTTGCTAAAAGAAAAGTTGCTTCATTAAAAAAAAACCCATACCCCCTAAGGACTCTATGCTTTGAAGTGTATTTCCACACACACATACACACACCACGCTCCTGCTTTTATCCTCTTTTATTTTGACAAAATGGTTTCCTGTGTGAACTTCGGAAAGAGTATTGCATGCAACACCAGTGCACGCAGTGTTGTATGCACTACAGAAGTGCTGAAAGTAGCAGTGTCTTTGTTTTGTGACGTAAATATTAATTTATTCCTTTTTATTTTCAATACAGGTACTTCAAAAACTAGGAAAAGCAGATGAAACAAAAGATGAACAGTTTGAAGAATACGTTCAAAATTTCAAACGGCAAGAGGTCAGTTTAGTTTCTTTAATTGTGTCTTAAGAACAATGCAGTGTATTTGAACTTGCTGATTTTGAAGAAGGTGTTAGAGGGTAACAGGTAAAGAAGATTTTTTTGGGGGAGGAACTATAAGATTTTGTTCTACTATTTTCAAATGGAAAGAACGGTTTGATTTGTGAATGCAGAGGGCTAAGAAATGCACTCATAATAAAAGGACATACTGTAATCATGAGTAACATCATCATGCTAGAACCAGTAGGGATCAGTGGAGAGACAGCACATTTTCAACAGCGTAATTGAGAACAGAACCCAACCCTGACTAAATACAGTTTTGTAATTGCCTTCTTACAAAGAAGAGGTGTATTTCCTTGGTTTCATTTTGTGGATTGCGTTCATCAGTGCTATATAATAATACTGGTTCTATAGGAAGTGAATAGATGGGTAGTTTCAGACTGCCGTGTGCTGTTACGCTCCCTGTTGGTGCAGGGGTCTGTGGTGGCCATGCTGATGAAGCAGTACTGGGGAGCAGCGCTCAATTGCTCTCCATGTTGTAAACACGACACGTGAAAACGGCGGTGCCTTGAAGACTTTATGACCTACTCCCAATGCAATCCTAAATTCTAACCTCAATTACTCCTTGCTTTGTTCGACAGACTTTTTGGCTCTGAGGTGATTAATCGCGATTAATTATATAGTAGCTTTCTAGTACAAATTAGCATGTACCATGCGCTGTATTAATGCCCCAAGAAAAAACAGTCTTGTTATGTAAGTATGAACTGAGGTATCTATCGTCTTTGTGAGCTGTCATTTAGAGCTCGCATAGAAAGGCACTGGAGGGTGACAGAAGCACTCCCGCGCATTTTACACGATGTAAAAATTGGCTCATATCAGTGTTTGCAATTTCTGCCCTGAACCAGTCCTATCTACCACATGCACGTCTGTCCTTTCCATGTAAACACAAGCCCTGCACCCTGACTGCTGGGGTGCTTAGTAACTCTTTTGCATCTCATGGTCACTTAGCCTTTATTTTCCTCTCTTGGAGTAGAAGGGAGGGAGGTTTCAGGAGCCACTGGGCTGTGTAGATCTTCGCTCTTTCCCGAAGATTACAATGATGGGAAGTAAAAGAATCTGTTTCTCTGAGGAGGGTGATTCCTCCCTCAAATTTCTTGAGGTCAGAAAGATGGTGGGTTTTAATAAGATTGAAGAAGCACTCAGGAGCTTTGAAACCCTGCAGAGAATATGTTCCCTTTTCTTCCCCTTCCTCTTTTCCAAGTATGCTGGGATATCAATGGAGCATTTCTTTCTTCTTGATTGTCCTTATGTTGCTGCTTATCCTTGCTCTCAATATCCCAGCTGTTTGCACAGCTAGTAACTGTGTTACTAGAAATAAGGTGCATCTGTAAGGTTCTTATTGGGTGCAGAAGGAGCAGCTGGAGCATCTCCATGACGAAACAGAGTTTTGTGGGGTATTTTTTTAGCTGAAAATTCTGAGTGAAATTAAAAAAGAGAGATGAAAAAGAAAAAAAAATCTTTTTAGGCAAAATTATGTCTCAAGTGTTTGTTTTTTCTGTCCTTTACCAAAATTTTCCGTAATGGTAATTTTCAGCTGAAAGTCTTGCTGAGGGCTAAGGAGGATCTTAGCATTTCTTCCTTTTTATTTCCTTCTCCTTTGATGTACAAAGAGGCAGTAATAAGCAGTCAAGGACTCTACAGGAACTGCATGATGCTAAATCCGGATGTGAATGTGACTTGGGGCCAGGGAGGAATTGGGTAGAGAGGAGTGAGTGCGGAGGGAACTACTACAACTCTTGTGAGTAGCAGATGCCAGTAGCCCAGGTCCACTGGCACACCAAATGAAAGAGATCATTTGTACATTTATTAAACTAATCACACATGCATACTGTACTCCTGCTGGGCTTGCTCTCAAAAAGTTATGTTGTGCTGCAAAGAAATGCTGCAAAAACACTGTTTCTGCCATGTTCACCAATAAGAAGCATATAAATTGCTTAAACTTTCTTAGTTTTGTCCATGCTTTGATCTACAACTTACTAGCAATGCAAAGATACAAAGCATTACAATGTGCATCTGAATTATCACTCCTACTGATTAATACCTTGCAGAACTGAATTCAGGCAGCCATCTCTACTTCGTTTACATTCAGTCCTGGTTTCAAGATTATCTCTGGAACTCTAGAGCCTTTAGAAAAAGAAAAATTAAATTCTAAGTATTAAAGAATACAAAGGCAGTCTGGGTGATTGATCCTTGTCCTGAGGTCCACCGAATTATTGATGTGGGCCATCCAGGTGGCTTGCAAGCAGAACTGCTCCTTTTAGAGGCCGTCCCATCTTTTGCAGTTTCGTCCAGGATTATTTGTCTCTGTGGTGGTTGCTGACCTAATGAGGCCTTTCTATGGCCGGGACAGTTTGAGAGAAGGTCCAAACTTTACTGCGTTTCTTGCAGTCTCACTTAGAAGTGATTTGTCTGTTCCCTGGCCATCTCATCTACCTACATTTGGTTTTGAGGAAGACTGTAGCTTCAGTTCTGTATCTCTCTGTAAGTTGTTTGTAGCAGCTGATGCCACGTGGGCTCTGGGGATCCGAGTAAGCTGAAAGCTGTGCAAATGGTCTGTTTTTCTTGTTTCCCTATGTTGCTGAGCCTGCAACGCTTGGGAGGTCAACTGGTCTTAAGGATAGAATGATCTTTTTATTAATACTCTCCAAAGATAATAAGTGAGGACTCCCAATTCAGCTCAGGGAGAGGAGAGTGGAAGGAAAGAGAAAGGAAGGAGAAAGAGCATAGTGTCTATTACCCAGGAAACGGATAATTGAAAACTGAAATCTTAACACGCTATTGCTTGCCTGAATAGCAGATGGGATGGTGGGTATGTACGAAACTCATCAGAAGGCTATGTGTAAGGATATGTCCAGCAGATCTATCTGTAGGAAAAGCTCATTTAGACTCCCCAGTGATCCGTTCCCCTCTCTTTCTGAATACGGCTGGATAAGACCCCCTTCTGGACTTGACAACCCAGAGTTGAATTACCCAGATGAATCACCATGGAGAAACTGAGTCATCCCATGTCTGGAGAGAACAGAGCACAGTGGCTTTGCAGAGCCTCAGGGCTTTGCCTATCAGAAGCAGTAAGCTACAGCAGCTGAAACCAACAGTAAAAACGTTTAGATTTTTAACGGTGAATACAGCTGTTATTCACCTTCCACTTAGGTTGTAAACTGAAAATTGCCACTCTAAATAAAAACTTGCGGAACAAACAAAACATATATAAACTCATATATGACACAGTATGACACAGATTTTCAGTGTATTGCAAGAAATTTCTTGAGGCTTAAATGTTTCTCTCTGCGCAGCTAATTGTGGATGTGATCATCCTCCTAATCGACTGAAGTTCAGAGAGGAGGAAAAAAAAAGGACAATTCCTGCATATTTCTCTCGACTGTGAAAATATCATCAAGTCCATCGGGGATTTACCTGAAATTTCATCTCTATTCTGTTGTTCAAGCAACTGCATCTTACACTTTCTTTTTTTGACAGGAAGTAAAGTAGCAATTCCCTTATCCCCAAGTATATCTTAATGACTCACAGTGATTGCTTCATTTTTGCAAGAGATTAATATTCTGTTTCATGTCTATGCATATTTACCTCTCATTTTTTTTCCATATGTAGTTATGAGACTTCTTTTATTTTACAGACTATAGTTAAAATATATTTTGGTGTTTAAAACCATTAACATTATGTACTGTATATGTATACACAGAGATATAGCAGTTGCTACTACAAAAGCAGCTGCCCATGACGTTGTCACAGTAAAGCAAAATGTCAAGTGCTGTTCTTGCTAGTTTATAGAATTAGGTGAAAATGAAGAGCCTTTTTTTGCTGTTGTTGAGTGAGCAGAAGCTGCTTCTGTGGACTGCTTTACTTAATGTATGCTTCGCAGTAAGAGCTGCTCCTTGGGTGTAGTTGTTAGGGGTCCTGAAAAGTTTTATCCTGGCCAGATCTTCATTTCACGCAAGCATGCTTATCTGCCTTACAGCTGTGGCACAACATTGTCTTAAAGTTGTTCTGTGAGACAATTAACATTTATTGAAGTGCTTTTTTTGCATCAGATGTGCCACTGGCTTCTTAAAATTTATTCATGAGTTAAGATGCCCAAGGTGAGATTCACCACCTACACATAGGCACCAGATCTGCCTCATGGTGTCCTACCTGGCCCCCTGCTCTTTCTCCAGACAGAGGCACATGGTTTTGGCCACAGTCCTGCATCATACCTGCTGGCTCTGTGGTCCTCTTGAGCACCCCATGGCACTTCCAGCAGCAACAGACGCGTGTGTTTTGGCAGTTGAACCCTGCCCCTGGAGAGTGATCCAGTTCCAGATTGCAACACATGAACCTGTGTGTCTGTATTTCAGTTGGGTCTTCCCAGACGCTTGTGCTGAACTGGGCAGTGTGGTCTGGAGGGCCAAGACAGAAACTCATCTGTTCCCTGGGGGCATCTGTGGGCCTTGATGGCTCCGATCAGCCCCATCTGGGACTCCTAGCCCTGCATATAGACCTAGGAGTCCCATTTGAGTTCAGCCCTGGGCATGCAGTCCCTCCCTAAGCCATGTCATAGACTGGTCCCCATGCCTAGGGGACCTGTGCTTCAGCTGCATCTCCTGCTGCTCCCATCTGGATCTCCCAGACAGACCCTGGACGTGGTTCAAACCCTCGCTAGGTCGGGGGGTGCCAGGGAAACCTCTTACCAGACCCTGGCTCTGCCAGCCTGGCCCAGACCCTGCAGGACAGCATCTGTCAATGACGGGATGGCCTGCACTGGGGTCACTCGTGGCTCCTGGCACGGCCCCACCAACTGAGTCGAGCAGCTGCTTGGAGGGTTGTGAGTCAGTTGTCTAAATGTTGGCATCTGTTGTCACTTGCGAGATCCTAGTGTGTCCTCCCTGGCTTCCAGATGCTCTTCAACAAAGCTGGCAGGTCCCTTAGGACCACTTGTGCTTGCCATTTGTGGATGTATCACAAATGGCACTAGACAGCTACGCTGAGTGAAGGGGTTTGAGTATAGGATTTTCTGAATTGCCCTCCTGACTCCACAGGCTGCACTGAAGAGATCTACATTGGCTCTAAGACAAGAGGCACCCAACTCATGTAGACAGTGATAGGTGTTAATCTGGAGTTGAACGAAGGACATGATGAATGAAGGGGAGCTTCAATATGAATTATAATCATGTCAAATTCAATCTGTGTTCTGCAACACCTTCTTTTCTCTGGGAATTACTAGGTGTTCCATATATCTATTTGACCATCTTTAAACCTACCTTATGTCCTCCCCTTACACCCCCTCATTTTACTGGTCTTATACATGGGCTTGAAATGGAGAAAAGAATCTAGGCAATAAACAAAAAGTGTGAGTTTTAAATTTACTCTGAATGGGAGACACTATTTCTCCTTAGCCGATACTCGGATTCCCTTGGTTGTCTGTGGAATCTCGTACTAAACTGCAGGAGATTCTTGGTACTTGTCAAGCTGCAACAATATTGCTAGTTCAATACAGTTCTGTCCATAGGAGACTTTGCTGAACAAAGGTGATGCCAAATCCTGTCCATGATAGATACTCTGAAGTAAGCTGGACACAGGAAAACACAGTCTAGACTAGTGGGAGGGAGCTTTTTTTCTGCGAGCCAAGAAGTCCCTGTATTCAGGGGCGCTGCATCTGACAGGCATCTTTTCAGGGGCAGTCCCAAAGTGTATTTCAGATACTGGATGACCACTAAGCCAAATACAGGCAATACAATGTGCAAAGTATTTTGGGGGCTGTCGGAGGGGTTTCTCTGCTGATTACCATTTCATCTTGAAATGTACGTTTAATAATTATATTATGTCTGAGGGGCCAGTTTTCCCAAGACAAGAAGAAGCATAGTGTACCATTAAATCCCGTTTCAACCTCATTAATTTCCAGCCAGGCAGGATATGCAGGAAGGTGAGGCCCTCTGTTTTATGCTACAAAATTATCTCTGCAGGAACAGCCCAGATCCATTCTGGCTAATTCCTCACTTCAAAGAAGAGAGTGGCTGATCCGATGTTTTGCTTTTTTGATTCTGCCTATTGATTGCTCCAAATCTAAAGTCTAAACCATTGTCACATTGGGCTGGTTTTGATTGCCCCTGGGATATAAACTATTATGTCTCTGCAGCTTTAGTAGCTGTGCTAATTGTTTTCTCCCAGGCAGTGCATTTGAATGATCAAGTTATTTCTGACTATTTTTAAAGCAGACTACTATATGTTTCTTCAGGAGCCCTTTGGGGTAACTGACCCTGGAGCTAGTTGATGTAGCCCAGCTCTGGGATGTAACACATGGATTGAATGTGTTGCAGTTCACAACAAACAGTTCTGGACAGTTTTGCGCCACACCTCTTAATACATAGCTTATATTTGTTATTTAAGAATATAGTTATGGCTATGCAGCTATAGGCATAACCAGAGGCCAAGTACATGTTCAGAAAGTCTAGCTAGATGTTTAGTATGTGTAGATTACTTTTAGCCATGGACTTGTAGACTCTGCACTTGCTGTCATTGCACACCCCAAATTTTCATTAAAACCATTCGTCTGGGCCCTGCTTTGAGGACATGAGTATGCTTGTAGGAAGATGTAACAGGTAGGAAGGCAGGATCCTAGCTTGGGGAGGGAGGGGTTTAGTTGTGAGGCAAGAAGGTTGGAATTTCATTTAAGGAGGGTGCCAAATATTTTCTGTTCTGTCCTCATCAGAAACAAGAGACAGTTGGTGCAGTAAAAGGGTTAGTTAGTTAAGCATCACTGCAGGCACAGAGCTTTCTCACCTGGCTACTGGGAGTCACTACTAGCACTGGGCAGAGCTTGCTGGTTCTTACCTTTAGAGTTCATACTTTTTGGATTAGTCCAAATTGTCAGAGGAGCCTGTTTGGTTTGATGCAGTTTACTTCAACTCATCGTGTTACTTAATAAGTAGAACAATGAAATTCTTACTCTTGAGCCTTCTTAGTGGCTGGACCCCAAGTTTGATGCTGTCCTGGTAGGTACTGGGATGCCAAAAACCTCTGTGTTTCTAGAGAAGGTTGCAAACCCAAGTTTTTTCCAGTGATGCACTAGACAAATAATTCAAAACCCAATTCTCTTACAGCTTGTAGAAAAAGAAAAGAAAAAATGTATGTCTTTAAGAAAAAGATTCCAAAATTTGGGAGACAGTCCTAGGAACTATAAGGAGACTGAGAAGTGGTAAAATAGGGTACTCTGGTACGCACATATATTCATACTGAATTATGGATTTGTCCCAATAGCCTCTTATTTTGTTGAGCTTCACTTAATGCAGTAGTCCTTTGGATTCATACTTCTGAGTTCCCTAAAAGACCTACCAATAAATACTACCTAGAGCATTTGCGAACAGAGAGACAGTGCTACTTTACCTTGTGACTAATAACTGCACATTACAGTAAAGGACATCTTCCATGTGATACAGAAAATGCTTTATTTTGAGCTATTTCCCTGATATCTTAGTGATGGAATGACAAAATCCCAGTATTAGACGTAGAGCTGCATTAATAATTATCTAGTTTGCATTTCTATGGGCCAGGTTATTAATTAACTTGTGCTCCAGGTTAAGCATCAACAGTGCTCTTGACTCCCGCTAAAGCAGAGTGATTTATTTGTTTTTGGTATCAAGCACATGCTGTGCTGACCTTTCCTGTAAAGATGTATTGTGTTTACATCCTGTATGTGACATGATAGAAAAATCAAACTCTTCTGTTCTGCCTGGAAAGCTGTGAATAAATGATGCCTGGCAAATAGGTCATCCAATTCCAGCTTTCATGGAGGCAAGGTGGCCTTTAATTTCTGAGTGGAAGCAATGATTTTTCTAATGCATCCGGAAGCAAAAGCTGGTAAGACACAAACCATGTATTTTATGGTTTTAGTCTTTAAGTTTTTGTAGGTCTCATCGGTCTTCCAGCCAACAGTGCTGTGGCTCTCTTTGTCTTAATTCCAGTGCTAAGATATACTTAAATACTGTTCTTTGAAAAGAAAACCAAAACTAAACATACACAAGAATCAGTAGTACTGGAAAGGCTTAATGCTGCTGTAAAGGTGTGTAAGACCTGTGGCTGTAGATGACAAGATCCTGAAACACTGTGCCTCCTTATCTCACTAGGTGCACATCTTTACTGGGTACATAATACTGACCATGTAATAAGACTAAGGAGTAGAAAAAGGGGTCTGACAGTGACACTGACTGTGTGCTACAGTGTTCCGAGTAACAAGTTGTTGTTTGGGACGCTGCTGTGGAGATCTGTGTCAATTTTCCTAATGAGGGATCTTGTTTTGGGTTGTTAGCATGCCTCTCTTGCTCTTATGTGCAGTTTAACAGGATTGCCCAACAGATTTTTGGTAATTTGTATGTTGAGTTTGATCAGAGCACTGATTTCTGGTGCTGGAGTCCAGTGAGAACATGCCTGCTGTTATCAAACAACGGGGTTGTGAGAAGTTTGCTATTAAGTATGCTATTGAGGTTTCTCTCTGGAGTTTTATTGCGTATTTTGAAACTCTGACTCATTTTGCTGCCTCATGTAGAACAAATAAAAGAAATTACGAAGCGATAAAGGAAGCATCAGTGCTCTCTTGGGAAATCTCATTTCAGAGGAGCACAACATCTGCAAAATGACACCTACTTTTCATTGTCCTTCAAGAAGCTGCGTCTCAATTAACAAAATTGATGGTCTTAATGAAGACACTTGGAGCAGTGGTTTCAGAGCCCCCAGATGCTTTCATCTGATAGACCAGAAAGGAGAAAGAATATATCAGTTAACATCGAGAAGGTGCAATATTAAATATGTGGCAATCTTTAAAACATTGCTTTTTAAAACCTGTATGCCACAGTTTGCAAGATGTGTGGAGTCAGCAATGCAGTATTTTCATCCTGTGAATACTACTTGGTCTGTCAGGTGGTAAAAGTAGACCTATCTTCACTAGTGGTGAGTTTACTGTAGCAAAAGGTGTAGACCAAAGGACGTTTTGCAGAATTCACAGGGCTGAGGACTTTCAATGCAAATTTTTATTTCTGGTATTTTATAGAAAGGTCTAATTCTGTTGCCATTGAAACTGAGAGATTATCTCTCAAATTCAGTGGGAGCTGGACCTTGCCCATGGATGCTTTAATGTCATGTGTCATACGATGTTTGCTAATGAGAGAAGATTCATATGGCTCTATGCTACTTAGATGTTTCAGTGGTTTGTGACCTGTTAATAACCTAGACTGAGGGAGATACGTGTTAAAATTATTCTTTTGAACAAATTGTCAGAATTCATAACAGCACATATGGCAAAATATTTGCATCATGTTTTACTGCTTTGCCTTTTTCTTATACGTTTTCCTGAGCAGCAGTTGATGACACACGACGCAAACCAACCACAATAGATCTTGTGGTGGTTTAGGGTACCAGTCGTAAAACTACACAGCAGTACAGTTATAAACAGAGTGTTTGACCAATGTCTGTCCCTGACATGCCGTTTATGATGTGCTAGTTAGTCCTTGTGACAAAACGGCACACATATGAGTAAATACAGACCTTCTACTGGGCAGGAGGACAGCTAACAGGGTTCCGAGCCTTCCAGCCGTGGTTTGCTGCTCCTGAAACACCAGAAATTCTTTAATAACTAAAAATTGTTATAGTATGGGCACCCGTTCAGCTGGACCATGATGAAGAATCAAATTGCTGTACCTACTTCCTGTTTTCACCATAAGCGTTCATGCCAAAGAAGGTATGAATTGGAAAGGTAATTTCTATACCTTCATGTGACTTCCCGGAGTACCAGGGCTCCTCCCAGGAGAAGACTGGCATGCATAAAAGGGGAACTTCCCTCCTCTTTCTGCTGCATGTTTACAGATAACTCCTCTTCAGATCTGAGAGCGAGAAATTCTGTCTCTGGGTTCAATCTCCTTTCCTCTGTGCCAGTGTTGTTCACTTGATGACTTGCTCCACTGAAAGCAGACAATTTCTGTCATTTCTCTGCCTCCCATTCTAGCACGGAAAGAAGTAGAAAAGACAGCTTCTGAAGTGTGTTTGGATGCTATCATGTTATGTAGGACGATAAAATGTGTTGTTATGATGCATTAGGGTAGTATGTTTTACTAAACAATATTAAGATGTACATGTATATATTTTCTTAAGGGACACAACATCAAGCTACTACTCCTTTCAAAACTTTATGTTGTGCTGTAAGTAATTAAGTCTGAGGTTTAATCCACTGATACTCAACCTGTGCCTGTCTGGCCCCTGCTTTGTTAAGCAGCTTTGATCCCAAAGCAAGAGAAGGGTTTGCCTTTTCTTGGAGCATCGAATATGGTCCCAAACCAGAGACAGGCTGATGGGCTGGGTGCTACTGCGCTCTTGCTGTTAATCAGCAGCTTCTCAGATATCACCCTGGTGGGTCTATTCTTGTGCTCAGAATTTAGTTGGTTAATGGATTTAGGTTCAAAAAGGAGTTTTGCTTCAGATTGAATTAAGTGTAAAAGCAATCTTCTGTTTGTTGAATCCATAAAGTGAATTCAGTCTGCTTTCTAAGTCCACTCTGGCATTTTTACCTTCTAAATTCTTTAATATTTCCAGGACCTTAAAACAGTTGCTCTCTTCTTACAGCACATTGCAATATGCGGGGGGTGGGGTGGGGTGGGGGTGGGGGGCTGGGATGATTCAGTTCTAAAGGCCTTCAGTTCCCTGCAGGGAGCTGGGAGAGGCAAGTGAGTTTGGTGGATGTAATCTGCATTGCAATGTGTGTACTGCTGAGGCGAGTATTTTTTGAGAACCACCATTTTTATGTAACGTGGCTGCAGGTAGATGGATTCTAAGCCCCAGATGGTCCCTTTCAACCTGAATTTCTTATGATCCTCTGTGCCTGAATGGTCTGAGCATCACTGTCGCTGATGGCAAATCCTTTACTGACAAAGAAGTCCATTGACTTACGCGGACTTATAACAGCATATACCAGTTGAGACTCTGCCTTCTAAAGCATTCACACATACATCCTTTCTGGTTCTGACATTCACACAAAAAATATGAGAGAAACTCCAAAACAGTCAGTCATATTTTGCAGCAGATTTTTCCATATGGTGTAGCTGTATGTGAGAAAATGTGACTGCAAGCTGCTAATCCTATAGTTTCCAACTGCTTAAATAAATAATTCGAAGGATATTGGGAACTGATTAATGTGGAGCGTTTCCAAAATCTCTAGGCTATTGAAGGGCTTCTGACAACAACTTTTTAGTAATAAAGTATGTGCTATAGTGTAGCACAGGTTTTATTGCAAATCCTAGGAACTGTGAAGTCCAACTTGTGATACAGTCAGAGATAAAGCAGCCCACTTTGTTTTGTCTATTCTGAGTTTTTCAAAGGCTGTTGATACAAGATAAAGAAAGATTATTTTGATGTATTTGGCAAAGAAACAGTTGAGATTTCACAGCAAACTGCAAGATGCACTAGCCAAGCTAAACAACATAGCTAGTGCTATTGTTTTTTAGTAGTTACTTGCTTGCAAAATATGAAAATATTAAAATACTTGGAAAACTATTTGCAAAAGTTGTAAGCCATCTATGTAAGGGCATGGATTTTTTGCAAGTCTAGACTGGCCTCATTTGAGTGGCTTCCAGTGGAGGTGCACCGTTCTTGATTATACTTCTTTGTGTTTCAGGTTAGGACATTGGCCAGGCTGACTTGAACTGGACCTTGGCTGTAAAATATACCTGTCTTTCTTTGCCTGAAGTGTTCAGATGACTGATAAAATAAACACAGAAATTTAAGCCTAGAGAGTAGGCTATGCATAGCATCTTGGCCAGGCCACCTTTTCTGTAGGAACCTGTGCATGCTTGCAACATGTGACACTATTCATCAGATAGCTCCTGAAATTGCTTTTTGCTGTTAAGTTTGATATACTGTATGCATGTTTTAGGGCATAAAATGTAACTGAAAAGTATTTTCAGGAACATAACTGAAATGTGTTTTCACTTCCTTGCTTTTTTTTGTCGTTTTTTCTTTTCCAGGCAGAGGGTTCCAGGCTCCAGAGAGAACTGAGAGGATATTTAGCAGCCATCAAAGGTGATTTTTAAGTTTAACATCATGTTTTCATAAAACAAACTTTATTAAAAATTGGGACAAGTGGGCTTGTTTAAGGTATACAAAGATAAATACGAGTAATATTGCTTTTGTCATTAGTAGTCCACATTTCTGTTTGGATCCAGCACAGGCTCTTTAGCCTGTTAATCGGGATTCTGCACCTTCCATGTCAACTCACGTGTGTACAATCTTGCAGGCACGGCTCATCCTTGCCTGTCCTTTGTGTGCAGGACTGCTGCACGAATGCACGTTACATGCATTTTGAGCACCCACAAAATCTATGCATCTTGTTACTCGTCTTTGCAAATGCTCGAATATGAAATACCCCATGCAAGGCAAGGGATTTCTTGATCTCCACAACTGTAACACGGCCAGGTATTACTAGTTGGATGATGATCTCCCTCCAAAACCATGCTTCCTGCCTGTGATTTCTCATGTATTTCTGACTGCTTAATCCATTTTTTTTAAAGTTTAAAAAACAAATGTGATCTCTTTCGATACTACATTGAAAATCCAAGTAGCAGAAGCTCACTGGTCAGTGCTTAAATATCAGAGATTAAGTAAACAGGTATTTAAATCCTACTGAAATTTGTAAATCCAGCACACTCAGCATCATGCGCAGAGTGTTCTCTTTCTCATGCCACCTCTCCTTGGAGGAGTTGGAGGCCTGGTGCTAAAGGGAAGGGAATAAGAGTTGGTGACTGACAAAGAGATAGTAGTGGTTTCTTGACATAAATGTGTGTGTGTGTGTGTCTGTGTCTGTGTCTGTGTGTGTGTGTGTGTGTATTTTTAACCTGGCTCCAGTCCAGTAGAGAAAACATTACAAACAAGTATTGATGTCCTTGGAAATCACTGTGTCATAATAAAGCTCTAGCAGCTGTTGATGGGCAAGGAAGAAAGCTCTTTTTGATGGGAATTGTAAAATGGGGAGCAAAGCAGTAGCTTAATGTCTTTGACTGTCTG
Organism: Burhinus oedicnemus; assembly: GCA_008921705.1. NCBI lineage: Eukaryota > Metazoa > Chordata > Aves > Charadriiformes > Burhinidae > Burhinus > Burhinus oedicnemus. The sequence continues at coordinate 86,223 of VFFE01006029.1, read as the reverse complement.
TTATTTGCTGGATGGGCTGGGCAAGGAAAATCCAGACAAAAGATATTTTCATAGAATCATAGAGTGGTTAGAGTTGGAAAGGACTTTAAAGGACATCTAGTTCCAACCCTCCTGCTGTGGGCAGGGACATCTCCCGCTAGACCAGGTTGCTCAAAGCCCCATCCAGCCTGGCCTTGAATACCTCCAGGGATGGGGCATCCACAACTTCTCTGGGCAACCTGTTCCAGTGTCTCACCACCCTCACAGTAAAGAATTTTTTCCTAATATCTCATTTAAACCTACCCTCATTCAGTTTAAAACCATTACGCCTTGTCCTATTGCTACACTCCCTGATAAGGAGTCCCTCCCCATCTTTCTTGTAGGCCCCCTTTAAGTACTGGAAGGCTGCTATAAGGTCTCCCCGGAGTCTTCTCTTCTCCACGCTGAACAACCCCAGCTCTCTCAGCCTGTCTTCATAGGAGAGATGCTCCAGCCCTCTGATCATCTATGTGGCCCTCCTCTGGACTCCCTCCAACAGGCCCATGTCCTTCTTATGTTGGGGACCCCAGAGCTGGATGCAGTACTCCATGTGGGGTCTCATGAGAGCAGAGCAGAGGGGCAGAATCACCTCCCTCAACCCGCTGGCAGCACTTCTTTTGATGCAGCCCAGGATACGACTGGCTTTCTGGGCTGCGAGCGCACATTGCTGGCTCATGTAGAACTTCTCATCAACCAACACCCCCACGTCCTTCTCCTCAGGACTGTTCTCAATCCATTCTCCGTTCAGCCTCTATTTGTGTTTGGGATTGCTGCGACCCATGTGCCGGACCTTGTTGAATTTCCTGAGGTTTGCACGGGCCCACCTCTCAAGCCTGTGCAGGTCCCTCTGGGATTTTGCTTTGTAGGGATTTGCACAGTGTCATTTGTTCTTAGAGGAAATTTCAGCATTAGTAATTTCTGGGGACCCACTGGATGCTGATTTTACTTTCTTGTTTTTCAGTCATCCCTTCCCCACACCCATTATCAGATGGATATTCAGAAGAAGCGTGATGAGGCTGTTTGTTGGCCAGATGGCTTTTCTGTCACGTAGGCTGACTGTTTACGTGCTGCTTTGATTTCCGTGTTGGTGACAACAATCCTTCTCTCCATGTTTCATTTTCTGTCTCTCTCTCTCTTTCTCTTCTTTTCCTCTCTGTGCTTTCGTGGTCCTTTTGCTGGTTTACTATCTAGTGGCCTACTCTTTGCACCAACTTTTGTTTTTAACTTGGAGTGAAATTTTTCAATGTGCAAGTTTTGCCTTTTTAGCCAAGCTTTTCTGTTCAGCATCTTTTTCTTGTTGCAGCCTGTAAGTCCATATTTGAAAATAATTTGGACTGACTTTCTTACTGAGAATGAAAAGTGTTTGCTAACACCTTGGTATCTTCATGTCTTAAAAAAGACCCAGTCATAAGCAGCTCGCAAAAGCCTTAAAAATGTTGTTCTCCAAACCCAACAAGCCACCAGTGGGTATCCTTGCCACACGTGTTGTTGGCACACCTTCATGCTGTGGAGTGGGAGGACAGCCCAAGACAGCCCAGTCCACAAACACAGCTCTGACTGGGGCTTCCCCAAAGCTGACTAGCTCAGCAGTGACAAAGACCTTTCCAGACTTGGGATCGCAGAAGCAGATCCAGCAACTGCTACAGTCTCTTAGTTGCTATTCTTTGAAGGACTACCATCATTAAAAGATTTTGGGCTGGCTATGCACAAAAGCATGGGAACCCCAATATTTAGGCACTGGAGTGGGATTTCTGCAGCTAGGAAATCTGAGCCTTGGACTCATGCTGTCATCAGAGGCTCATTTTGCAGGGAAAAAGATCGGTCATATCATTGGAAAATAATGCACTTGACATCCTTGTACTCTCAGAGGTGTGAGAAAAGCAGTTCATTTTAAAGAGTTTCAGGAACTGGCAAGGTAGCTAACTTTAACTAAAAGCATTTTATGAAGCTAGTATGTTGTGACCTCCAGTAATAAGTTTAATTTTGCTGCATGACTTTTGAGTGACTGGATATTGGAAGTTGGAAATACAAGATACGGACACAATTTAAGCAAGAAATGGTCAACTGAGCCTTCCTATGACCCTCTATCCCTTCATTTTAATATACTTGACAGTTTGAGGTTTAGTATCACGCATTCTTAAAAGAATTTTTGCTGTATTCAGACTTCTCTCACTCAGAGGTGCTTCTTAGTCTTAGCTGGATGTTGGTCTTTACAGCTGGTTACTCAAGGACTTGGACGAACCATGTCATAAAGCTGTTGAACTTGTGAATGTCTTTTACGTGCTGTTTTATTTCACCTGCATGATAGTTTAACGTCTGCTGTGTATCAGTGGTGTTTGTACTGACAAGACTGTGTACTATCCCCCATAGCTATACTCTTCTCATGCCTCAGTCTTCTGTCTCTTCCAGTCTCCTTGGCAACCTGTGTCTGGGTTCTCTACTTCATCATTTATTTGTTTAAGCTTTTGAGAGCTGCAAGTGACTTGAATGGTTTTATGGGCCAATTATTAAAGAAACCCTAAATCAGCCTCCCATTTTCTACCCTGAGGTCTTTGCAAGTACCAGTGCAGATGGGGAGATATAAACCTGGATCTGCATGCAGGTGGCAAGGTGGCAGAGGTAAAAAGGAATCCTGCATCATGAAAAAGAAGCACCATACTTTTCAGGTGGCTTAATGTAGTGAGAAATAATAACTGGTCTACAGGAAGGCAAGGGAAGATTTTGGAGGTCTGTAAGCTGCCTAGTTGTCAGTCTGTGGCTCACAGAACTACACATATCTTCCAGACACACAAATCTTAAAACCAATCATATAATTTCTTAGAAGCAATAAAACTATTAATCATCTTTGTGTAAAATTTAGTAATGAATTATGAAATGATTGAATTGTTCCAGTGGAAACTCTAATGGGTAACTAGCAATAACAAATACAACCGTTATGACAGGACAGGTCATTTCCCTGGAGAACCACACATGAAGCTCTCTTCCCCACTCAAATAATTAAATATCAAAAGCCAGACCAAGGTGCCTCACTGCATCAGGAAAACGGAATTTTCTCCATGATTCAGCCTAGATTCCACTGCTAGGGAGTGAGGAAAGACCATAGTATATGGGTCCTGCAGCCAACGTGGAGTCCCAGGCCAGTCTCAATCTCCATGGGAGCTTGAGTATATTGGAATTGTGATGGCAAAGAGTCACCTATCCTCTGCTGTCTCTAGGGTGCTTAATGGGAATGTCTCTGCATTGCCACCCCTAGGATCCCTGCCACATTGGGGCCTCAAGGAGTCCTTTGGCGTTCCAGGGACAGGGGCTCTTTCCCATAAAAAGAGGGATGATTTTATCCAACAGCTTCAGACTTCAGTAACTGGATTGTTTAGCATAATTTTTCCTAAGCAATTCAATTATTTTGGCATTTGTAATTATTAAATAAGTGACCCAATTACCAAGAAGAAGCAATACTAAATTAAACAATTGGTATTAAGTATAAATTTCTAACTGTTCATCAGCAGTAAAAATTCATTTCACATTTCATGGTACTTTAATGACTTGCTTTAAACAATTTATCTTTCTCAGGGATAGCACTTAAAAACAGCAGAGAGAGACAGCCTGCAGTCTATGGCTGAGACACTAATCCTCTTAACTTTAGTGCTGAATAATGCATAAAAGGTATCAGTGCATAAGAAATAATTCTATGTGAAAACCAGCAAAAAAAAAAAAAATTAGACATTTTAAGTTTATGCCCCCAGGCATGAAAAAGAATGGGAAGCCACTGGATTGCACTCATTTGGCATATTGCAGTAAACCTAGTATAGCTGCAGTAGGAGGGCAGTAGGACAGATGATCTTGGCCTGTGGAAATTTCAGACTGAAGCCCCTGACTGAAGAAGCCAAGTACTGTAATGCTCACTTGCCTCATGCTGCAGCTGGATTTGATCGATGTTTTTTACAGGAGTGTGGTAGAATGGAGGATTACCAGATTCTCAGAACTGAAAAAAGTGTAAAAGTTGGCGCAACTTCGATATGACTCAGGCGTGGGATATTAAGTATTCTCTTAAGCAGATATATGCCTGGGTCCTGTAGTACTTAAAAAAGAAAGTCTGCGTAGAAAAAGGTGCTTTACCCGAGCCTGGTCTGTGACCGAGCTGAGTGCAAGCTGCAGGAGGGATTAGCGAGCAGCTGTGCTGGGCTGCCTGCCGCAGGAACCTACGTGGCAGGTTTAGCACGCAGCGTGCTTAAGGGCAGAAGTTCAGGTATCAGAAAGGATCAAGCATGAGCAGGGATGCGCAAACCTTCCTGTTCTGTGCGTTTGCCCTGAGTGAGCAGAAGCAGTCTTCTTAGGCACAGCGATACTGTGCTGGTTTTGCGTTATCTCCTGAGTTGATTAATTTGCAGTGGCATTAAAGATTTTTAGGTGAACCTGCTTTGGCAGGAGGGTTGGACCAGATGATCTCCGAAGGTCCCTTCTAATCCCTACCATTCTGTAATTCTGTGATTTTAAATGCATCCTGCCTGGAAAAATGTGTGAAGATCATCTGTATTTTACTGTAATCTGGAATATTCTAGGCAAAAAAAGCCCCTTTATTCAGTAACCCTTTCTTAGCTGGTGATACGTCATCCTAAGCATTAACCACGAAGGAGAAAAGGAAGAAATGCATCTTAAGTTAATTTCTAGGAAATGCGTCTTAAGTTCTTGTGCTGTACCAGTTCTCTGAGCTGAGCTCTGTCATTAGAAAGCACCCCCAAGACAATCCCTGAAGAGATCAAATATTCTGTTTTTGCTCAGCACAGTTTTATTTAAGGGTGAAAGCTTGTACTCGCGGAACATTAGGGTTTCCTTTGTACTTGTTCTTCCCCTTTCCCACGCCATTCTCTCCTTTGAACCCAAGGTCTGAGAACAGCCATCTACTTTCAGCTTTTTCGGTATCTTTTTTTTCCTATCCTATCCATTCTGTAGACCACCATTTTTATATTAGGAAGCGTGCATTACTGCATTTATTTTCCTGTTGTATCGCGAGCGTGTGTTTTGGAGTGCATGGTGGAGTAGCTATGGACTAGGTCAAGTCTGCTTTTCTAGACATTCAAGCTTCAAATGAATTCTCCTCTTCCACTCCTGAACATTTCTTCATGCAGAAAACAGAAATACCAATGTTACTCCTAAATTCAGCCACCGAGCAGTTAAATCTGAAGATCACACTAGAGATACTTCCAAGACAACACAGATGTGCTGCAGCAAACAGATTTTGGCTGGAGAAATATGTGGGGTTTTTTTAAAAGAAGTTAAGGATAGGTAAAAAAATTAGCGATGTTGTTCAAATTTTGCAAAGAAGTTGAAATAAAGTTGTCATGTTAAAATTACTGATTCTGAACTGGCTCTTCACATGTTAGGTGAGATCAGTTTGGTTTCACTGATTTCACGGTTAACATCTAAGGTATTGGTGCTCCATCACAATGGAAAGGCAAACCCCAATGCCTTCACTGAGGGCAGTAATTTATTCACATGTGAAAACTTAAGACTTAAATGTCTTTGAAAACAAGGAAACAAAGAAATTCTGAGGTGTGTTCTATGTGTGTGCAACCTCACCCATTCTGGGGAGCACTTTTGTTAAGTGCAAAACTCTTCTAGATTTTCTCTTAAGTCCATTTTTATACCCAGCAATTCCATAAACCTCTACCATTTGAACTGTGCCACCCTCAAAATACCTCCTCTTCCACACAGGTTGGCATGACACTTATTACGGACAAGGTAGGAAACTGTTCTGTAGGGTGGAAGAGCTGAGAATAACCAAAGGCAGGTCACTATATGATTGTCTTTTCAGTGACAGTCTTTCAGTTGTGTCTTACATGTCTTTCGTGGGCAGGACTACCCTCCAAGTTGTTATTCATGTTCAGATATGTTTCGTTCAGAATAGAAAATGGAATCCCTAATTTGATAGAAACTTTTTTCTGCATATAAATATGGGTTAATCCTTCTGTGATGGACAGTTCTTGTTAACCTGGGGGAGCTGGGTGAAAACAGAGGTTTTGTTTCAGCTCTTGAAAACGATATTCTAAACGTGCCAGAGGTAATAGTATAGTGGGTACGTGTGGGTCAAAATATTTAGCAACCGTTTCTTGTAGTGTGCAGTTATATGTTCCTCCTTCTGTCCAATCACAGGGATGCAAGATGCCTCAAAGAAGCTTACAGAGTCTCTTCATGAAGTGTATGAGCCAGATTGGTACGGACGAGAAGATGTGAAAATGATTGGAGAGGTAAAGATGTGTGGAAAGAGGAAAAAGTATTTCGGTTGCAAATGGATTAATCTGAGCTGTTGAGAAATGTGCATTTGAAATTTCCCTTAATTCTCCGCCTCATGTTAAATCCTGTTTTCTAAGCGTAGAAATTATTGGTCTTCTGAAATGCACCTCCTGCTGACCAGATGCCGCATTTGCAACGTCTATTTTACAAACTAGCTGACGTAAGCTCCCACTGAAGTCAACATCAGTGTCAGCAGAATTGGTCCTGATAGCAACTGATTGGCAAGTTTCTACAAGGTATCTTACATGCGCTTAACAGTCAGGATTCTCGATTCATTTGAGTGTTAAAAATTATCAAATCTGCTTATCCTTGTGTGCTATGTAACAACTGTTGAGTCAGTGGCACTAAACAGGATATTTCATGGGACACTCACCTCTCCCTGACAAGAATCTAGAATTTGAGGGCAAATTAGGCTGCAGGGCACTATTCATTTTACCTTTTTTAGCTTCCTCCAGTGATTAGAGAAGAACAGGCTTTTCTAGAGGACTCTGCAGGAATCTGACTTGAGGTGCTCTGAATTGCCTGCTTAAACAGCCTTAATTCTAGGGGAATTCCGTCAGCAAATGTGCTGGTGGTGACAAGAAAGTGCAAACTGTTATCAGTACAGCCTTTAACCACCTGGCATTCAGTTTGCAAGGCCTCCTGGGTAAGATAATTAACAAAAAACTGGATTACAGAGCAGTCTTCCCAAATCTGTGTAATGATGACTTTTCTTCTCTATTGCTGCCTTCCTCTACCCTTCCCTGCTGCTGAAGGCATGATGCGTTTTTGATTTTAAAAGCACCCAAATTCCAAACTGTGTAAGTTAAGATACCATACCGTTTATATTGTTTTAGGTTTAACAGCGAGAAGATCTCCTGCTGTATCTTGCTGTAGCACCTCATCTTGTATCTGCAGACTATTAGATTTTACACTTGGAAATTTGTAATTGTGTGTGGAAGGACCAAAATTTGGCTCTTAATCTCTATTAGATATAGGGATAAATGTTAGATGTGTCTCCTTAATAACAGACTCATGTGGGCAATATTAAAAAACCTCTGCTGCTGATTTTTTTCCCTGTATAATCACAAATGTAGATGTATGCATCCCTCAACCTAGAGTAAAAAAGAATGATAAACTTGTGCAGCCCAGGATATAAATGACCATTCCAAAAGGGATCCACATAAATAACCTTATTCTGTATGGTAGGAAAGATAATGGCTTAAAGGATGCTTCAGCAATGTTTTTTGAGCCCATAAGCTTTCAGAAAACCTCCATGATTTTAATTTGTCCAAAATAAGTATCAGCAAGATACAAAGGCAAATGCACAAGACCAGCAGTTGCTTGCTATGATCTAACGTTGTGCTGCTCTGTAGGCCACTGTGATTAAATATTGTGTTAATAAATGAGTTATTTCTTTTAAGCATGATTAATAGATTGTAATAATTCATTAGGGACTCTATTAGGGTAGGAAATGAATGAACTGAATGCTGGCATCACACAGCATTTATAATATGCCCTATAGTAGCTCATGATAAAACAAACACTAGGGAGTAGGTTTCCGGACTTGGCGGTGAGGATAACAGCCCTGCAGAGCGGTGTTCACCCCCTTTAGCCTCCCTCCCATCAAAGGAGGGGGTTCAGTGATTTTTGAAATGTGCAAAGAAAAAGAGGATCAGGATGTTTAACACGTGCTAATGACATGTTCAATTGAGAACCCGGGACCTCGAGCACTATATCTCTGTAACTGGATTTGCTTCTGGCAAGGAATCTCACCCTGTTCCCCATGGGGTCCTTGTCACATCAGCTGCATTAACGTGTTCTTAAAAACTTAAAAGGGATGTCTCTTGATGACTACCGCAGACCTGCAAAGGGGACTGGGGAAAAGCTTCTGAGGGGGGGATTTGGTTTATTATCTGTCATCCCAGTTCTCTAGCAGTGCGAGGTAGAGTTCTTGTCTGTGCATCAGCCATTTCGTCAAATTTACCTTAATGGCACAAATAGTATGGGGTGGAAAGACCTTTCTTTGGGTGGATCTCCACAGCGTTTATTTTAAAAATGAACAAGCAAATCTAAGCCTAAAAATCCTTGTAATTGATGGGAAACCCGCTCTATTTTTTCCTTTATTTTATTTACCCTTCTGTTTTTAGTTGTACTTCTTTTCTCTGTAAGGAAGGCTCATCATCAGTGAGCATACTTAGGCATAAGAACTAGGGCAGCTTGACATTCTGCGTTGTTGACCCTCAGGGACCTGAAACCCTGAGGCAGACCTTGAATCTGTGATATCCTTATTTTCACATAACAGTTACTATTTGAAAGAACAAAAATACAAACTAGTTATTAAGCTAAATCTTCTTTATTGTGAATTTAAAACTTGTAATATCAAGGTATTTACGTTATAAGTACACTCTGATTTATTGCTATAAAGAACATTTTAAAACTTCAGAAAGATTAATCTTTACCAATTACATTTGTATTTCTCCTAGGTTTGGAGTTGATTAAATGACTAAGTGCATTTTCTCTTTTCTACCTCTACAGAAATGTGATGAACTTTGGGAAGACTTCCATCAAAAACTGGTGGATGGGTCATTGTTGACCTTGGATACATATCTGGGACAATTTCCTGATATCAAAGTACAGTAATGATTTCCTATAAAGGACAATTTGTAAAATTACTGTTGAGTCATAAAATAAACAGAAAATGAGATTACAAGCAAAGAAAAATAAAAAAGGTGGGGGGAGGTGGAAGTCATTCTCTTTTGCAATGTGAAAGATGTTGTTCTGTAAGTAAATCCCTGACATTAGGCTGCATTGATTTTCCAAGTGAACAGAAATATTTTGTATGGAGTAGTACTTGGAAGCAAGCCTTTGTAGATAATACTTTTATGTTTTTTCCTGCTCCTTTTTATTTAGTATGAGATAATTCTCACGGACTTCAACAGGGACACATTAAGCTCTTCAGCTAATAAAATGCCAGACAAATTACAACATGAAAAGCAGGTCTTTTATTGGCTAGATGCACCTGTGGGTATCTTTCTGCTACCTAAGCCACGGTTCCTGTCTTTTAATTAGTTATAAAAAGATTTTGTAATACACATCAGGAGAGACTGTTACGCAGATTCTAGCTTCTCCCAGACTCCTGTCCGATGTACAGGCCAGGGAGGTCATTGCTAAATAAAATGTGTGGGGGTAAAGAATCATTACAGGTGAGAGGTAGATACTTTTATATTTGAATGTGACTGTATGGACATAGCTGGAAATTCTTTGTGATGGTTTATAATTGAGTAGGTATCACAGAGTCATCCCCTTTGTCATTTACATCAGAGACTAAAGGAAAAATAATAAAAAATCCCCAAATTGCTCACGTTCAGTGTCACACTTGCTTGTAAATCAAACTGCGCTTATGCTCTCTCAGCATGTGGAATTTACATATAATATATAGCTTTGTAAAGTCATTGTATGTCAAAGGATTTTTGTTTAGTTTTAAAAGAATTATAGCAGGTAAATTAGAATTCCTACTGTATGTTGAGCTCCAGTTATCTTAATTATGTGTCAGAGCAACTATACTGAGAATTGTATTTTAAGCATTTTACCAACTCTAGAAAAAAATTACATTAACTATTTCTATATTTGCACACTATATAGAAGGGAAAAAGGTGGTGTTACCATGAGTTTAACAGGTCCCCTTATTCTGGAGAATGAGACAATTGTTGCATAACATTGATATCTCAATTCTAAGGCCTGTAAGCCCTACACCCTTCCAAACCATCTGTGAATGGATTCCTTATTTAAAATAAGGTGATTAGTTTGTCTCTTTTACCATGTTAATGCTCCTGCATGATACAGTAATTCAGATATGAACAGCAGATAAGGGAGAATAAAAATATGTCAAAAACTGAAATGACAACGTAGGTAAAATAGCTTTTAAATAAATGTTGTTTGAGCTGACTTTCATTTCTACCGCTGTACAGACTCGCATTGCAAAACGAAGCAGAAAGCTTGTGGACTACGATAGTGCAAGGCATCATCTAGAAGCGCTGCAGAGCTCGAAAAGAAAAGACGAAGGCAGAATTACCAAGGTAGCACAATCGGAAGGATGCTGGTAGAAGATTTAGGCGGCTCGGGTGGCATTTGTTCCTGTGCAGAGACAGAGCGCAAAGTTTCTCTTCTTTTTCCTCTCTCAGAAATGGAAATAATGATATCCTTAAGCATAAATGCGGATCGAGTATTTTGGTGCATGTGGAGGGCATGCTCAGCCTCTCTCAGGAACGAGTCCCGTTTGAGCCCTACCTTTCTCTTTTGGTGAGACTGAGGGGACAGCCAGTCCTGTGTTGGCCTGCATGGTGTGGGACTGAGTCACATCCTTTGCTAATAAAAATCGTAAAAGACCCACAAAAAAAGGAACAAAAACAATTTTGGCAGGTTTTGCTATGTTGCAGAAGTCACCCTGTTTCATTTTGTTTTAGGCAGAAGAAGAATTTCAAAAAGCACAGAAAGTGTTTGAAGAGTTTAACACTGATTTACAAGAAGAGTTGCCATCTCTATGGTCACGGTAAGCCTAGGCAGATGTTGTCTGGAAGGCCTAAAGGGGGAGTAAATGCTTTGATGGCTCCTTGAAGATCCCATCCATTATCTTTTTGAAATAATAAAAGGGAAAATGCCTGCAAATGATCCAAAATTGTACTTACTATAAGTATATTTATGCTTATTTCTTTCAGTTTATTTTGGCACTTAAGATTCATTACTATGTCTTCATTCTGAGGTGCAAAAAGTCTCCATTATGGGTAAAGAACTGTGTCAGGGCACAGAACAACAGATCGTGACTACAACCCACTGCTTCCATAACCGTTCTCAGACACCTTGGTGGTGGATATCTGATCCTTTCAAGAAAAAAAAAAAATACTGGTTAAAAAAAAGTTTCCACTGTCAAAAGTAACTGTACAGAGCAGCCACATGCTTTTCTAGATTTACTTATAGGTAATTTGTCTGTAAAAGGTGTCGAAACAAAGAACCTTATAAATGTATAAAGATTTTGTGGCAGTTGTTTCCAAGTTCCTATAAGGTACTACTGAAGCAGTAGAAGAAGGGAGAAACAACATTATAACTACATCAGAATACACATTTCATAGTTTTGCACTGACTAGGTCTGCGATATAAAAGCATTTGATGTCATAGGTAATTCATTTGAGATTTTTAATCATGAATTGTGTTTATACGGAAAATGCAGACATAATAAACAGGAGAACAAAAGCAGTAGAAAAATAAGCATCTCATTAGCGTGCTATGTTTTTTAACAAATGACAGTCTGGAGTGGAAATGTTTTGTGAGTCACTGAAGTATCGTTTGTCTGCTCTGCCTTCTAAATGAATTCCTCTTAAATTTCAGATCAATAGAGGGTTTTCCTGCTGTGTTTCTGCCTATTTCAGTTGAAAAGCTTCTTAGCACTTCAAGATATTTATTTTATGGGCTTACTAAAAGTAAAACTGCATATGAATGATTTAGAGTAGGGGCCCTTTTATTTCAGTATGTGTGTTGCCCACTTACTAGTCTCAGGGAAAGGCAGAATTTAATTTGAGCAATAGGCATAATTTAAAAAGCAATTGCTTTCAGAGTCCTTTTTTTTTAGTTAGTACAATTCTTCAGGAAGAAAATAATACATTAAGCTGACATTTTGCAGGCTTATTCTTATGCCAAAGATGATTTCTGTTAATAAACATTTGGAGAAATTACATATGAAAGTTTTAAATAGGAAAAAGAATAATTCAATACCAAAGAAAACACCACCTACTTTTGAAGTGTACAAGACGTATGTAATCACTCACACCAAGCAAGCAGATTTTTGATGGCACATGCAAAAATGTCTAGTCTATATTAGAAATTATTTTCTCTTACATACACGCGTGTGTATTTCAGCGCTGATTTCTTTAAGGAGGGCTGAGCATGGGACACCTACCCCCAGGCTGTACTGAGCTGTAGACCTTAAAGCTGCCTCCAAATGCGGCTTCCTCACCTAGGTGCTGCGATAACATCTCATCTCGGGCACAGGCGCTCCTGGAGTGGTACCTCCCACCTTTCAGTCAGTGGTTGCCTGCTGCCTGGGAGGAGATGGGGTGCCCAGAGCACCTTGCCTTCTGTGTGCTTGTGCCCCACTCGTGCCAATCCTTTTCCAGTCTTCCCCTTCTCTAAAACAAGCTGAAGCCCCCCCGCTGTGGAGTAGTCTCAACTTGGTTCACTCTCTGCGGTGTGAAATATGATGGTTCTTAACACAAACAGAAATAATCATGAATGAACTAGTCTGAAACTTTGACATTTGATCCAATTACTTGTTTTGCTGAGAATAACCATCAAGAATATTGCTTGTAGTCTGGAAAATAATTAATTAATTTACCTTTGTGGCCCTCCCACCCCTATCTTTTATTCTCTCTTTCCTTTCTTTGTGCCATCCTCCATAGACGAGTTGGCTTCTATGTGAACACCTTCAAAAATGTATCCAGCCTCGAAGCCAAGTTTCACAAGGAAATAGCTTTAGTGAGTAAAAATGAATATCTCATGTATAATGGATTATGTGATATGCATAACAGCAAGCAAATGTCTTGTAATGCAGCTGTAAAAGCCTAGCAGAGGCACACATGAGAATTTGCCCTAAATCCAGATTTGTAGTATAATCCTTGTATTTGTTTCTACTTGCCATTTTTGTACTCTCCTTAAGGAAGGGGCAGCCCCTACAATTTTGGATTACAGTGCATTATCAGTAATTAATTCACTATTTTGATAACATCTCCATTCTTTTTAGTATACTCTTGCCTTCAGTATTTTTCCCGTGTCCAATTGCTAAGCATCTCATTGCTTTAATCAGTACAAGAAAAACATGTCAAGCATTCCCTTCAAGACTGCTATATACGTTGTCAGCAATGCAACATTATATCTGTGACTGTTAGGCAAATCGAGCAGTTTCAGTGAGGATCTTTGGTATCTACCTTGGTAAATGATAGTGTATTATCTATAGTAACCTACTAATAGGAATCAAAATTGTTTGGAAAACTTGCTTGACTGAAGTCCCACACAAATTCGGATTAAGTTTTTGAGGGGAAAACGTGAATCTTCTTGGTTACCCATGTTGCTTTAAACATTAGGCGACCTCCTTCATCAAAGATCAGGCAGCTGTCAGTCACAGTTATAAACGTGTTCTCTGAAAACCAGCTTACGTTTTTGAAGAACTGCTGTTATCTTTGAATCTGTGGATTTTGATAGGTTTCCACGTAGGCTTTTGATATATGTGGCGTGGAGTATTTTTGGAAGGATCTATATGCCATTTTAAAGTTACCAGATTATATATTATCAGGCTATCAGTTATCAGACCAGATTTATCACCTGTGGTTTTAATCATGACTATAGTGCTTCATGTAAACTCAGACAAGTGTTTTGTTTTCTCAGCTATGTCACAAATTATATGAAGTGATGACGAAGCTGGGAGATCAGCATGCAGACAAGGCCTTCACCATTCAAGGGGCACCAAGGTGAATTTACTGCTTTTTTTAATGAATTGCAATGCAGTAGGCTTTGTGGGTTTCAGCATATGTAGTAATCACCTACACCACGGTCACTGAGCGGATGGTAGATGAAGGTACCTTGGTTGAAATTCTTGTCAACATGAGTAAAGGTGCAAAACTTCCTTCATCACCCACTTATTTTTCCTTTCAAAAAAAGAATGTTGGCCAGATTCTCAGCTGTTGCGAGTTAGCCTAGTTCATTGTAGACTGTTACACCAATTTGCTCCAGCTAAGTATATAGCTTATTTATTCTTAGATGCTTAGTTTACAGCAATGTTGCTAACTCTCATAACTTTTTTAAAGCCTTGAAATGTTCAGATGTGTTTTTAGCTCCTAAAGGCATATGATTAGGTGAGAATCCCAACCTTTGTAAGTCAGCTTTTATCTCTTCTGCTTGTGGGCAAAAGTCAAAAAATGTGATCTGAGAGTGCATTATGAAAGCTGAAGAGCGGAAGTAAAAAGAATGTCACAAAATACCATATTTTTAATGACTTTCAAGAGAAATCTTGTCTTAAAATAAAAACAAAAGCAAAAAAAAATTTTAAATCAGATGATGCTTTCTTAAGGTCAGTAGATGCCAGTGCAGTATTTCTGATTTTTTGCTTGCAACAAATGTAGCCTTTCTGCCATAATTTGATCTCTTGGTACTGTAATAGTCATAAGAAGAAGAGGTTGAAATTATAAAACAGTGAGACTTACCAAAACACAGTGGTATTTAGAGTGAATACATAAATCCTGAATTTCCAGCCAATCCCAGCTCATCAGAAACAATCAGAACAATATTATAGCTACTGCTAATTTGCCCTCAAACTGGACTCAGATTAGCAACAATTAAGACTGACCAAACAACACAACATCTGCCTCAAACATATGGCTGATATTTCTACATTTGTTTTGATCTCACTTTGGAAGAACAAAGAATCAAATATTGAACCTTCTGACCTAATGCAAAATTCAGAACTACTTTGTTAAGAATGTGTCCAAAATTTTTTGTTTTGGATTAATTCAGTGTTAATCCATGCTCATATATACTTACACACTGCCTCCGGAGTTGATAGCTCATGCATCACCACTTCCAGCCCCTTTAGGATGGAATTATGAGCTGGACTATGTTTCCATAAAAGATCTGTAAAATACTTTTATGGGATGAAAAATAATGTAGTGTTGGAAAACTTCAAGCAGTTTTTGTAATAAACAGAGATTTTGTCCACCTGTGTCTCCTAGACCACATCAAGCATGCACACACTCGTTCCCACTGACTCACTCTTCCCATCAATGAGAGAAAAAAATAATTATTGGTGCAAATGAGTAGACATAGGTTAATGTGGTGTGATCTTCTTATTTTAAAAATGCTTTTTAAAATTACATTATTTTTTTAGTTACCATGTTACTTTCTTTGGCTGTACTGTACAGAGCCTTGTGTGAAAATCTAGATAGATTTTGACTTCCGTTATTAGTTATGATGGTTTAAAAGACTACTCAGGAGTGGGTCTTTGTAAGATAAAAGAGCTTTCCTTTTTAGATGTATGAGAAGTAGATACTAGACAAGTACAGTATCTAATCTTTCCTTTAAAGAACTGTATAAAAAGAAACATTTTAAAAACTTGTATGCTACTGAATACTCTATCCTGAAGGCCAATATTGTACCTGGGAAGGAAATTTCTTAATAATTGCTTATTTTTTCTTTTTTAATATTTCCACAGAAAGAGGTGGTGAGTGTGAGCTAAGTCTGTCTTTTCCAAAGAACTAATTTTTCTTGTGTTGGCATTAGGAACCTGTTTATGGTGTGGTCTCCTCAATCAGTTAGCGCTTCTGTTCTCCCTGAAGATGTGTAGGAGTCGCTCTTCTCTTACTGAGTACTGTGGTCGTTCAGCGCTGTAGTTTATAGCCTCCCTGAGTTGTAAGCTTTCAGCATTTCTAGGTAGCTGAATATGTCTCAGTGTCCTTTCATGGGAAGGACAGAGCCTTTCTCAGGACTTCATCAGATCCTTTCTTAGTATCAGCAGAGCTCTGTTGAAGTCACTTGGCTACTGCTTGTTTATAGTTGTGGTGAGTTGTCGCTCTAAATAGTGATTTCTTTCTAATAATCTTGGTGTGTTTTATTTTATTGAAACCTTTCTGAAGTTGCTGAGCTTTTAGAATTATTTGCATTATTCATGGTTATGCCTTCCCCTGGGGTTTTTATCTTTAGAGCCTTTTATTCTGAGAACTGTGTGAAATGAAGACAATAATTCCGTCTTACATTTTATGATAGTTACAAACTTACACATGAAACATTATTTCAAATACAGAACCTGAAAAAACGCAGGTACTCTGTTTCCCTCAAGTTATAATGATCAGGTAAACAGATGTTCCAAAAATCAAGATCACTCAAAATTAAAACTTCCTTTGACACTGTAAATCACTGAATTTTAATTGAATTTATTTGCAGTTTTAGTTTTAGTCATTAGATAATGGCTCAGTTCATCTCCAGTGTGTACTGCCTTTTGTGGTCACTGGCATTACATCAGGGATGCAGTGCAACTATTGCATCAAATTGTCAAGGTGGTAAGTCAGCATGATATATATGTCCTTGCCATTGCTCTGCTTCTGTCTAGTGATTCGGGTCCACTCCGCATTGCAAAAACACCATCACCACCAGAGGAGGTCTCTCCCCTGCCTAGCCCTACTGCTAGTCCCAATCATATGCTGGCACCAGCATCTCCGGCACCAGCCCGGCCTAAGTCACCCACACAGGTAAGCAGAAACCTAGCAGGAAAAACTGGCCTGTTATGCAGTAAAAGATAGCTGAGATGATGTCTATGGTAGATTTTTCATCTAGGCTGTGACTGAGAAATGACAGGGAGGCCACTGGCTCTGTTGCATTCTGTTCTGTTCATTGGTCATTCATCCCTGTGTCACAAGCATAGGTAGAAAGCGGTTTCTATATAAGGGGGAATTAAGAAAATTTAAGGTGCCCAATGAAGTGGGGGGACTTGTAGTGACAAAGCAAAACACTTCTTAAAAAGCTGCATAGTCTGTAAGGACCTGTATCCCAGCAGTGATAATTTGAAAAACCTGTTTCTAAAACCTCCTCGTGAATTTCAGTACATTATATATTTCTGCTCTTCATTCATCTTCAAATTTATGCTTACCCTAGAAAAAAATTAGCCATTGAGTATCACTGGTCTGGCCATCCTCTAAAACAGTAAATAACAGAGCTAGCTTAAATACTGCGGTGATAATTACTGATAATTAAAGGCTTGTTGGTTGTTATTAACACTGGATTGAGAAGTTTGACACTGTTGGAGTCACTGGAATCATTTCTATTCTCACCAGTATTGGTGAAATAAGAATGAGTTTCATGCATCCGTTTCATCTGTAGCATGAGAGTTGTATGTGATACTTGGTGAACATATCAAAGACTTGTGTTGATGTTACTGATGTTTTCAGAACTGGGATAGCTGATTGCTATTTCCATGGTGGGAGCGCATCAGAAGAAATTTATTTTTGCATTTAGTTACATGTGAGCACGCTTGTTTTCTCTGGTCTCCCAAAATGTGACACCTCGCTGCCTGAATATTCATCTGGTGGAACTCAGTTTAGTCTTACTGATGCCAATGGTGTTATGTCACTATACTACCTGAGGATTTTTTGTGGATTTTTTTTCTTGGTATTTTCACAGATTTTAAAATTACCCAATAGTATTTGGTATTATTCCAAGCAATTAGTTTGTCATAGTTATGTGAATCTCTGGAGAGCAGGGGGAGTTAGTAACCAAAGCACCTTTGAGGTGCTGTGGTTCCCAGAGATGATATGGTCTTAGCATTAAGTGGGCTTTAAAGGTAGCGACAGGTGGGCAGGGACAAAATCCCAAAGCTGAGCAGGAATGAACTTAAGAAGCCAAAAAGCTTCAGAGGCCTGGTATCTCTTTTCCAACTATGGGCTGCATAGGAGAGGAAGTGTCTTGCACCGTGTGCCTGTCACAGCAGAAAAAAATCAGCCAAGAAGTGCTTTTGTATGAAATCTTAAAACTTGAGTTGGAATGAGTCTGAAACATAGAGTTGTTTTGCTTTTCCCACAATGTTTATTGCAAGGTGTTTGGTGGTGAACAACCAAACAGTTCCTTTCAATCCATGGCTTATTCCCACATTTAAAGTGAAGCAGCAGAGATAAAAACCTAACACAAATTGTTTAGGCCTAGCTTAAAGCTCTTTCTTTTATCCTTGGACTAGTCTGTGACATTTTTGCTGTCTGCCTAGCTGAGGAAAGGTCCTCCAGTCCCACCACTGCCTAAGCTCACACCCACGAAGGAGTTGCAACAGGAGAACATCATTAACTTCTTTGACGACAACTTTGTCCCAGAAATCAATGTGACGACCCCATCACAGGTAAGCTTCAGAGCATGGTGTATGGGTCCAACCTTGCAGTCACCCTAAGTTCTCCAGCCTTGGGGCTGACCTCTGTGGGGAGGGAGGAGGAGGGTGCAGGTAGAAAGCAGAGGCACAATTACCATTTTATGTTGTCTTGAAAGGGGCACACATGTGGTGTTTTATCTTTGAATAGACCACACATAATCACTCAAAAGGGCTAACATTGCTAACATATTGAAAATAATGAGAGATTTCCTGAGAGGCCTCACTAAAAATACTGCAAAGCAGCCATGTTTGAGATCTAACTGCATCCAGGTTGCATTACAAGCTGAGAGTTCATCTAAGATGCTTTTTTTTCTAATCCTAAGTATCTCAAGTGGCACTTTACAGTGATCCTTCATTACTTCTCTTTCTTCCATCAAAATCATAGAATGTTTTGGGGGGTTTTTTTTGAGTGATTTAAAAAAAAAAGGAACTTGGCTGTTTTAATCAACTTTTTGCAGGTATAAAAGGCTGCTCCAGCTAGATTATTCATTCACTTGGTCTTGACTCATAGAAACATTAGTTACACAGCAGAGAAGTGATCAAAATTACTTTTATCTCATTATTATGAAATTACGAGATTTTTAAAAATTGCATATAACAAACAGGAACGCCAGAGTTGTGTAACATAAGTTTGTATAATTTGTATTCAGTTATTCAGCTTTTATGAGGTTATGGTAACTGCTGGTTGTTCAATAATGGACCCTTTCTATTATGGTAATTACAACTCTGAAATCTGAGCCTGTGTCTGACAGACTGGGGAGAAATATGCAAATCTGAAGCTTATGCAGAACGTTTATGAATTTTTGGTTTCATGTGAATTATTGTTTTTGTACGTATTCATTTGACAACACAGTAGAATGTAGGCACAGCAATGAAAAACAAAATTGTTTTAGAGATTTTGAACATGTGATGTTTTGTTTTCTTCTGGAGGGGAGAAAAAGGCATTGCCGTCCATAGGGATCTGTTTGGAAGAGAAAAGAGTTATTTATAGTTAGGTCCCCATGCAATTAAAGAATTAATGGCAACTCCCAGTATGCAGCTGCTGCTGGGCCCTCCTGCTGACGGGAGATTGCAGGTGTGTTGCATCATTGTACCCTGACTTCATGGCAGTTATCACTCCGGCAATGTGAGCCTTCACGTCAGTGGTAAGAGTTGGTGTAACCTGTGCTAGATGTGTCCGTCTGCATTAAATGGTGTGTTCACCTAACCTTCACCTGTCAGGCCAGTCAGGGAAGCAGAAATGGAGCCAGTTTGGTTTTGCATTAAGAGCTGGCACTGGAACGGGACTTTAAATGAGTGTAAGTCACATTTCCAGAATCTTTACATCCTTTCTAGGAGAGATTGGTATAAAAATGGAATGGCATAATAAAGGTGAGGAGTCCTGCTGAGAACTGAAATCTTTCCCTTGTCTCTCAAGAAAAAATTGATCTCCCTTCAGTGCGTGATTTATGTCCCTCCCTCCTCCACAGTCGATGACCTGGGAATGACCTGAGCTATACCCTGGCCACCTTCTCATTTATCATCTGCACTTCTCCCTCCACAAAACCCTCCCCCATCATTAAAGCATCCTTACTGTATCTGAGATCTCTGAGTATGTACAGGCATACCCAAATAGTGTGATATATGGTTTTTATATCCTTCTGTAAGAGAACCAGTTATTGAAAATATATTGCATGAAATCCACAGGAAACAAAGACTTACTCCTCTTGGTGCTTACGGCATCTCCTGTACTTCCCAGAGTCCCTGCTGAGCAGTATGGAGGAAGCTACTGAGCCTGCAGAGCCCTCTAATGGTGCAGGACTTCCCAAAGGACCACCGCTTGTGTCCCTGGCACTGTCCTCATGCAGAGGCACAAAACCAACAGGCTGATGATGAAAGCTTTGATGCTTTAATCCCATGTTTTGGAGAGGATTACGAACAGGCCAAACACTTTTCTCCTCTCAAACACAAAAAACCTGTAATTGTTGTTGTTCATCTTTCTTTACCAAGCAGTACTAATGCATTCAGTGCTGTGCAAGATGCTGAAAGACAGTTCTGTTTGATGCTTTTAAATATTTTGGCCCTGATTCAACAAAGCAGCTCACACTTCCAGTTTACTCATTGTCAAGAATGGATTTAATTACTGCTAAGCAAAAGAAAGAGGTGAGAAGATGTGGTATCTGGGTGACTGAATGAAAGGATCATTTAGAAATGAGTGTTCCTTGCTTTATTTCTTGTTTTCTTCACATCACATTGCTCCCTAGTGTCCAGTTACTAGCTTGGACATTGTAGGCTTTTACAATATGCCCCCTACAGGTACTTAACGTGTCTGAGTGTGTCCGACAGCTCTAAAGTGAACAGCCCATATGTGCTGGGGCTATTTTAAGGCTTGTACAGACTGTGTGCAGAGAGAGGGTAGCAGTTCTGGTGGTCTTTGCAGGTTTCTTGTGCCTTTTACATCCCTTGTGCATACATGTCCTCTCAGAGGTACAGACTTACTTCTGCCACAGCCACCTCTTTCAAACGTGGCATTTATTCATGCTTCGTCATGCTGTGGTGGAATTAACACAGGATGATTGGCAGGCCTTCCTGTTACAGCTTTGCCCCTTACCGAGGGATTTCCTGAGGTTTCCATTTCTCCTAAATCTCCATCTAATGCGGTATCTCAGTTATTCTATATATGTTTATTTGGGCCTTTGTTCCTAAAGTTACAGCAACTGTTCTCTTTATTTTGGTCTGAGGGTAATGGGTAATGGTAATTTTTGCAGTCAATGTCGCTACATCTGTCACTACAGATACCTTAGCTGTCATCACGCAGACTCCTATTCATTTGATTCAGTCCTTATAAATAACAACTTCATTCTCTTACCTCAGTGAAAGATAATTAACTTTTCCATCTCCATCCATTTCTGATTATATGCTAGCTAATGCTGTGTTGTTTCATCAAGCTGTATGACCGTATGAGTACTAGTGCCTCAGGGGCATAAGTGATGAAATCTACATCGGATGAAAGGCACGACAGAGTGAATGTAATGCTAGTTACTGGTGGGAAGGGCTGTTTTGGTTTTGACTTTTTAAAGTGTGAGACTGTAACGCTGGCTTCAGTGTGTCAGACCAGTTATCCGTCATCACCAGTGACCAAAAGCAGAGGCCAAGGGAAGAATATAAAACAAGGCAAGCAAATTTGGTACTCCTTACACCCCCTTCTCCTATGGTCTCCCAGCCTTCAGCCATTTGCAGCTCAGAGGCTTCCTCAACATGATTTCTACCTATTTAGAAATCCACAACAGGCTACTTTGCCACAAATTTGTTCAGTCTTTCAGCACCTGTAAATTTTTCGCATTCACACTACTTGATGGCAGGGAGGTCCCCAGCTGAACTCTGTGCCACATGGAGCATCACTACCTCTTCTTTATTCCATATCTGCCCCCATCAGTTTCACTGCCACCTGCCTTCCTGCTTTGGAGGAGTCATGGAGCAGCCAAAGCCCTGTGCCTCTCATGTGGGCATAGAGCCCACTCACGTTGCCCCTAGCACTCCTCATCCAGACTGAAGAGTTCCACGTCACTCTGTCATTCCTAGTGTGGGAGCTGAGGAGCTATTTTGTTTTCAGGTGACACAGAGAGCTCAAATGTCTTGTGGCATATGAAAGTCATTAATTACCTAAATTTGAACATCTCTTTACCAATAGTAACACCAGTTTGGAAAGTTTACACTCTTAAATGTTTTAATAATAGAAAGGCTTTGTATGTTTGTTTTACTATTATCATCGTCATTATTATTATTATTATCTCCTAGTTTTGCTGTTCTAATGACTACCCTGTTTTTGTAGACTTCCCCTGGCGTATACTTTGGTCACAGTCAGGAACAGGACATTAAACTATGTGGTCTGACCCTGTGTTACCATTCTTACATAAGATTATAGGTGAAAGTATGTGTACAAATAATTTCCCATGGTACCGTTTCTAATCTGAACGCTTTTCAAAACAGCATTCTAATGAATACTACCTACATATTCTGTACATCAAAAGACAAGCTTCTCTCACTATTTCATAAACACTGAACAACTATCAGTAGGCAGTACTAGCCACGTTACCAAAACCAAGATGCTTACCTAAAATATTTATCATTAGTGATAATTAAATCTCAGCTACAGTTTCACGCTAATAACAATTTTGTGTTGAAGCACACTAATTATTTGTTCATGTTACTTTACAGCGGGAAAGACCTGTAGACCATTGAACCAGTATATATATTTGTAGTGACCTCAGAGGCCATGGCTAATTCATTAATTGCAAACAAATAAAGGCTCTACCATGTAATCCAGTTTTGTAAGAGCAGATCAGTGTAGCAAGATTTAGTTAATGTTATGTAAGATGTTTCCTAAAGTTTAGAGCTAAGGCCAGTATTAAATGTAAATTGGTATTCGTGTTCAGAATTGAAATTTAATTCAAATGCATTTATGTCCTTCTATATTGGCTTTTTACTAACGTTTGTGTTTGGGGAGAGATTCACTTACTAGAATGTATGGACATTGGGTGCCATTTATGTAGTTTTTAATTTTGGTGTCTGTCTCAAAGCACTTTAAACGGCCTTCCCTGAAAAGGCAAAGTTGCACTATAGAGAAAACAAAGGTATCGTAAGAGTGAAGCTCATAAAAATGAAATTAAAAGTTACACTAAAACTCAGGGAAGTCTTTGGAGCTTCCTCCCCTCCTGGCTTGCACCACAGCTAGAAAGTCTGTGATATAATTTTTTTTTTTTTCTTGGGCCTCTTAATATTTTGCTGCCCAAGGCACCTTTTGAAAGATGAGTTTTTCAAGAGTTATGTTTCTCTTCTAACAGAATGAAGTTCCTGAAGCTAAGAAAGAGGAATCTTTGCTAGATTTGGACTTCGACCCTTTCAAGCCAGAAGTTGTATCAACAGGAGTTACTCATTCACCCATGTCTCAGGTATCTCTTTGCCTTGAGGTAGGCAAAGCATATGAATGCAACTTGCTGTGTTTGGTAGCAAAGATTTGCCTCGTGTACTAATGAGCAGTGTATCTGCAGCGTCTGAATAACTTGATCTTCCTGAGCAACTCTAGTCAGCCATCTGTCTTTCCCCTTCAGTAACTCTTTACTTGATGATGTACTGGAAGGAGAGGAAATTGTCGGGTGGTAAAATGAGATGTCTGCCAATGAGAATGGTTGCTGGTACCTTGGCCTTGACTTCGGCATGACGTTATTTTCCATCTTTAGAATAACTCTTAATGCCAACATTATAATTCTCCAGCACCTGTTTTTCTAACAATTCTTCTGACCTGGCTTTGACTCTTCATGTCTGGAAAGATGTCTCAGGGGACCTAGGTCTCATGGAATCAGCGTGCGATTGCTTTGCTGTGATGGAGTTTCTGTATCAAGCAATGGATATGATCTGAGTAGGTTTGCTTTTATAAATCTCTTTTAGTGCTAACCACAAGGAAAATGAGAGGATGGAATAGGATGTTTCCTTGCGGGATTTTGTGTTAAAGAAATTCTGCTTTCTATGGTAATATTTGTCATGATAGTTTTTTGCAGCAATATGAAAAAAAGAAGAGAAGTAAAAGAAAAAGAAAAAAAAAAAAGGCTGATACATCAAGTTGCTGATTTCATTGGCTTACCCTAAGGGACCCGCTATTTTAAGATCCAGAAGTCGCCCTCGCTACCCACAGGGCCGGTAGTACAGTAGGGAAGTTCTCCTGGCTGGCAGAGCTGTAGCTCTGTGTTGTACACAGAGAAGGAAACAATATTAACACACTGTTATCAAAACCTGTTATCCCTGTGGCTATCACTAACCTGGCTCGTACTGTGAGACATGAGAGGACTAATCAGCTGTATAGGAATGCAGCACTGGGAAAGGAGTGAGAAGACAAGGAGCTTTAAGGCTGAGATAGTCCTGGTTCTCTGCTGATCTCTTCCTCACTTAATTAATTTCTTATTTGGTGTGCAGTCCTAGTTATGTAATGAGGTCTGTAGTGATCTCTGATGGGTTCTGCACTGTCAGAAAAATAGTGTATTGTCAGCATTCTGAATGTTAGCTGAAATTTCTCATTGTGGTTTGCTAGAAGTGTTTTAATTATAGCAGAGGCTTTGTGCATCTTGTTATTTGTCTTGCTCCTCTAAACAGGGAAGAGGAAGGGGAAGGAAATTCCTTGGCATTCAGCAGTGACAGAAAACTCTCGCTGTGACTTTGCTAACTCTACCCTTTCCATTTGTCTTGTAATGATGCTGATTAGAGCAGTGGGTTCATTAAACCAAAGACATCTAATTTTTGTGACAAAGCATGTTTGTCCTGACATCATATTGTACAGATTGTAGAAGAGTTTATTAGTTTTGTGAAAAAGAGTTGGTTTAGGTGCAACTGGACCATGAAATACAGAATATTATTCTGTGTAGAAAAGTACATTGTAAGTTTTCATCTAGGTGCATAGAGAGCATTCACTGAGCACCTTCAGTCTCTCGTCTCCTTTCACCTTTCCGCCCAACATAGGTGTATGAGAAGGGATGGTCCACATCCACAAGAGCATGTGGATGAGTCAGAGCACTGTGTTTTTAGAAGAAGGGAAGACAGCCCTGCAGTCTGGGTCTCAGTCTCACTGGATGCAGCAGGGCCATTGCTATGGCAGCATAGACAGAATGAAACCTGTGGTTGCAGTCTTTGGAGAGCCCTGCGCTACCTTCCAGGGAGATTAAGAAGAGAGCCTTAAGTGGTGTTTCTATATGTGTATAGTTTTCGCCTCAGTCACGGATATTTTTCCCCTCAGCAAACTGCTGAAGTAGTGATGTGAAGACAGGAGTAGTCATCTGTGCCGTGATGCCTCAGGAGGCCTGGCATGACTTCCCTATTGATCATTTAATTAATTACCTCCCTCCACTGCCCTGCCAGGGTGATCAGACCACAGTAAGTGAGCCCTGGTCTGCCCTTCCTCACTTGCTTTTCTGTTTCTATGGTTTCCTCAGAAGTGGCCTTTCTAAACGTGCCTGGCCCTTGCCTCCGTTTGATAGCTGTAGTCTGTCTCACTTTTCCCTCAGTTTGTTCCTACCCCGTCATGCTCAAAGTCTCACAAGCAATGAAAGGAAAATGAAAAAATGAAAAATGAGCAATCTCTCCTTCCATGGAAGTCAGTAGGACATCCCAGGTCTGTACCAGTTAGTGCTATAAGAACAGACCTATCATTTTTCCTTAAAGCTTGAATGTTCAGCTAATAATGTTACAGTAGAGTAAGCAGGTACGCTTTGAATTACATCCACAGAAGAAGCACATACCTGGACTTAAACCAAATTAAACTGATTGAGAAATGGCTGTTGATGTTAATTTGCTGTAAATCTGAGTAGTGAGTTATTACTGTATCTTTTGTTCATGAGAGCAGAAGTTGTTCAGAGAGCCATTCTGTCCTTATAAAATAAGAAGCAGGCAAGAAAAGAAGCTAAAAGCAGCAATCGTTTCTCTCAGGCAAATGTTAGATGTCGCATTTAACATTTGCAAATATTTCAGGAGCAGATTTACATTTCAGTTTGTGAGCATCTTTAGTTTTTGTTTTTCATGGACTTAAAGCTAGGTGTGAATATAGCAGATATGTTTTGAAGCATCTCAGACAGCTTTTGGGACCAACCAGCAGAGTTGTTATCATGTGGTGGGCTATTAATATTTGGCAGGAAGTCTGCTGCTTTTCTGTCATCTGTCCATTCAGCTCTTCTGCTGAGAGGTCATTAACATTTATTACTTAGCAGACTGGACAAGAAAATGAAAACATTGGTCAACTTTCTTGTTTTCTTTCCCAAAAAACATGCCGTTTTCCTTCCTGGTGTCAAAGTTATGAAAAAACCCCCTTGTGCTCAGTGGGTAGCTGGATCATTTTTTAACTGGCTAAAAAACCCTGAAGTTCTTTAAAGCTTACACCTTGCAGTGACTCCTGTACCTGTTGAAAGTCATTCAGTCACCAGCTCAGAATCTGGCTGTTACTCAAGCATGTGGCAGTGTGATTTTGCTGGAAAGCAACAACTGCTTTGAAGTGGGAAATACCACGATCCATCACATACTGCCCATCCTATTTAACCAAAAAGCGTATTATGCAGATATGTACCCACACACACGCACACACACATGCACTAATATATAAAATATATATGTGTTATAAATATGCATGTAAGTAAGTTCTGTTAGTTAATGCATACAGTTATGTAGCATGTTGAACATACAGCATATGAACAGTATTTTTCTAAAAGTCTCTTTTTTCCGCTTCTTTTTTCAGACATTGCCATGGGATCTATGGACGGTAAGCCTGACATTTATCATTGTGAATTGGGATATTTCTGTGCCTCTGATTTTGTAACACCCTAAATACACATTTACAGTGCTGTTACCAAAAGCCAAGATAAAGAATTTACAGACTGTGACAAACACTTTCAAGTATATGAAGCCACTGGGGATCATTTAAAAGCACCACCAATAAAAAATAATCTGGGTTGCTTGGCCTACAAAGCCTAAATGATGTCTGAAATCTAGGCTAATAAGATTCACAATCATTATAGGTAACTGTGTGTTTCTTTTATTCTCATGCCTGAATTACAGCTCTTAGAGGGTAGAAATGGATGCCAATCACCTGTTTTAATTATCTAAGGTGTAGTTCCTCAGGACTTTAATCCAATGGACAACCATTTTCTCAAAATTCAGGAATGAAGAGAGAATTTAACTTGTCTTTGTGAGCATACAGTGCACTGGAGTTATTCACAAAAGCAGCTGCTACTTTAGGAAACTGCATGAATCCTTCCTTCTTCCTCCTGGTGCCAAATCAGGTACAATGATCTGCAGGAAGAAAACAACTCGTTTTTGTGAGCTTTTCTTTGACTTTATGTCATGGAGATAGCTGGGTTGACTTGACATGGAGCCTGGTGCGCACATTTTTGACCTTTTGCAGCTTCAGCCGGCACAGAAGTCTGTGGATGCTTCTCGTGCATTCAGATTTGCAGCACTGTTTTGTGAACACATGGTGTATGTGATGTATATTAAATGCTCATCTCTTTCTATTGGGAAAGGCTAAATAAAGCCTGAAAAACAGTCACGTATGTAGGCTAGCCAAACTTTCAAGGCTGCCAATATCTAGACCAGCTAAAATAACCCAGAAATGTTTCGAATTTATTGCTCTAAACTTATATTAGATAGCTTTATCAATGTCTCCCTTTCACACAGTTTTATTTATAGCTTGTTAATATTATATATGTTTTCGGTATGATAATTATTTTCCTCTTTTCTCTAGTTTAAAAAAATAAAGTAGTGAGCTTCATAGCTAAATGTTTGAAATTAGGGATACTCAGCCTTTTTTGAGTTTCTCTTAATAAGTTGAGTGCAGAGTAGTTGTTGATCTTCCTTGCAGCATTTCTATTGGTTCAAAGTGGCAGTGTAGACAGCAGTTTTGTGACTCAGTGCCTTACTCTGTGTGGATGTAGATGCCTCTGCATGGCACAGGGTGATAGAGATTTGGAGCTGCACGCTCAAGGCCCTCTGCGCTGCCTGAGTGATGCAGTGATGCCTTATAAGTGTAAATACAAGTAAGTCCCACTGCCACTTGCATTGTTTCCTTCCTTAGTCACTGTCTCCCAGAGCAACCCCCTCTTTTCAACTGAGATGTAATAGGATTTCTGCGATAGAAATGTCGGTGGCTTGCAGAGGAAAGCAAGGTGCGATAAATATTCAACGTACATATAGAACTTCTTTTATAATGTAAAGCAGAGGCTGGAAGCATGATTTAAATTCAGGGGCCTGGGATTAGTCTTCTGTGGAGTGGCAGGAGAGGACCTGCCACTCCTTCCCTGCACCAATTTGGTAACTGCTGCTGGTTAGAGAACTGCTGATTAACGAACTGCTGCTGTAACAAAGTACATCATGTTCTTATTTTCTGTGTTTTTAATGTATGATTTTCTTCTATACAGACAAGCAGCGAATTGGTGCAGCCGGTAAGCAAACCTCCCTCCAACATTGCAACCACTCCAGAGATATGCTTTAATCAGTGTGGTGTAATATATAGTTTTCTGGTTTTGTCTATCAGTGGTGCTCTTTTACATTGCAATCTATTGCCTCCAGATGTTGCAAACCACATAGCTTTTCCTTAAACAGCTTAATTTAGTCACTTTCATTCTTTAAATTAAAATTGCTCTAGTAAAATCTAAATTTTGTGTTTTCTCATCAAGTCCGCCTTTATCTTTTTCATCTTGTGTTTTTTCTTTGCTTTTCTGTCTGCTTAAAGCCTGATTCTTCAAAAAGTCTTTCCCTGTGTAACCTGGTCATGGAGGAAACCCCAAACAGTGGGTCATCAGAAGATATTAACAGATCTCAAACTGATCTAGGTTCACTCAACTGGGGCCTAGATGTTAGCACACCCAGTGTCAGCCAGGAAATTACTGCAGGCGGTTCTTTGCTTTTCCCCGGGGCAGAGCAAACCTCAAGCGAATCCACGGGTACTCTTCCTGCTAGCATTTGGCCTGCTGTAGGTGAGCGGGAGGATGCTGCACCAGGGTCAGCTTCTGTAAACGAAAACCAGAGGACTTCACTGGAGGACCAGTTGGATGCCAAAAATGTCCCACAGGAAGATGTGATGACCAATCAGTCTTTAGAAAACATAACCAGTTTTGAGACACCCATCCTGGGAACAGATAGCTTGTTGGATGAACCTCGCCCATGTGATGTACAAAAGGCAGAGGAAGAGCAGGAGGAAGAAGAGTGGGCAGGTGTCAAGCCAAGTGAAAAGGTAGAGACCAGAGCTGTTAACTACAAGGAGGTAGAAGGTACAGAGGAACTGGAAAAGCAAGGTTGTGAAACCAAAGGAAACAGTGAGGCAGAACTTCAAAAGGGTTTAGCAAAATCAGATCTTGACATTTTAGTCAGCACAGAGGTAGAAAATTTATATGAGTTGGAAGATAATGATGGGGATGCTGAGAGAGCTAGTGGTGCTAAGCAAGAAAAGCCTAGGGAAGAAGAATTCAAAGGGATCAATGTCATTGAGGAGGCAGATGGAGAAATACCATTGTTGAGCACAGGGCTGGAAGATGGGGACAAAATAGTAGCGGACAACTGTAAAACTATAGAAAACACTGGTGCTGAACCTGAGAGAGTCTTTGGTACCTGGCATCAGGACCATGAAAGAAAATTTGAGGATGGCTTAGACCAAACCGACAGTGGTACTGGAGAGAGTACATCCATGGAGTGTGTAAACATGACGGCACATGTTGACCTAGAGGTAACTGACCACACAGAAAAGGACCCTACAAATACTGGAAATGTTCTGTGTGATGCTGAATTACTCGGTGCAGAAGAGTCTGGTAAAGGAACCGAAGACAATAGCATCAGCCTCCTCCCAAATGGTGGTGCTGCTGCTGAAGGTCAAGCTGCTGCTGAAAAAGAGTGGGCATTTCTGCCTGAGACAACTGATGCTGCTAGCACAAGCTGTGGTAATCCTTGCCTAGATAATGCAGAAGACCAAGAGACAGGTAGGGCGGCAGCAGCAGATGCTGAAGAGCATCCTGGTAGCAGTGGTGTTCCTGAAGCCTTGGAAACAGACGCTTGGCTGGCAAACTGGGATCCAACAGTTACTAATGATTCCTGGGGGTTTTCTAATCTGTCAGATGGCCAGGCCAATGGACTGGATAATTGGCCCTTTTTCCCCAAGCAGCAAGACTCAGAGGAAGGTAACATGGAAAATGTTTGGTTAGGCATTAGTGATAAATGGTCTACACAAGACCTAGGAGGGACCGATAACAGCTGGGGAGAAGTAGGTATAAGCACAAGCAATAGAAGTCAGGAGACACCAGTAAAACAAGGCTTGCCTGAGGAGCAGGCAGGCGTTAGCAGTCCTGGACCAAGCAAGGAGATAGGTAGACCCTTGGCTCTGTTTCAAATGGGAAATTCCAGAAATGCTAGCACCGAGAGTTCAACTAGTCCTAAAGACAATGAGACCAACAACTCAGATTTATCTGAAGATGAAATTGCTAACCGGAGATATGGATTGTTGTACCAGGAAATTGAGGCTGATAAAGAAGAGGTACCTACCCCAGTGTGTAGCCTAGTCTAGACAAAGAGTTCCTTAGGCCATGCATAACCTTGTCGTTTAAAAACAATCCATTTGTGTGTTTCCCACTGCCCCTCCCAAGCCTGTGCTATTCTTTTTTTGAAAAACTGCCATGCAACTGCTCATAGTGTGGTGCCCTTCAGCCATGTAATGAAGCAGGCTGACAAAAATGCATTTCAAAATGGTGAATGAAGCTTTGAACTGTGAAGGCACATTGTGTCTCACAGGTTTTGTGTTTTATATGTATAACTTTAAATGCACCTAGTCTTTTTTTTAATTTAATTTTATTTTATTTTATAAAAATACTTAAGTTACTCTGCTTTTTGTTTTTGGTGTTTTCTTTAAGCCTGTGACACCTGTTACCGAGTAGCACTGTCGTCAGACTTCTTGCTGCCTCACCCTTCATTTTATTATTTATTTATCTTTTTTTTTTTTTAATGTCTGGCCTATTTTTATTTCGCAAATAAAAATGTTTTGACTCATGTTCTGATTTAGTATACAAATGATAATTTTTTCTGATCTTCACTTCTACTTAGGCATCCAGCACAGCATTTAATGGATTTGCACAGGTAAGAAATAAACATGTTTTGAGATTACTTTTTTTTCTGTGCAGTTGGGAAGGGATTAGGACTGGCTGTACAATTTCAGGAAATCTGTTCTACAGACGAGCTGCACAACAATGTCATACTGACTCAAATCCAAACGTCGTCAGTTCTCAGAAATTATTCCTAAATGTTACTAGCATGATGCTAATGCTCTTGGTACTCTTGGCCTGACTAAATTTAATAGCAAAAATCTGACTGTCTTAACAGGAATGATTTTTTTGCTCATAAAAGGGCTGTTTTAGCTTTTTTGTTGTGCTCTTTTGTGGATTTTTCTCACAATCCTCAAATCCTGTAAAGCATGGTTTGTCCAGTTTCACATACTTCCAGTGATATTTTGTGCGTATATATAAAATGATTTTTATTTCTTTCTGCATCTTTTTTTTTCATTTAAGATACACTTTAATCTGAAAGTTAAACCTAAATTATTTGTTTACTGCTACGCTGATAGTGAGGCTCTGTGTTAGGCATCACAGAGATGCAGCAGATGAAGATAACACATTTATGCTTTCAAATTCCAAGGCTGTGCCATCATCCCAAATTTAAGGTGGATGATCTGGGACCTTGTTAAATTCCAACATCCTTTTAGAGGCTGGCTCATCCAGAGCATACCTGGTACACCATTTTTTAAAAGCACGCACAAAAGCTGAGATTATATAAGGCTGAAAATGAGTCTTTCAGTGCTTATTTATTTTGCTCCAGCCCTTTTAAATTAGTAAAGGATCCAGAAGGAAGGGGCAAAGCACAAGGCTACTGCCCCTAGTCATTAAGGCAAGATGTTTACCCCAAGGAAATAAAATGTGATGCCCTCACTGCAGTAGGAAAAGGGCTTGGCCCATCAATATTTTGCAAATTAATTGTTTCTGAATGACTAAGATATTGGAAAACCTGTTCTCCACTTTTGTACCTTCTTAATGCAGGTAAAATTTTGTATCCGTAATTACTATAGCTACTATTCAAATAAAAGCCAAGAATCAAGAGGATGTGAAAGTAGCTTAGAGCTAGTGTGCTCCCCAGGCACAGGCACGTGTAATCTGCAAAAAGGATGCTTCACAACAAGTGCATTGTGCCTGAAACAAAGTCTTTGCAATTCACATGTATTTAATGAAGGATTTTCACTGCCTTTAATAACACAGCACAGTTTAGAAGCATAGAATATATATTTGAAAAAGGAATGTCTTTAATAGTGCTTAACAAATAATTATTATTAATACCTATTTAGATGATCTATTTGCCGTGTTATTCCATGTGAAGTTACTTGTGACTTTACCTGAATAAGCCATAAAAAATCAAGTCTTTAATAGACACCTGCAGACACCCCGTCTCAAATATTTTTGTCTCGTCGTTTTTCATTTCTATATCTAGGATACCTCTGCATTTACAGTGCCATCAAATGAGAATGTGACAGAGCCTTTGGTAAGTGGTGGCTTTTGCTTCCTTTTCAAATGCCCTGTAAAAAATGGCAGTATTTATTTTTCGTTGTGCAAAGCTATTTGCTCCTTTTTTGTGTTTTCTACCCTCTAACTCACAAAACCTCAACCTGGAAAAGTTGGTGGGTGATATCATTGTAGCTGGAAATCTTTACTCACTGAAACAGTCTTTCACAAGGATAGCGCTGAGAAAAAGAAAAGAAAACCAGGACATTCTAAGATATGTTTACTTTTCAAAGGTTCAAGCAGTTTATTTATTGCAGTTAAGAAGTGACAGGAATGAGTACTATGGTCCAGTGTATAGCAAGCAGGTGATAGTACATGGTGACTGTTTAAGTATCTCCAACATTGCTGTAGTTTTATCCACTCTCCACATATTAATGGTAGGCACAGTCTGCTTCTAAGAGGTGGAGAATCTTTTTCGGAAATGATCATGCCTGGGCAGTTTCTTAGTTTCTCTGACAGTCTTTGGTTAGCCTGGAGTAAGGATGTGGAATAGCAGCATTGCTGGGTGAGTGCTGTAGCTACTTAATAGCAACAAAGTGATACTGAATATTATTTAATGTGGCTTTTGTATAATGCCTCTGGTGGTGCTTGTGTTCAGAATGGTTACTGAATATGGTTGCGAGTATTTTTACTTGTAGTTGAAATGTGGTAACTACTCTGAAGACTGCTTGTCCACAAGTGACTTGAAGCACATCAATAGAATCTGCATTATTACATGTTACCTGTGATTTTAAGCCTGAAAGTTTCTTCCAGTATTAAACCTCAAGAACCTCATTAGTCATCTTACCTGGGATAAATCTGCTTTGTGTTTCTCATTTCAGTCCTATTTCTTCTTTGTGAAATTCCCTAGAGCTGGCATTAATACACTGCACAGAGAGATTTCTGCACAGCATGGTATAATATAATGAATGTTTCTTTATGCTATGCCAAATCCTGAAGGTCTTGCTTAGGCAGACTTCTCCGTACCTCTTTAAAAATCAGTCTGCTTAAGGAATATGTGAGAAAAGAAGTAAGAGGCTCTGGTTTTTTTCCAGAAAAATGTCAGGGAGGGGAAGATTTTGGTATCTTTAAGAATTTTATGGAAGCTGTCTCTTCATCGCAGGAGACCTTCTAAGCCAGCTGCCTGTTATCAACGGCAAAGCAGCTAAATAGCCTTTGAGCTTCATATTATGCTGAGCAATTTGTTCGTGGCAAATTAATCTACTGGGGTTATTTTATCTGGTTGAGTCAGCCATCTTTATAAAGGGAATATGCTGAGCACAGCTTGCAGCTCTCCCCTTGTATGCGCATGTATTTGCAAAGTGATGTCTCCATTGGAGATCGCACTTTTGCTGTGAGCTGTTTTGCCACAGGACTGAACGTGTTGCAGGGCTGGTGATATTTCCTACATCCTCTTGCTAAAAAACAAGTTTAGGCCAGAACTTAAAAGGGTGGAAATCTCAATAGTGGGTTGACAAATGGATGCCTTGTAGGTGATTGAGAGCTCGAGAGGGAATGCATTTTAATAAGAAACCAGGGATGATTTTCACACTGCCAGAATTCAAGCAGTCAGTGGTTGCCCTTGTGCATATAAAACTGTTTGAGTCTCTGCTAATTGCTTTTTACCTTGTCTGGAGAATGGACTACATTGTCTGAGAACAGACAGAACCAGGGAATAGGGGAAAATTTTAAAAACTCATATTTGAAGCCCAGGGTTGGTACACACGAGTGCCAGTTTCAACTCCTGGCCTCACCATCAGTTTCTGGAGCATTTCTGAGCAAACTGAGTGCCTTCCCCCCACTTCCATCACCCCTTTCTGTAACTCAGAAAGCTGATGCTTTCTTTCCTTGTGAGGGAGAGATGCAGTAGGGCTGGCTCAGGTTACGTATAGAACATTGAGGCTGAAAATGCCCTTTAGATGCTGTAAGGCACTGCCGTCCTCTCCCCGGCAAAGCCCAGCAAGATTGAGCCTGAAGCAGCACTGTGCCAGGCACAGTTCCCATTCCCCTTCTCCCTCCCCACTGTCACATGCTCCTCAACAATGTTCCCACTGTCTACTTAAAACCAAAAGACTGAGGCTGAAGAAGCTCCACCTGGGGAACCCAAGGTCGAGGAAACCCCTGCTGCTGCTGTTGAGGAAAAGGAGGCCGTCCCTGCTGAGCCTGCCGAGCCAGCAGAGCAGGCTGCGGTAAGTGACCGGTCCCCCATGCCACCTCCGGGGCTTCATCCAAGCCACCTTTCATCATGGTGAATGTGCCTGCTGCATTTCAGCCATCCTTTCCATTGTCACCATGTGTCCATGGCTGGCTTCCCCAGCGCCCAGCTGTGTCACAGCATGCCTCTCCAGCACACATCCTCCTTTCAGTCCTAAAATGTCATTCCTCTTACGTTTGGCATTTTAGACTGAAGTTCAGCTGAATGATTGTGGTTTCACAGATTGTTTGATTCCAGATGAACCTCAGAAGGGAAACAAATTGATGCCGTTTTAAATGACCTTATTAGCAGTTTTCTCATTTCATTTCAAGCTGAGCTGTAAACACTAAACCGACGTACATCTTGTATGGTCCTTGCTATAGCATGAAAATACCAAAAAAAAGTGATTGTAGTATAAATGTCTACAAGGCTCATGGTTTTAGAAGCCCACCATGAGCTGAAGAGGGAACTCCAAGTGCCAGTTTGGAGATTTTTACACATCAGCATTCAGGAAACAGTGGGAGGAGAAGAAATGACAGCTCTGCAAGAAGGACAAAGCAGGGCACCGGATATCATTACAAATTAAGAGGTGGTCTGAGACAGTAGGTGTGGGGTTTTTCTGCTGACCAGCGCCCCTTTTTATAACAGGTGTCTCAGTGAATATCCTTTTTATGCAACTGAGGTTCCTCTTCTACATACTGCTCTCAGGAGGTCTTGGCGGAGGGTGATACCCACAGGCTAAGAAACCCTGCAGGAAAAATGCATCTGTTTTTGTAGGCTGACAGTTTTCATGCTTTCCTTGAGACAATAACACGTTCAAATTCTCTAATGAGTGTTTGTCACTGTTAGAATATGCAGATACTACTGAAAAACTGGACAGAAAAAGGGGTTGTTTTGTGTGTTGATTCCCTTCCCACAGAAGCCAGCGGAAGCTGTATAGATGAGCTTTTTTGACCATCGAGTGCCGTAAGTATTTCCAGGACAAGGTTCAGCTTGCTGAACCGCTCTTGGCCTTGGGTGAGTCCCTGTGTATCTTCATCTGCTAAGTAGGGATGATGACACCCAATTCATCATGAAATTAGGTGGTTTTCAGTAAGCACTTGATACACTGCCACATGGGAAGCAATATTAAGGTGATATAGATGCAAATTAGCTGAAGAAAGTGGAAGTAGCTGGCAGCTATAGATGTGGCAGTGCAGAGCATGGACAGAAGACTTATCAGATATGCAGCTACTGTAGTGTCTCATGGGTCTGTCTCTGGAGCTGACATTGTTTAACATTTTTATTAATGGCAATGGGTCAGACACGACAAGCCTAATGGTGACGTTTATCGATGACTGCAGGTTGGGTAGTGTCATTAACTTAGGGAGATAGCGTTAGGCCCACTAGCTCTACCCGCCAAGGACAGGCTGGTTATCTGCTGGCGGTGTTAGACCCATGCGAAAGCAAACTGCCTTCAGCAGAAAGAAGGAAGTACTAGTGTTGGTGTGCAAGGCTCTGGAGTACAAACGTAGTTTGTTAAAGACCTTCTTAAAGAAGAATTGATGAGTTTGCCTGGGTGGTTCCAGCTGTCTGTACCATGGGATTAAAAACTGGTATCCAGCACAAATGATACAAAGAGACAGGTTGAACTTCAGCTGTAGCACCTGCCTAATTCATTCTTCCCTTGCTCCCATCTTCCTAAGAGAGGAAAAATAATTTATTGTAGATGGAAAGGGGGGCAGTGCTAGGTGGGCTGTTGTGAAGGACGTTGGGGGAAAGGGAAGGTAATGCCTGTCTCTGTCCAACCCTTCCTATTCTCCGTGGACTCATAGTAGCACTGCAGTTATGGAGGGAAGCAGTTCTGGTGTGTTCCCCAGAACCATGTTTAGGGTTTAATTCGGCTTACACTTGCATGAATTTTGAGTATTTATTTCATTTTTTTTTTAATTCACTTTTGTTTGGTTCCATGGTACCCACTGGAGCAAGTGACTTCAGGATCATCCCTTTCCTATAACATAAATGAATGAAGAAAAACCCTATGGTCTGTGGAGACCAGGCTTTCCCCCTCCTGTGTGTTTTCTTTTCAGTTGATATAAATCACAGTAATAACTTGTCAACTCTATAGTAAGGCAAAGAATGAAATTGCCTGTCTGAGGCATGTTGTTTTGTCAAACTCTTGTCCAGAATGCCTCACATCTAGTCGGAGTAAATTTGATAGTTTTGAATAAAGAAGGAGGGATGGAAGGTGAAGAGATCAGTGATGGAAAATCAGTCATTGGTCTGGAGCTCTCCTCTTCCCATGAGTGAATGGCAGGAAATAATGTGGAAGAAGAGATATTAATGAAGCTGAAAAGGTTGTTTCTAGCTGGTTTTATTTTGTTTATCTGTAAGGATTTGATGAAGAAAAAAATTCTAAAATAAGTTCACTATCTTTCTAAAAAGAAGCCAGCTCCTCTTTGCCTCGCACTCAACAAACCAATGCTCAGAAGCCTGTTGCACGTCTTTAAGCACTGATTGAACGACAGGCCCTGGCTGCAGCATCACGCATCTGCTCATCGGCTGGCATGACCTTTTCAGATGATCCTGACTGTCCATGAGGAGTTCTAGGTCCACGGTCTGTCAGCAGCTGCTCTAGTCGAGGCACAGGACTGCAGAGCTGTTGGGGGAGAGGCAGAGAGAAACACAGAGCAAGAGCCAGGCAATTTAAGAGCAATCCAGGAAGAAGACCATAGGCTTTAAAAAGAAGTTAAAACAGTTTTGATTAGGTTTGTGCTTGGGTTTTTGTTGCTTTTTGAATATGAAGTTGTCCTTGCTAATTTGGGAAAATAAGCTAAAAGTGTTGATTTTAAAAATGTCCGAATTGGAGTCATTCTACATTCAGCTCTGAGGGGTTGTTATTTCAGGAAGGGCTTTCCAGGACTTGCAAAGAAGAGTTTTGAAGATTAGGATTAATGACAAATATGATCAAAGCTAAGGAAAAGTACACTGAGTTGCAAAAGATGAAAACATGTCATTTCTCAACAGGAGTTCTGCATTCGTTTGCTTTATGAGTGACAGTTTACTTTAAAAGCGGAGTTGTAAAAGATTGATAGATACTTTCTTATTGGGAATCTTTTATCAAGTTTAGTAACTTCCAGTTTGGAGTGACAGCCACTAATCAATTTAATTTTTCTGTGGTAAGTTTCCTGTCACATCCCATTAATCTAGAAAATTTATGGCATGCATTCTTCATTGTACGAGCTTCACAGTAGATTTTCTGGTAGGATTTTCATTTAAATTAGAGAGAGAGTGGTCCAGGAGACAGAGTACTACTTGCCACACAGGGACTTTTGGATTGGGTTACTTGTTTTGTAGTCTGCCTGAACAAGATTGCAAAGACTTCATTACAAGAGCTCATCAGAATTGCTGCCTGGGATCTTATTACGTATTTTGTCTTGATCCTTCAGGCCTCAAATGCCATAGAACAAATAAATTTTTTATTAGTAGCTGTCAACAGTTACTCCTTTTTGGGGAGGGGATAAAATGTTGGGTAACTAAAGGGACAGAATGACCATGTACACCAGCAGAAGTGAAGTTAACCATGGTAAAAAGTCCTTGCATGGACTTCTGCACACCAAAATAGTTGTTTCCCTATTTCCATGGCATCCCCAAAGACAGCTGTAAAATCCAAAGGGTACAGTCCAAAGGATATAATGCATTAACTGCTGATTTCTTTCTTTTTCAAATAATACTACCCAGCTCACCACATCAATTTTTCACATTCAATCAAAGATGACATGAGGGCGTTATAATAAAGTGAAAGCTTATGAAATCTTCTTAATTCCCTTTCTTCTCCTACATGTGAGACACAGCGCTTGGAGTTGAGAGCTCTGCTCAGAGATGAGCTTTTTGACTTCCGTTATGCTCATTAGTTTGGAAAGAGCCTTTCACTACTTTGGGTCTGACACCTGCTTGGACTCTGATGTTCTTCCATTAAAGCAGTCTGACGCTCAGCTAGATACTGTGGTTTTCAAAGCTGTGTGTAAGCATATATGAAACTACCTTGTGATAAGCTCTTTGCAGACACTGAGCAAGTACAGCAGAGGCCAGGAAACAGCCTTCAGCTTTGAGGTTATCTAATTATGATTGAATCCCACTGCAGGTACAATTCACAGCACCCAAATGGCAGAGCATGTCATTTGGGAGAGTAGTAAAATGGTTAGATACAAAAGAGCGGTCAAATGTGTCCAAATTCTGCATGTGCAGCTGAGTCCAGGTGCAAAGTTGGAGCACAAGGCCATTAAAAATACATAGCTCTCATATGCAGGAGAGAACTGATGTAGAATAGTGTCATTCTGTTGAAATCTGCAGAAGCAGATTTTTCTCTGTTTATGGAACTGTGGCATTACTTTACTCAGATGTTATTTCAGTCATCCTTTTTACTAGGCTTTCATGCCCTAAAAAATGGTACAGTTCATGCTACCATGCCTCTTTTCTCAAACCCCACCATCCACAAAATCCCGATTTCCAGGTAATCAAAAAAGCAAAAGCAACATGCTACTAATTTGACTAGTGCACAGTAGTCAAATTAGCTTTGGGAAGTCCAAAGCAAGGGGAGCTCTCCTTACTTTCTCCTTTCCCACCAAAACTGTGCTTTCAGTTGGCCAGGAAAACAGTCCTCATTTTAAAATATGTACATGTATATATTAGATTCTTCTGCAAAGAGGCCCAAAGCTGAGCTGACGGGATTCTTACCAGAGAATATTGCCAGGGTATTACTAAGAGAAGGGAAGAGTCAGGCACGTTCCTGACTATATATAGAGTGCAGGATGATGCTCATTTCTGAAGGCAAATTGACTTGTAAATACAGCTGATGGCAGAAATTCAGCACTTTTTAATCGTAAAAGTAGGGAAGGCATCTATCTACTGACTTGCAGTTGGACATAAAGCTTTTACAGGCAATAGAAATATTTTGTACATCTCTTGTAAAATAAGAAAGTGAGATTCTGTGGGTGTCTGTGTGCATGTGTGCATCACTAGAGTAAGAAAGGATTATATATTGCTGTTGATATTTGTTTTTTCTATTTAAGATCCTCTACATTCTCAAACTTAGTATAAAATTGAGGACTCCACAGCAGAGGCTTCTCAGCTTCAAAAAAAAAGAAGAATTAATCATAAAAAAAAAAGGTTATATAACACTGTAATTTTAACGGGATAAAGCTGTGAGAGGTTTCTATGGTAACGCCGCTGTCAGCGACTGCCTTGCCCTGGCATCTGGACATGTTTGGGGCTTATGAGGTGACTGCAGGCAATACTAGAAGATTAGATTAGAAACAACATGAGTAATATGAAGTTTGGATATAACTCAGCATCTTTTTATTAAAAAAGAAACATGCAACCATTTCAGCTGAAACTTGTAGAAATTTTGGAGTGAGAGTTGTGGGCATGTGAAGGCAGTTATCTGGAGCCTGAGTACTTGAGGTCTCCTAATTTCTGATTGCTAAAGCGGACAGTCCAATCTACCATGCCTTCACAAAGGTTTGCAGAACTTGCCTTCACCCTTACAGCTCTTTTGAAAAATCTGACCTAGCTGTGTTTGCAAAGCAGCCTCAAAATTTATTAGCAAAGTGGATTTCTACAACAGGGCTTTGATTTGCCTTTCCTCAGCAGAGCGTCTTTAGAAATAGCCCCTCAGGGAGTCAAACTTAGACAGAAAAAAAGTACTTCCAACTGTTCCAAACCAGACCTGAATTTTAGCGATTTTGACTGTTGACCTTCTGTAGAAAAGGACCTAGTATGCGATGGTGTTTGTGCCATAAAAAGTACCATTGGGAGGAGCCCATTACTATTCAGTGCATTTGATCCCTTGAACATCTAAATGTGTGTCAGACTTAGAAAACCACTGACACCTTTAATCTTTTAAATGTCAGGCACCTGCTGCACGTACCACTGAACATGGACCTAGAGAAAGGTGATTCTGCATAAAAATGATGAACTTTGTGACCCACCTGTTTTGAACAGCCCCTTTAAATGAGTTGCAGTCCAACATGAGTGGAAGAAGTAAGTGTTTTAGAAAGTTTACCTTGAAACTCTGGTGAGTTGCAGGGGCAGCAGAAGGTTATAATGGGACTAGTTTGAGTCTTGGGTGGGAGAAATTTGAGCTTGCTAGAAACTGCAAGGTCAGCAGTGTTGTGGGTTGTTGCTTACTAAAAAATTCCTCAAAGCTGGTGCTATTATGAGAATACTGGTAATAAAAGTAAATGAAACTGTCCTTAGCACTTACAGTGTGGTGATGATGACATATGTAAAAGGTTTTATTTGTTGGTTGTCAGCCTATTGTTTCAGATTATATGTGGCAGCAAGAATTTTTCTGCTTGCTATATACAATCCCATTTAATTCCAGCCATTCATTTCATTGCATCCCATACATGCCGTGCTTCCATTAAACTTGATTAATACCAATTTCTCTGCAGCCGTTTCCTCAGCATGAGTAAGGTGATGACCGTATTTCCTCTTTATACAGGACAGTGTCGAGGCAGGGGATAAGGAGACAACTGGAGTTGCTGAGAAAGAAAGCGAGGTACATATGAACCACCTCAGGAGTGTGGTTGTGCTCTAATATCTTCAAGAGAATTGTGGCAAAATGTATATTTTTTATTTGCATGTCATCAGTATGCAGGCCGATATGATGCAACTGTGACCAAGTTGCAGTATCTATTGTAACACTGCACAGATATATCTACATCTGTGGTATATATTCTAACACCAGAGCCCCTCTCATTCAATGCAGGACCTGCCTTAGAAACTGCCTGTTGCAGCGGTATAGAGTGATAAATATCTCAGGGCAGCAAACAAAGCAGCTCCATGGTAGAAGGAGGTATAATGCTGTTTCTATTGACATTTGGAAATATGTTGCATAGATTCCCAGTAGCTTTTACACTTTCCATAAATTTGTTTGCCTAGCCTTCCTGCAAACATCTTTATAAAAAGAAGAAAACTTTGATTAATCATTTATTTTTCTTAGCACAATATGCTCTGAACTAAAACAGATACTTGAAAATAATCATATTACAAGTTTGTTTGCTAAAACACAAACCCAGCATCAAGTTAGATAGTTAAAATCAAATTACAAAGCAACTGAAAAGCTCTATGACATACTTTAAGCTGTGCATGTGTGCACTCGAATGATTGTGTTTTGCTTATATTTCTTCAGAGGTGATAAAACTACTTACCCTGAATCCTTCTATACTAACATGAAACTATAGTGTGTTCAAACTTGCACAGAGGAATGGCTAGATATTAAATGCAGGGGTAGAAGTAGGGACTGAGAAAGAGATTATAGTCCTAGTTATTAATCACTTAGGATTTTTATTGTGAGGTGCTGACAACTTCATTTTTTGTTTTTCATTTTGGTGCCACAATGTATACAAAAAGATCACGAACTGGTCTCCGTTCACTCTGGTTTCAGAACATAGCAAGTCCAGCTGTCCAAGCTTGGGTTTGTTACCCTGCTGTGAAACAGCATTAGCTCTGCTAGAGTCGAGGATATATCTGTGGCTCCAGGGTATCCCAGTGTCACTGGGAAGTGAATTTGGGACTTGCTGGTGCCATACTCCTCACCAGCGCTGCCACATCCACATAGAAATCAGTGGAATTACACAAGCAAGAAAGTACAGGATGGGAGTGGTAGATCAAGCCCAGCTTGGTGCTGACGCAGTGTGAGAGAGTGCTGCGTTTCTTCTCTAGCGTTGGCTTGTCAGTCCCAACAAGTCTGGTCCAAGAAGAAACATGCAAGAAATTCCTCCCTATACTGTGAGGACCAAGGCTACGTCTTTGAAATCTTTCCCCTTTTTTCTAACACCACTTGTCCTTATAAAGTTGAGTTTTCTTATCTGGTGAGTTTGACCCTGTGTTCTGTTTAAAATAGCAGTATTACTGTATATTGAAGAGCTACCATAAGAGATCAAGCTATTTGCTAAGCTCATATCTGGCCTCCAGTGGAGGGTGGTCTCTTTGATACTGTAACTTACATAACAAATTCTTCAGTACTACCCCAAAAGTCTTCCAAGACTTTGCAAGCAATTCATGTATTCCCTAAAGCGTAATGACTAGTTCCTCTTGACATACTAGCTAGCTTAGCTGCAGTTATAACCAGCTGTCATAAGAATTGCCCAGTCCCTTTCTAAATCCAGCCAAGGGGCCAGATCTTCAGCTCTGGAAAACTGGCATAGCTCAGGGAGCTCCTCTGGCAGACCCCCCAGCAGCAGGCTCAGTAGCCCTCCTTCTTCTCTCCCTGGCCTTGTTCTTGCTGCTGCCATATCTGTGGCATTGTGACAGCAGTGTTAATGAGAAGAGAGTGCAACCGTGTGAATCAGCTGCATCTTGGATAAAGAAGCATTCACTTCTGCTGCAATTAAAACAGTCGAGTGGTTCTTCTATTGCAGCCCTCGTTATACTGGACGACCCTTTCTTTGTCCCCTGTGTGGCTGGTATAATGGGACAACTGTCCAAATTTCAATAATACTGCTAGAGATAGCTAATTTGGAATACTATTAGACTGTCTAATATTATTGATCACCCATGGAAAAGAGGTTTGTAGGATTGGTAACTATATCTGCAAGTATGTGGTTCACCATAGCTGGGTATGAATTCAGTGGGATGAGCCTCCCTCTTTTTTTTCTTTTCTGTATTAATCAAATATATTTGAGGCTGATGGTGAGGTTCATTCTGTGCTACCTCGCGTGTGCTTTTGTAAAAGCTTTTTATAATCATATAGGTTACATTTGGTTTGTACCTAAGACACAAGAACAAATGATTATGCAATTGTGAGCTGTGGTATACATTCAGTGACTCGTGGCTATGGGCTGTGAGAGTGTCACCCTTTCACTGCAGGGC
Organism: Burhinus oedicnemus; assembly: GCA_008921705.1. Taxonomy (NCBI): domain Eukaryota; kingdom Metazoa; phylum Chordata; class Aves; order Charadriiformes; family Burhinidae; genus Burhinus; species Burhinus oedicnemus. Next base: position 42,860 of record VFFE01006029.1, on the reverse strand, counting down.
ATTTGAGAGCTGATTCATGTAAATTAGTATTCTCCTCCATAGTGAAATAAAATGGGCTATACAAATCCACTAAAGAGAAAAGAAGTGTTGATCCTGATCACAACAGACAGAAAGATCAATTTCTGCAGCGTGCTGTTAGGAGCGCATGGTATAAAATCAATCCGATATGCTCTCTGTTCCCCCTCCTTCCTACTAGCAGCTTCCAGGGCTTTTACACTCATAGTTATTTGAATATCTTCTTAGGTCAAGGCTGCTAAAATTGACAATACTGTGAGTAACAGGCTTGCATGCCTTACAAGTCACAGGAGAAGATGTCAACATCTGTCCATGTCTTTTGATGTTACTTCTTTTTACGATAGGGCATCCTCCATCAGCAGCATTTTCAATTTAAACTGAAGCTTCTTCAGTGATTTCTACAAAACCTATAGTATTTTCTGCCTTCAAGGACTGCAGAAGAATTTCATTATCACATCAGTTAATAGCAGTGAATAGGAGTGGTGCCAAATATTAGATATTGCTAAAAAACAATGCCTGGGGAGTGCCCATGGACAATTACAGGTAGTTCAAGTTGAGTTCAGGTAGCTGAGTTAGCCTCATCTGTGGAGGAAAGATCAAACTGAGGAAACAAAGAGCATCAGGCTGTTAACTGGAGAGCAGAGATATTTCTGCTAACAGTAGCTTGACATTGGTACCTAGAAAACAACTTTTCTTCAGTGTTTTTACTTTATACTGGTGCTATCTGCTGTACATTAAAAATTCCATGTTGAAGTTAATTGGATTAACAGAATGAGTTTTGTCATTTACCTTCCACCTTCCAACCCTTAAGATTTAATCTACTATAAGTATATATCCAGTATGCTACTGTAAGCATATATCACTATATACCAATTCAAATGTTAGGGTGATACATAAATTACAACAACAGTCTCTGCTGGATGAAGGATTCAACATTGATCTATAGGCAGGTACTTTTCTATCCACCTTTCAAGAACTGGAACAAAACATGCGTTAACTTTTCAGCACGGACTGATCACAAATGGTTCAGTCATATCCAGACTGAATGGGCTTTTATGTGTATTTCTTCTTTTTTTTTATACTGCCCTAGCTATAGATCTTTATGGTTATATTTTTTTCTGACATCTGATGGAATCTGAAGATTTCTGATCATTATCCAGCTGTAGAGTATATTTGCTTCTGCTGATATACCCTGATTTGCACATCTATCTATTGGAAAAGACTGTGTAATTAAGGCAATATCTCTGAGGCCAGCCGAGGTCTAGAGGTAGGTGATAGTAGCTGGAGAAGGCTTGGGGCCTCTTCCTGAGAACAGACTCCACTGGCAGGGTCTTATGGACCCCTGAAGAGCTTGCAAGTTCCTCTTCAGCAGAAACCTGTGGTGAATTTCTTCCACAATGCAGCTTGAAGGCAAGAGAAGGAAAAAAAGACTAGAGCCTTGTCAAACCATTACTCCACTAGTAACACCTGAGGACTCTACTAAGTGATGCCTAGTGAGGTTTCATGAATGTCTGTCTCCCACCTGTTAATCAGCTTCCCTGCACAAGCTTGCCCCCAGCACTGCTCTCCCCCACAAATCAGGAGGAACTCCAGTGAAATCAAGGCCATGGGTTGACACCGCCCAGGGAAGTCGCAGAGCAGAGGCTGGTCCATGGTCTCTCCAGCAGATACCCAGAACTTGTATCCTGAAAGGTCCCTCCCTCCTGTTGTTTGTAGGGGCTACCTGTCACCGAGGCAGCTGCAGCAGCAGAAGACGGTGCGGCTGTGGCAGCAGGAGCTGGTGATGGCGCTGCTACCACTGAGCAGGAGGGTGTTGCTGAAGGTGACAAAGCTCAGGGAGAAGAAAAGGAGGTTGATGTGTCTCAGGTAACTCATGTCGGTGTATGGGAAGGGGAATTGGGACAGATTCAGCAGCCCAAGAGAAGCAAGGCTGCTGCAGCCCTGTGCCCCCAGGTCCAGCAAGCGGCAAGGGATAGCCTCTCCTGGGATAACCCTGGGAGGGACCCACACAGGGTATCCCTTCTTCCGAGTCCTTAGTTTGGGTTGTGCCTGCCTTTGTGCCCCTGTGCTCCCCTGGGCTTGTGGAGGTGGTGGCTCCTGTGATGGGCCTGGGAGCAGGATGGGCAGGGTATTGTTTGGGCTCCCCCTCCTGCTGTTGTCTCTCTGTGCTTCTCTGTGGAGACAAGCTTTATCACATAACCTAACAGGGCTTTCTGGAGAAACAGGCAGAGAAAGTAATGCATTTTTCTTGTCTCATGGCACCGTGTCGTGTCCAATAGCATTACTTTGTTTTATGTAAATCACAGTGGTCAAGCTATGTATCTGCATCTGGCCTGCTGCCTTTTCTTCTGCAACCTCTGAGGAGCTGGGGAACAGCTACTAGAGCAGACCCTGCAGCTGGGCAGCCAGTTGCCACCTCCTGTCGTTGCATGTTGTATTTCTTCTGTGCTCCAGAATAGGATGGTCTGGCAGAGGATCAGTGAACATGTTCTTTTCAGGTTGGATGCTCCAGCAAGTTTTATTAAATGCTTTTTGTCCTAGGCTTCATTATTAGTCAGATGCTACCTACTTAGCCTTTTTGCTTGCTCTGCTTCCAGTTACATTGCTGTAAATCAGGAGAAATCCCCTCCATCAGTCAAAGAAATAGGTCATGTTTCCTTTTTTCATTACCTTTATATCACTATTATTCCCAAAGAAATATAGGACAATGACTCCTGGAACTTGCAGCTTTACCCAGACCCACCCAAAGTTAAAAGCAAGGTGGAGGAGAAAGGTCTGTTAATTTTCATAGACATTGAAAAAGAAACCCAAACTACCTGCAGAGCATTTTTATTATTTACTGTGATGATTTGTGGTAATATAGAAAGTAGACTTAGGAGGACTAAGGGAAATGGTGAAAACAGGGAGAGGATTACTCCCTTACGTTCTTGCACAAGTACTGTTTTCTATCTTAATGTAAGAATCCACTGAAAGAAATCCCCATTCCCATATATGCCCTGTGCAATAAACAAACAATTGTGTTTTCCTGCTTGAAATAAAGTACTAAATACTCTTACGGTGCTTTTGTGTTTGTGTTGGGTTTTGTTTTACTTTCCCAGGAAAAGGTCAGCAGCATCCCTTCAGTAGTAATAGAGCCAGCATCAAACAATGAGGGGGAGGGAGAAGAACATGAAGTCGTCATGAACGAGTCCAAAGATGCTGCAGCAGAGATGGGCACTCAGGGCACTGACACTTCTGCCAGTGAAACTTCCCAAGTTGGAATTGAGCAGAAACCCGCTGAAGAAATCCAGGCTGCACCTTCTCAAGATCAGCCTGTTCCAGCAGAAGGCGCAGCTTCTGCAATGCCACCCGGCTTTCTCTTTAAGGTCTGATTCTTCATTCTTCTTTTAGACATCCCTTCAGACCTAGCTTCTGTGGATGTGTCTGTCTACGCAGGTAGCGTGATGATTTCTTGAGGCCAAAGGATGCTTAGTTTAACAGCCAGATACGTGCACGTACTAATACACAGAAACGCAACTTTAACGTTGTGTTGTTGCTTCATACATGAAGCCTGGGAAGACAAGTTTTCTGCACACTGTTGTTGCTGTGCATATCCTTATGTAGCTGTAAGACTCACTGAAGTACAAGAACCCCTTCATCTCACCAAATTACTACTGAAAACTAATATATTGAGCAAACCTGCACTGCCACAGAGTTAGTCAGCAATATTGTATGATATATGCTAACAATATATCTGGTATACTAACAATATATTTGATCTTTAAGGTCCTTTCCAACCCAAACCATTCTATGATTCTATGAATATTAAAAAATGGCATTTTTCTGACCTGAAAATCTATAGTGGAAGTTTTGGTTCTATTGAAACCCATGGGACTTCTACAATTCACGGTAATGAAGCTAAAATGTCATTCTGTGACTTCAGTAATATTGTAGTTATAAACTGTTAGGGTAATCAAACAGAAAAGTTTAATGAGGCGTAAGAGAAATTCTCTACTTGGCTGGCAAGACCCATAGGGTTTCCTGGTTCACAAGGTTCTTTGATAATGCTTCTCACTTCAGAATCACTGAGCAGCAGAAAAGCTCCTTGAGGATGGATGAACTTTACATGCTTCCTATTATAATTTGCATAGTTCAGACTAATTAGTCCCATAGCACCCCATAAGTATGCCATTCTTCTTGGTTTATTCTCATTGCTCAATATTTTCAGCAAACCTTGAGAATAACATTAAGGTGAGGGTGAACAGTATTGCGCAACTATGACTGACACATGCTGACATAGTTCATCTTTTGTTTTTCATCGCATTCTCTTGGGTCAGACATAAATAAGGAAAAGCAGAATATATGCCTGCCATCTGGTTCTTGATGCCATTTTCTTTCATTATTGCAGAGTTACCGTGGAACTGTCTGTGCTTTGAGAAAATTAGAATAGCATATCTCTTAAGGACGTAGAACCATTTAGGTAAAATGGTCTGTTCACACTGACGTGCTGATCCTGCCAATGTTTTAATAATCACCCCTTTGAAAGACAGATATTTTTGGCATACCCATCTGCCAGTAAATGGGAGCTCTTTCCAGGACAAGCATTAAGTAGGATTCCCATTACTCACCTCTTTGATCACCTGTCGAAATGGGTGGTGTACGTCCCACTCAAATTTCCATGGATGCTTACAGCAAGAATAATATCCAGTGGCCACAAGAACAGAATGAAAGAGAGTCTGAAATATCTGTTCCTAGGTGTCTTTCCCAATTTTATTTGCAAAATTCTACCACCCCTCTCTCAGATCTAGTAATGATAGTGGGGAATGAAAGGAAGTTCCTTACACAGAAGGAATAAGGGTGGCAGGACTTGTCCAAGAGGCAGGACTTGTGAGGTATCACAGTATCATGTGTCCTTGAGAACCTGTGACCTTGGGAAAGGATCTTAGGTTTCCTTTGGTAGTCTCAGGAAGACTTACTTAAGCTGTTCCTGCTTCCAAGGATATGAACAGAAAACTTTGACATAAATCAATGCCAACATTAAGGATTTGAATGTGCTTACCTATAGCCATATGTTTGCATGAAGAAGGTACTTTTTTTTTTTTTTCAATAAAGATTTAACAGAGAATTTTGTTGAGAAAATGTCTCCATTTAGATCATGTCTACATGTTTGATGTTATTTTCTTCAGGTTGAAGTTCTACATGATTTCGAGGCAGCTAACAGTGATGAGCTTAATTTAAAACGAGGAGATATTGTACTAGTAATTCCTTCTGAGACCACAGCTGATCAGGTAAAAACATGTGGTTCTTTCTTTTGTTGACACTTTTCTTTGTCTCAACTTTTTTCTCACGGATTATAGTTAATGGGAATGTGTATTCAAAATGTCATTACTGTTAGAAAACACAAAGATTTTACTTTTGTCTTTGTACTTGGTTTCATTTGAGACTAAATGGCACAGTTGGCTACAGCTGAAGTCCCAAATATATGCTACTAGCAGGATCTGACCTCAGCATATTTTCTAGGGCTTTTTTTATGCTACTTTGTAGTGGATTTTATACAGCCACACATGCACACGGAGACTTAACATGGAAGATGACTTACAAATTATGCATTATGTTGCTATATATCATCTTGCCTTAATATTGCAGTAGAATTGATTAAATGGTCCCTAGATGATCAGAGCTTTTACATGTGGATTTGGAGAGATAATACAAATTCACCCACAGAGGGCACTGAGACTGCACACAAATTGTGCTGTCCTACAGCCAAAACGTGTGGAGCTGCTGCTATGTGCGCTGCATGCGTCTAAAGCTAACTCTACCCTCTGGAAGCCTAAACCTGAATTAAACAACAGTTTAATTTCATTTAAGACATTTAATTTTGCTTTAACAATGCATTTCAGGTGAGTTTCTAAATTATTTTATTCCATGTGTTAAATTGAATATCAATGAACTGAATTGATTTTTGGCTACTGCTTTAAAAGAGAAGACCATACGGTACACTATTAGCACTAGCCACTTTATGGGCATCTGCTAGTGCCAGTAGTGTTGGTGAAAAGACTCCCACTGATTTAGGGGTTGAGAGATGGGGGACTGGATCCTGCCTAATGAGGCAACTGAGGGCACTGCTCTGAATGAAGAATATTTCTTAAAATAAGTCTAAATACTAACACCCTAAGCACATATGAATGCTGGGGACTGTACTTGAAATTGTTTCGATGGTTGATGCTGTCCAAAGGTAGGTAATAACCAGTGTTCATCATCTCAGCTGAGCTTTCTTGTAATACAAGAGACAAGTAATCGTTTTTTGGTTTTGTTTGTTTGTTTGTTTGTTTTTAAATTTCAGAATAAAAGATTTTTCTTTCAGCAGGGCACTTTGCTCTTTTTATAGGGATAGTTTCTGTTATCCTTACTCAAATTATACTGCATCTTACCTCATGGGCAGTTCAACTAATTTCGTTATCAGTATTTGCAGAATAGGACGCTGCTGTAAGGACAGCAAAATCTGCTCTCTGTCTTCAGTCTGTTTTTCTTAGGATGTTATGTATTAAATATGCTTAATCTTCACTTGGTGAATCCATGAAGAATATTCCTCTCTTGTGGTGTGCCTCGAAATTCCTTTAGTATTAGTTGGAGTAAATTGTGTGCAATGATGGAGAAAATAAACCTTTATGTATTCATGTTTCTCAAACCATTCTGCTCATATCTTTATTACCCAGTACATATTCGCCCTTCAAGTTTAACGTCACCATAAAGCCTAATCTTTTTGTCTTTTGCCAGGTACTTTGTTGATTTATATAGAGTCTTTGTTGTTCTTTATTGTCCTTCAAAATTGACCTGTCTAAAACCATAATTCTAACCTGGCTGGTACCATCAGCCTGTGTTCCCCATTTGAAGCAAACCAGTCCCACCCAGGGGCTTCGTTTTTTCCGTTAGTCCTGAGTGGAAGTTATTATCCAGTAAAATTGTTAATTCCTTAATTCAATCTACTCTGCCTGTGCTAGAAAGCTGTAGCTCCTCTTTCCTTTCTCATATGCTTCAAAAACATGTCCCCAGTTACATGTACCCAGCCAACGCCGTACATAAGCTGTATCTGCTTTAATGATGCTTATTTTGGGGCAGAGAGTCAGTACACCACCACATGCAGCCACTGAGCAATCATGACTTGGTGTTGTACGTGAAGATCCATTCAAATTAATAATATGGCAGCATTAGAAAGTCCCTCTTCGCCATGGCTTTGCTCTGGCTCCTCTCCTGAAAAGGAATAAAGCACAGAGTTACTGAGTTAAAGATGAGAATAAGTTGATCGTTTTTAAAAATACTGAATTGATTTTATTCCAGGTAGAATTGATCACACTTAAGGAAACCCAGCACTTTTCAATAAGAAAACTCTCTTTTGATTGCTTGGACTGCTGGTGATTTGTGTGCAATTTTGCATGTCAAGTTCTGGTTTAGATTTCCAGGGTTTTTTTGAAAAATAATCGCATATAACCTAAGTTTGAGGTTCTAGAGATAGTAACTCCAGAGACCGCAAGAACTATTATTTCTTCTGATTGCCAATACATGAATGAGAGAGAAGAACTCTCAGGGGAAAAAATTCAGATTGAAAACTATTTTTTCCCCCATCTATGGTATTGTGTAATGTTTCTGGCCCACTACTATGCTATTACTACGCAAGTGGCAACTTTGAAAAAGTCTCAACAGAGATTTCCACAAATTCAGATCAGGTGTAATACTGGATGACCTGTAAGACTGAATATCCAGTTTTGAGTTTAGCTAGGTGTTAGATGGGCTAAAGGCCATACGATATGTCCACAGTCACTCGGTCTCGCAAAATTGTGGTCTGGCAGAACAGAGAAAACGGTCTGTGCAAAATCGGAGGCTGCTTTTTAACCAAAGGACCAAATCTTTTAGCCATGTGACTCTGAAACATCTTCAGGTCTGAAGCTCGTAGCAATGAAGGGGGGAGACCTGACGTTTAAGAGACTCTGTCTTTTTCCTTGCAGGAGGCTGGCTGGTTGACAGGCGTTAAGGAATCCGAATGGCTTCAGTACAGAGATGCAAATAGTTATAAAGGACTTTTCCCAGAGAATTTCACACGCCATCTGGAGTAGTTCTCCGCTCAGGCAGACGAACGTGGTACAAAGCTCAGTCAGTAGGTTTTTAACCTCTTTGAAACACAGGAGCCCACCTTTTTGTAGTTTAAGTTGTTAATGGTTTACAGACTGGTGCCAGACAAAGCTTGTTGAAACATATCAAAATGAGCATGAATGCAAACAGTTAAGCTAGCAATTTCTGAAGCCGTACATGAAAAAAAAATCAAATAAAAAAGAAATGTCCTTATTTGTTCACACGTATGTGGCAACAGGTTTGTTTGTGCTTTGTCAGAGCTATGGTGATCCTGTATTTGGTCCTTTCCCATGAAATCTGAAATTAGCCTCCTCAATACCAAAACCTTAACTTCTCTGCACTAAGTGTATTGTATTGAGTTGCACTGCAGAAGATTTAATTAGTTATCCTGTAGTAATGAGGTCAAACTATTATAAGTTTCATGTGTTTAAAAAAATAATTAACTGCTGCAACGTTTTTCAATGTTATTTTTGGACATGCATAATATATATATACACACAAGAACTTAAATGTGTATATATAAGTGCATATGGATATATATGCATTTTCACACCTTCATCGTAGTTCTTTGACTGTGTAGTATCATCAGTACATGCATTGCTCTTTCACTGTCTGGCATTACAGGAAACGGTTTTGTTCCAAAGCAAAACTAGCTGCTCCATTGCCAAAACATGATACAGTATCTGTGTTTGTAATGTGAAATTTTCATTCTGAGATGATGAATAACATCATGTTCAAAGCTGCTGAACCTCTGAGAAGGCATGGCTCGGTCTCCTCTTCCAGCTGCAGTAGTTACAATGAGATAACCTGAAGGGGGAGCTGTTATGATGCTAATCTATACCTTTTTTATTTAATTGGCTGAATAAATTTAAAAAAAGAAACAGAACTAATCTCTGAGAAGAAATAAACACAATATATTTTCACTATATGTATTTATGCAGCATATCTTCACAGATCCTTTTAAAATAAGATATATAATGTATCCTGTATCAAAAAGTCATCTGTAACTTATGTTTTCCAGTGCTGTGTCATTAAAAATAAACCTTTGATCCAAAGAGTCTGTTTCATCTGTGGTGCTTTTGAAGTTTTGTGACATGGAAGTTTGTATAGTTTATATGTTGTATTTGAGAATCTAATCTTAATTTAATACCTCTTTTTCCAAAGAAACACAGCATAACAGGTGCACCATCTTGCTCTAGTTGTGGCTGGAGCTCCAAAAGGTCTGAACCCCAGCTCAGCACATCTCCTAGCTGTTAATTCTGTTCCAGACTGACCACCAGCTAATATCTGTCCCCAAGCACCAAGGGAGCTTGTTTGTGCTTGACCATCACTCAGCTGAAGATTGCTACCTCTTAGTCATTTTTCGCTTGTCCATTTATTTTGTGTGGAAAGAAAGTTCTCCATGAATCTGCTGTATTGTGTTTGCTAAGGCATGGAAGCTGCAAATATTTAGGAACGTCTATATTTTCCTAGAAATTCAGTTATTTTTCATGACATTTTGGCTGGGGGCTCCTTTTGTGTGCAAACGGTATGTTTCCACTCCATTTCTAATTTGTCAGATTTCAGTTGAAGAAACAGATTTCTTGTTGCTCTGGAAGTGGAGGAAAGTTTGTTTCTTTCTGTTTTTCAGAATATAGTAGCTTTCAAAAGCAAGTCTGATGATAGCTATGTTTTGTGAAGAAGTTGAATGGCTCAGCTGTGGTAGCTTGGATTTTGGCTTTGAAATGTCACAATGAGCTATCAGAGTCTAAGGAGGCTGCAGGAAAACTCTTTTGTTTTCTGTTCATTCTTTTAATGGGTTTGGCTCTCAGTAGTGATCCAAAGCCAAGAATCTTACCGGGGAAACAACTTTCTTTCGGTTTTGGTGTGTTACAATAAATTCCAGACTCCAGTGCATCACTTTGAAGTGGTCATAATAACCTATTACACCTGATTTGTGGTGAGACTCTGATGACCTTCAGGACACAGTTTCCTGTTTAACTACATCTCAACACTTGCATTTCAGTAATAGTTGCTCTACAGATCACTGTAACAGACCAGCACTGGATGATGGAGCCTCAGTTTCCCTGTGGATGCCATGTTGCCACTTCTTTGACTGGGGCCTACAATCAAGGCAGACCATCATCGTGTGTGACAGCTGTAACCCTAAGGAAGCAGAGGACGCTATTATCAGCCCAAAGCATTTCTTTACCCAGTGCTGATTGTGTGTGGTTACCATTTATGTCCTCTTGGTGCTAGAAGTCCCCAAGTCAGAGTCAACACCCTTGGCCTTGATTCTTCTAATGTCCTTGGTACAGGTCATTGTGCCAAATTCACTGGTAAGGGGTTTGCCACACACTTGAGGTGTATATGGATAGGAAAGGTCTCTGGTCTACAGCAAAGAGCTTTCATGGTTTCTTCTGACACGCTCTTCAGAAATACTTCTTGACTCTACTTTTAATTTCTTAATTCCACCCTATTATAAAAAAATATAATTTCAAAAACCATCAAATGTCCACATCTTGCTGCAATAAGAAGATGTACTGGTAATGTCCCAAAAGCCATGCTATTGCACACGATGCCTGTGTCATTTAAGTGCTTCAGGTTACTGTGGATGTGGGATACCATTCCGACATAAGTATGTCTTCCTATCTCACACACACCCCCCAGACCCACAAGGGAAATAGATGTCTTGCAGGAAGGATGAGGAGAACCATTAATGTTATATCCTTAAAATTCCTTGCAAAATTCCATATGCTAAGATGATAGATGTTAAAGGAAGGACATTGATGAGTTAGCCAGAATGGTAATTTTCCTAATTTTCCCTTCTAACCGAAGGAGTTAATGAATAGAAATGTATTTATCATTTTGGATTAACAACTGTTTCTCATATTCGATTTCTTCTTACTCTAGTTTCGTTAGACAATCCAACTTACCTCTCAGACACTTTTATGTTGGTAGCTCCTAAGATGAATAGTATAAAATAAGTGTATTTCCCTGTGTTCTATAGAAGATTATTCCAGGGCAAGCAAGGGAAATTCTTTCCAGTATGTACTGCTGTTACATACCAGTGATAACCTCCCTCCTGGAGTTATACTAGCCTAGAATTATTTCTCCCTTTTCTCAAATTTTTCTGATTAGACCACATTAGACCTGGCGAATTAGGGAATTTGATGCTTTTGGAGTGATTGTAAAGAAAGAGCAACCACTGGCTGTAGGAACACTTTACAAGGCTGTCCCCTCTTGCACACCTATGTGCAGGCAGAGCATGAGCAAGTGTTACAGCTGTAGCAGCCAGAAGTACCACAGTAGCCTCCAAAATACCACAGTTTTTTGCTTGAAAGACAAAATAAGGTTTTATTGTTAGTTTTTAAAACAGATTTAAAAGATCTATCTTTTTGTATTTAAAACACTAAGGTGACAGTTGATGAAACACCACCTGATAAGCCATAAGCCAATCCCTGGCTATAGAAGGTAGTTAGTTCAATTAACTAGGCAAGGTCACACTTCCGAAAGCAGCTCAAGAGCATGAAGGTGTTTTTTCTGGCCAGCTGTTATCAGCAGTGTCGCTGTTGGCTCTGATGTTCTCTCTGGTGGCAGACATTTGCTGCAGACGAGGGGATTGCAATGGACTTGCAAGGGAGTTGGTGATGCTACATGACAGCCACTTTGCTTCTTTCTTAAGCTCCAGCTCTTTCTGGAGTAAAGAAATTCTGTTTAATTAGGAAGATGAACTTTACGAAGTGGCATGTTCTCAGACCACATTCAGAATTAGAGAATATGAAGTGGGCTATGTTTTTGGACTCGGCATCTCGCTAAACATATAGAATCACAAAATCACAGAATCAGTGGGGTTGGAAGGGACCTCTGGAGGTCATCTAGTCCACTCCCCCTGCCAGAGCAGGTTCACCTAGAGCAAGTTGCACAGGGTAGCATCCAGGTGGGTTTTGAAGGTCTCCAGAGCCAAAGACCCCACCACCTCTCTGGGCAGCCTGTGCCAGTGCTCTGCCACCCTCAAAGGAAAGAAGTTCCTCCTCATGTTTAGATGGAGCTTCCTACATTCAAGTTTGTGCCCATTACCCTTGTCCCATCACTGGGCACCACTGCAAAAAGACTGGTTCCATCCTCCTGGCACCCTCCCTTTAAGTATTTATAAGCATTGATGAGATCCCCGCTCAGTCTTCTCTTCTCCAGACTAAAAAGACCCAAGTCCCTCAGCCTTTCCTCATAAGAAAGATGTTCCAGCCCCCTGTAGATGTATGATGTATAGATGTATGATGAGATAGTCACTTTTCAAAGATTCCTGTCTTAGGTCTTCACCCATGTGATTTCAGCTCTGATGCTATCTTTGTGTGTACCATGTCTCCAGCAGGATTTCAAACATGTCTGTGTTTCTCTTGTATGGATATCTTCACTCTGACTTGTTGAATCAGCGCAGAAGCATCCTATGAGATAAACTGCAGCGCTTTCCAAATGGTGTCTCCTGTAACCAACAGGAAGACCTTGTAATTTACATTAATGTGACAAAGCTGACATCATCCCAAAGGGAATTGTGCTGCATATCCAGCTGCTTAATAGCAGTTAAAGGAAACTTTAGTGAAAGAAAATACCCAGGCAGTAGCAGAAGTATCACCTTGTGTATGTAGAGGATTTCTGTCCAGCCACAGGCACTAAATGCAATGCAGAGAACAAAGTAGCATGCAGCCACCAGAAACAGAGTCTTCACGAGTCAGTGAGACCCACATCTACTGAAGAGGGTCAATAAATGCAAAAGTCCTATATATCCTCAACCTGGTTTCAGAGGAGAAAACAGACTGGGGTCTCTTTTGATGCTATCAAAGCATAGGTGCAACCCAGGCTAACCCCAGGTCGCTAATAGTGTCTCTATATTTGCCTAGACAGACTGCTTGTAATACAAGGTATAATTGGACCAAGAACATCAAAACACTGGAAAGGTAAGTAGTTACATACTTAAAGTATTACGGTTCCAAGGTACATGCCACAAAGGAGAAGGTGAATGTACTCCAGCCTTCCTATACTTCATTTATTTCAGGTAATTCTTCATAAGAAAGCCAAATTCTCTGTATATGTTTTTAAATTTAAACACATTGAGCTGCAATGGAAGAAAGAATCTGGCTGTGTGTCAGTGAATTAAAAAAACCATGTAATCTTGAGGAATAAACTGTGGGTTAAGACAAAATTGCCAAATGAGAAGGTCATACAAAATTCTCTCTCTCAGTGGCTAAAATCTGAACTACTCCATACCTGGCACGGTGCTGTGACTCCTAAGGTCTTGTAGGGATATAAATGAAAGGGAAATTGTCCACAGTCATTGGCAGGGAATCAAAACACTATTTTAAGCCTGTGAGATGTTTTACAGGAGAGGCTGTATAAATGCTGAGGATCTTCGGCTATCTCCTAGCCCAAGAAAGAACATCACACTGTTGTCCACCTAAAAAGTATTCATGAAAATAAAAGTGACAGCCGTTTTGCTTAAAAATTGCAGAGTATCATAGGAATTCTAAGCATCCATCCATGCCTATGGATGCTTCATAGCATTAGCACAGCTGCTCAAAAAGTGCTTCTGAGGGTTTTACTGCCTTATACCCAGCAGAGGGTGGTAGATGCTAGAATTTACATTTGCTAAATTAGAGCTGTCATTTGGATCAAGCTTCAGCTATGAGTTTGTTGCATTAATATCTCTCATTATCCGGTGTTGGCTCATACCTGCAGACTCACAGGGCAAATTTGGTGCAATAACAGAAGCCAAACCAGTTTTGTGTGTGCAGTAATTGGCTACTTTAACCTGCAGGCAAATGAAGACAGAAAAGTACATTATCAAGCTGCACCACAATTCATTACAGCAATGTATCCTTGCTCCTCCTATGTATTAAAACTTGTGCTGTATAGCAAACCAGAGTGGCTACCCATGGAAAATCTGCACCATGTAACAACTTGTTCAGCTGATTCAATTCAAAGAGACATTGTTGGGTTAAGAGGATAAAATAATTTTATATGCTACCTCTGCTTAAAATAATTATATAGTCTACATGTGTTTAAATAAATAGCTAAATTATTAACTAGGGGGAAACATTTTGAAACAAAAAAAGAAAGGCTTCATTTTCTAGCTCCTTCACACTACTGTGACCTTGTAAAGCCAGTTTCTCTTGTAATTTTCTTACATGTCTCCACCTTTCTGCCTCTCTCTGTTCACCTACCCATGGTTTGCCCCGGTTGCACTGAGATGACTGAAACCCGGCTCAACTTGTGGTTCTAACAGTAGCATAGTGCTGCAGTATTTGACTTCCAGCCAAAACAGCACTCATAGATGAATGTTGGGAGACTTTTAATGTTGGAGCACTCAAAACCAGCAAGCCAGTCCCTAGCAGAGAAATCAGTCCTCAGTTGCCTGACAATGGCTCTTGAGGCTACAAAAGTACTGACCCAAACCACCTCTCCCCTAAATGGAGTCCTTGAAACAGTAAAGGAGGTAGTGAGTGGGGACACTTAGGGATAACACCAGTAAGTAAAATATTCCACCATTTTCCTATACTGCCTGCTTGGTTTATGTCTGTGAAATAGTATACAAATTCATAGTATTCCTACTGGGGTTTTTTTGCCCTTTTCTGAGACGTTTTGGGGGGGGGGGGGGGGGGGGAGAGGTATT